>ML794132.1:32069-76278 GCA_009831015.1 Picea engelmannii
CAAGCTGCAACTTGCTGAGAGCACCAACTCTCTGTTTTCTCTAGCACCTACTAGAAGGAAGCACCAACTCCCTGGTTTCTCTATCACCCACTAGAAGGAAGCACCAACTCCCTGGTTTCTCTAGCACCCACTAGAAGGAAGCACCAACTTCCATTCACATAGGAACCAACCTATACAACAGAGAATAATAGTTCTCCCTTACGCCACCCTTCCACCTTGGTTTCTCTGGCTGCAACCAGATGGAAGCTACAACCCCCTATGTTCAAGCACCCACTTGAACCTCTGAGGACAACAGTCCTCCCTAGTGCCTCCCTACCACCCTCGAATATAAATATTTGCTATATATAAATTTAACACAGTGATACACTATTTATCATTGGCTTACTAGACTTATCACTATTCTGCTATGTTGCTCTGCTCTCCTGTATCAGTGTCTCTCTGTCTGCATCTTCTTGCACTTTCTGAACTTCTGTTTTTCTCTACAAGAGAAACTCAACCTTCCTTTACTATCTTACTGTCTTTCTGCCCACATCCTTGCGCTTTTTGTTCTTTTTCCTTTTATGCTCTATGTGCCATTTCCATTCAATACACCATTCCTCTTCTCTATATTTCAGCTACTGCACACTCCTACTTCTCCACGCCTCAAATTCTCTCCACCTCTTCCCATCTCTTCTTTGTTCAGCATACTTATTGTCTCTGTGCACCTTGTGCATGCTCTCTTGCCATGTTTCTACATACTCTCCCCTTGTCGAGTGCTCTCCTGATCATCCCTTCAACTCTTCAGCTTGTCTGGCAGTTCAACCCATGCGTCCATCATCACTGGGTGTTATGCCGAGATTCCTTTGCCTCTCCAGTAGTCAAGACTCTTCATCTTCTCTGTTGTAGTTATAGGCTTCAACACTCTTCCATCTGTCAATTGCCTCTATGACCAGTCTTCATTCCACTCGCAGATTCCTTGAGACTCTTCATCTCCTCTGACACTTACATAGAAGTATCTTCGAGTGCTCTAGTAGAAACCATCAATGATTTCTAGGAGTTACAGTACGAACCTTGAAATGGAGCCTAGCTATGCTAGCTCCTTCCACTTACGTGACCACCGGCGGTGACCACTGGCTACATCAACATTTTGGCATTTCGTCATTCGGCATTTCGACTTTCCTATGGTAAAGAGTTATCTTGACGCTCCATGTCATGATCCCTGAAACTCTGAAAAAAAAAAAAGGAGCTTAGTTGGACTAGCTTTGATCATTTCGGCATTTCGCATTTTGCTATTTCTTGATTTCGCATGTCGCGAAATCCTGTTGCGAGTCACTCTGACTCTTCCAACTCCCGATCCACGAAACTCTAAAAAGGGAGATTATCTCTTCGAGCTCTTCTCTACATCTCTTCGAAGATGTGACCATCGGCGGTGACCAGGCCTTATTCAAAACTGTATTTCGCAATTTCGCGTTTCGGCACTTCGGGACTCCTGTGATGAAGAATCTCGGGTCTTGAATCCTCCATCTCCCAGTATCCGAAACTCCGAAATGGAGTCAAATCAACAGTCCGCTATTTTGTCATTTTGCATTTCGGCCCTCCTATGGTGAAGTGTTTTGACACTTCAACTCCCGGTATCCGAAACTCTGAAATGGAGTCAGATCAACGGTCCGGTATTTCATCGTTTCACATTTTGATGATTCGGCATTTCGGCACTCCTATGGTGAAGTGTTTCGACACTTCAACTCTCGGTATTCGAAACTCCGAAATGGAGTTATTTCCCGGTCTACGAAACTCTTTGTTGGTGTGCCTATTTTGGGATTTTGGCATTTCACATTTCGCGACTTCGGGACTCCTGTGTTGAAGAGTCTCAACTCTTGACTTCTCAATCTCTCGATATCCAAAACTATGGTTGATGTGCCTGTTTTGGGATTCCAGGGTTCCGGATTTCACAACTCTGAGACTCCTGTGTTGAAGAGTCTCGACTCTTGACTTCTCAATCTCTCGGTATCCAAAACTCTGAAATGGAATCGGATCAATGTATTCCGGCATTTTGCATTTTGTTGTTTCGGCATTCTTGTCGTGAGTTGCTTCCTTGACTCCTCCAATGCCCAGTATCTGAAACTCTGAAATGGAGTTTACACTTATGATCTTTCCATGCCATTATCCATGTGTTGTTGATCTTCCTTGCCTGTCTATTTTCCATCAAATGAACAAGCACACTCTTGCACTACGTGCGACTCTACGCTAATCCTCCTGAGCTTATGTTGTCCATGTTTCTCCATCACTACATACTCTGATATTTCCATCAATGACAAGCACACCTGCATGTAAACATTCCAAACAATCTCCCCCTTTGGCATTGATGGAAACCCTGAATGACTACGCTAATTTGTTTGGACTTGTTAGCGATATTTCTTGTAGGGGGGGGTTAGAATGCAAAGGAATGGGTTAAAACCCACTTGTCCTAAGTTTGGAATGCTTACGTGCCTGTGGTAAGATACAAGAAAGTTTGGGTGGTAGAAATTCACGCACCCAGATCAACGATGCATATTGGATTTCGCCCCCCCCCCCCGCCTTTCTACCTTTAAGTGGAGGGGGGGGGTCCGAAATCGAAGGCGCATCTCTTCGACGGTCCTAATCGGAGTTCCCGGATCAATAGCTCTCAAGGATATTCCGGACCCCCCCTGCCTTTCTACCTTTAAGCTGAGGGGGGGGGGGGTCTGGAATTGGATGCGCAGCTTCCCAACGGTCAAGATCCAAGCGCCCGGATCAACGACGCTCGCATAATCCCGTCCTCCCCAGCTGCTCCAGGTTTAACCAACGTGGGCCGTCCTCCCGTTATGTCATCTTCCAGAGCCACCTTTCCCTTGCTACCGTGTGTCATCTGTCCTTCTCCACTCTTTAGTCTAGGTGGTCCTTTCCCCACCTCATCATCCACTCACCACCTGCCGTGTGTCCCGTTCCCTCCATGTCAGCCTCCCACTAAATGCATCCGTCACGTCTCCTCTCCTGCCTCCTCCGCTTATCTCCTTTTTCCATGTGTCTCCCCTATAACCTCTCTCGCCCCCTCATCTCTTCAGGCCTCGCCCTCATAGCTTTGACGCCCCTATTCCCATCGTGCACCCCATTCTTCGCGCTGGCCTCCACGTCTATTCATCAGGCTGTGCGACTAATCCAGGTGGTAGCACGAAGGACCGTCCACATCCCCGAGGTGTCGAGTTGGCCGGATCATCCTCAATCCCAAGGAAGCAGTTATTGAAGCGGTTGGTGGTGGTTAGACATTGTCTCCTCCATAATGGGAAAGTCCAGCGATGAATTAAAGGCACGTCAATTCGCTCATGGAGCCGTCAGAAGTCCGATTGCATCCGCCGTTGGTGCACAATTATTCAAAGATTGCAGGTGCAGATTGTCAGAAGCCATGCAGATGCAAAGATTTTAATACAACATCTCGATTTTGTTGTTGTTGTTGTTTCGAGTATATGAAGGCGTTTTCACCGTTTTTGTATCTATCGATGGTAGAGCGAAGCTCCTGACTGTAAAGTTTTAACAACCATCCCGATTCCCTAGTTATGTATTTGTGTTTGAGATTTCTTGTTTTATGACAAACAGTTTTCCTTTTCCATCTGTGTTTCGTCTCGTGCTAGAGAGTTCATGAATGAATGATTCGTATGAATTGGCACAGTTATGTTATGATAAATGATTTATTGTTTCATTGTTGTTTTCTATGGTTTCCTACATTTGGGCGTAAGAAGATATTGCCCTCAGATGCCTTCTCTCATAGTCTATTAGAAACCTGATGCTTATAATAGACCCTTGCACCCTTCTTGTATAAGTCTTCCACCTACTCACCTTTATTACAATTCATTGTTTGAAGTTTATCTAATACCTCACTCGCCCATGCATGCCTGGCCTAGTTTCAGAGTTGAGACGATATTGTTCTGAGTTTTCTTCCATTCGATCACCCCTTTAAACAAATCATGACATTAAACTGATGGGTGTCAGGCTCTGCTCCTGCAAGCAATCCAGGAGTGACTTCTGACGCCAACATTTCTGGCGCCGTTTCCGGGGAAGAAGTTGAATATTTTCCCCCGGGATTGAATGACAATGATCAACTGATTTTAAAGGTGCATCAGATATCAGAACTTGAAGATTGCTTCTGTGCACCTGGTGAATCCATTGTGATGACTCCACTAGAGAGAACCCGCTGTTAATTGTGTCTTTCAGAGGTAGACACATGCGGTCCCATCCACACTTGCCTTTAGCTACACCGAAAGCTGACCCCGAGGCGGTTCGAAGAAGAGGAAAGAGCTCTGCAGAAGAAGCTTCCACCACCAAAACAGGTAATACGCCATCCCCTTCTGTGAGAAATCCTTTTTCTCCTCCTCAGTTTCTTAATAGACCTCCTTCAGAGGCTCCTCGTTTCTTGAATTTTGGGAGTGTTCCTGCTGATTTTTCCCCTCCTGGTTTGGCATTGGAAGGAGAAAGTCTTGTCACTCCCCTCTCCTATGAATTTGTTCCTTGGTGTAGACCTGGAACCACAGAAGATTTCCTCACTCCTACACAAAGAAAAGCACCTACTGACTTGAGCTTGTTAGCCTTCTCCCTGAATCCTCTCTTGTTTCCCACTCCACTTAGAGACTCATTCCCAGTAGCCCCTTCACGAACTCCTTCTCCTCCAGGTTCTCCTCCACCTAATATCCCTATGGCTGGTGTTGATCCCCCTTCGAACAAAATGGATGCCATAGTCACTGCTAGATATGCTCCTTTAATCCTACCCCATCCTATGAATCCTCTCCCTGCTGGAGACTATTTGAAATACATGCCCAAGTTCGCGGGAGAAGGAGACATAACTGCAGAAGAGCACTTGGCTTCTTTCTACAGTTATGCAGACAACTTAAACATTGAAAATGAAGATGTCTGGATGAGAGTCTTTGTCCAGAGCCTGGATGGCAAGGTTAGGAAATGGTTTAGAGGACTGGCCCCCGGATCTATTGCTGGAATTGAAGCCCTGGATAGTGTTTTCCTCAGGCAGTGGGGAGACAGGAAGGATTATATGTATTACATGACAGAGTTTGGGGCTCTGAAGAAAATGGAAGGAGAATCTGTCTCGGACCTCTCCAAAAGATTCAATAAAATGTATAACAAGATTCCTGCAGAGATAAAGTCCTCAGAAGCCTCTGCCCAAATTTCCTATGCTGGTGCATTTGACCCCAATTTCTGTCTTTTATTAAGAGAAAGAAGAGCCACCTCCTTAGCCCAAATGCAAGATGCAGCTATAGAAGTGGAATCCAACATATTAGCAGCTGACAGACTGAGGAACAAGGCTGACGCAGACAAAAGAAAGGGAAAGCCCGAAGCCTCAGCTTCTGGCCCATCGTTGCCCCACACTCAGGTGAATGAACTGACCCAGATGATGAAGATTCTATCTGAAGAGATGGAGAGACTGAAGGTGGAAAGGAAGCAAATGAACAAAGGCCCTCAGGGCACCGAGAACAAAGGGGGTTTCAGAAGGCCAAATAAGTTTGCTCCTCCAACTATGCACAGAGAGAAGGGAAGAGACAGGGACGACCAAAGAATTCAGGCTCCCTTTCAGAACAATTTTGTGGTCGATGAAGAAGAAGGGGAAACAGACGAGCCTGAGCCTAAAATGCACTGCTTAGAAGTCACTCCCCCTTTCCCTCATCTGACTCAATCAGCATATGAGGAGTCTCTCATGAATAGTCAGCTAAATGAATTGAGAAAAGAAGACAAGGCTAGTGGTGGCCGAGGCAGGTATAACCCGAGGTCTGACAAAAAGACAACAGTACCTGATGTTCTTGAGTAGTCCACTGGATCAGAGAAATCTGCTAATGAGGTAGCAGACACTCACAAAGGTAAGAAGGCCCAACCCCTCTCTCCCATTGTCCACAATCATGTTCCTGAAATAAGATAAATTCCAAAGCTTACATCCTCTTTTAATTTAGAGCATGAGATTCAAAAGATCAGAATCCCTGTGCCCCTCACCAAGCTAATCAAACATGAAGAATTCAAAAAATGCTTCTCTGAGCTTTTGAAATTTGAAGCCTCATGCCCTCCCACAGACTCCATAAACCTTCAAGATGAAAGACCAGCAGTTGTCCTAGGCCCCATGGTAGAAGACAGAGATGATTCATCCCCTCCCTTCTACACCTCTCTGAACATACATGACAAAGTGTTGCACAACTTCTTGATGGATTCAGGAGATTCTCACAACCTCGTGCCCAAAACTGTCATGGAAGAATTAGGACTGGAAGTCACCCGAGCCTATCATGACCTCTATTCTTTTGACTCCAGGAGGGTGCAATGTTTGGGAGTCATCAAGGACCTGGTAGTTTCTTTGTTTTAGCTGCCCATGAAGAGTATGGTCATGGATATTGTGGTGGCTGATGTTCCCCCCAAGTTTGGCATGCTATTGTCAAGGTCTTGGATTAAGAGACTTGGAGGGACATTACAGATGGATCTCACATATGCCACCATTCCAGTCTTTGGGGGGGAACATAGGAAATTGTACAGAGAAGCCCAGCTAGCCTATATAGTCAGTGATGAAGTGAACCCCACTAATCACCCCATATTTTCACTTGACACTGACATAGGGTCTAGTTTGTTACAGGTCACTGAGACTCCTGAGGCCCCTTTGCAGATCAGAAAGCAGCCCATTCTCAATCAGGAGATGCCTCCTCCAACCACCTCTATTTGGAAGATGTTCTTTAATGGAGCTTCCTCCAGTATGGGTGCAGGTGTCGGGGTGGTATTCGTCTCCCCTTGTCAAGAGACCATATCTCTATCATACAAGCTGGAATTCGAAGTCACCAACAACGTGGCAGAGTATGAAGCTTTGGTTCTGGGATTAAGAGCTGCAAAGGAAATGGGAGTTAAGGAGATGGATGTGTTTGGATATGCAAAATTGATCATCCAGCAGGTAAAAAATGTTTATCAAGCTAAGCATCCTCGTCTCAGGAATTATAGGAATGAGGTATGGGACCTAGTGGATAATTTCTTCTTGGCTTTTAACATTTCTTTCATTCCAAGGGAGGAAAATGCTTCAACCGACTTTTTAGCTGTCACAGCTTGTTTGCTTGAGGTTCCCATACTACCCACTATCAGATCCGATGTTGAAATAAAATATAGACCCTCTGTACCGGATAATGTCAAACATTGGAAGGTATTTGAATATGATCAGGAGATCAAAAAGTTTCTTCAATCCGTTGATGACTTTTTTGCATTGCACATAGATGAGGATCCTGACACTGAAGGGGAACCTGACCATCACCCTGGAGGGTTTTTGAATAAAATTGGTGACCACCAGGTTATTCAGCTACCAAGCAATCACATACCTAAAGGACTAATCCCACTAGAAAGGTTGTTCGATGGGAATGATGTGGCAGTAAAGGGTAGAGTTTCAGGTGATGGGACTGACATAGCTGAGTGCAACATAGGCACACCAGAGGATCCTAAGTTTGTCAAATTGTCGAGAAGTTTGACCGAGGAGCAGAGGGCCGAATATACTGAGTTGCTAAAGGAGTTTTCTATTGTGTTTGCGTGGACCTACGAAGACCTCAAAACATATGACACATCTGTCATGGAGCACAAGATCCCACTGAAAGAAGAGGCTAGGCCATTCAAGCAGAAGCTAAGGAAAATAAATCCCATGTTGCTACCTATCATGGAGAAAGAAGTAAAGAAGCTCCTAGATGCCCAAATTATTGTCCCCTTGAGATATTCCGACTGGGTGGCCAATTTAGTCCCGGTAAGGAAGAAAAGTGGCGAAATCATACTCTGTGTTGATTTCAGAAACCTGAACAGGAGCTCAAGGAAAGACAATTATCCCCTGCCCAACATGGAGCACATACTGCAGAAGGTAACTGGTGCATCTAGGATATCCATGATTGATGGTTTTTCTGGTTACAATCAGATATCAGTTATGTCTGAGGACAGAGAAAAAACAGCCTTCACCACTCCTTGGGGCACATTCATGTATGCCAAGATGCCTTTTGGATTGATGAATGCAGGAGCCATGTTCCAACGAGCTATGGACATAGCCTTCATCGAGGAAAGAGATAAGTTTGTGGTGATCTACCTAGATGACATAACAGTCTTCTCCAAGACTGATAAAGAGCACCGCTGCCACTTGAAGAAGGTTTTCCTGAAGTGTCAGAGATATGGCCTATCTTTAAATCCCAAGAAATCATTATTTTATATGAAGGAGGGGAAGCTATTGGGCCATATAGTCTCAGCAGAGGGGGTGAGAATTGATCCTAGCAGGGTGGAAGCGATTCAGACCCTGTCACTCCCCAGGTCCAAAAAGGAGGTTCGGGCATTTTTGGGAGATTCGTCTCAAATTTTGCCGAATTGGTGAAACACATCATGACCATGCTCAGAAAGGGAAATGAAGTAAAATGGACCTCTGAACCTAGAGAATCTTTTGGCCAAATAAAGAAGGCGTTGACTGAAGCACCTATGCTAATCAGTCCCGATTATTCCAAAGACTTTCTAATATTTTCTTTTGCTTCCTGTGATACAGTAGCGGTGGTTCTGTTGCAGAAAAATGATCGAGGGCAAGAGTAGCCTATTTCTTTCTACAGCAAGGCATTGAGAGACGCAGAACTCCAGTACGAGATCATGGAGAAGCAGGCTTATGCCCTGGTGAAGGCCCTTAAGGCTTTCAGAGTCTATGTCTTTCACTCAAAGATCACTGCATATGTCCCTTCAACCTCTGTGAAGGACATTCTTATACAGCCTGACATAGACAGGAGAAGAGGTAAATGGATTGCCAAGATCCTAGAATTTGACCTGGCGATTAAGCCCACCAAGTTGATAAAAGGACAGGGTTTGGCCAAGTTGCTGGCTGAATCCAATTGCAAGGCCTTGGGAATTAATTTCATCAATGAGCAAGATGAGCCATCCAATAAGCATTTCTAGGGTGCCCTATCACTAGCATCATGTCCCTGGTACAAGGATATCTTGTATTTTCTGCAAGAATTAAAGCCCCCTGATGGATTGGGAAAAAGTAAGGCCAGAGATTTAGAACTCACAGCGGTCAGATATTGCCTCTTTGACCAAGCCTTGTATTGGAAAGACCCTCTGGGGGTGTTACTAAGATTCCTGGACCCGCAGCAAGCCCAGAAGGTTATGCTCGATTTCCATAGCGGTCTCTGTGGAAGAACACATCTCACAAGATCCTTCGAGCTGGGTATTACTGGCCCACCTTATTTCCTGACGTCTGCAGGGAAATCAAAGCTTGCATCAAATTCCAAAAGTTCTCAGGAAAGCAGCAGCTGAAATCTCTGCCATTAAAGCCTATAGTAGTTTCAGCGCCCTTTCAGCAATGGGGATTGGACTTCATCGGAGAAATTCATCCTCCCTCAAGTGGCCAGCACAGATAGATTCTAACTGCAACCGACTATTTCACCAAATGGATAGAAGCTATCCCTACCAAAAGCACTTCTCACAAAGTAATTATCAGCTTCCTGGAAGATATCATGGCTAGATTTGGCTGCCCTAGAAAAATTGTCACTGATAATGCCTCCCCCTTTCGGTCTGAGCCTCTGGTCAAGTTTTGTGAACAGTTCGAGATTTCACTGATTCACTCTACTCCCTATTATCCTCAAGGAAACGGACTGTCAGATCCCTCCAATAAAAGTCTTATCAAGCTCATTAAGAAGCTACTGGAGGACAATAAAAGGGCCTGGGACTCAAAGCTCAAATTTGCTCTTTGGGCTGATCGGGTGACAACCAAGAAATCCCTGGGCATCTCACCTTTCCAACTTGTTTATGGAATAGAGGTTGTTTTCCCCACTCAGCTCACCTTATCTGTGAAAAATTTCCTCCAAGACTTTGAAGGAGAACCTAACCATGTGGTCAGAAGGATTCATCAGATGGTGGAAGTGCAGCAGGTTAGAGAGCAGGTCATGAACAGGGCCTACAATCATCAACAGAAGATCAAGAAGGATTTTGACAGGAAGAGAAAAAAGAAAGAATTCGAGCAGGGTGACCTGGTGCTCAAATGGGATGCACCCAGGCAGGAAAAGGGAAAACACAGTAAATTTGATGCCCTCTGGTTCAGGCCTTTCAAGATCCTTGAAGTATTTTCAAACAACACTTACATGTTGCAAGATCTGGAAGGCAAAGAATTTTTCAATGGCCCAGTAAATGGGCATTTCTTAAAAAAATGTTTTCTGTGAGCAACAGTCGGCTCTTTTTGTTTTGTTTTGTAAATATTGTTTTTGTTTTCAGCCTAATAAATGACTCCATAGCCCAACAACAAAGGCATTGAATCTGCAAAAGAGTTCTTAGAGCATCACAAGGACGACTCTATCCCCCATGGAGCCAAATGTTAGTGATATTTCTTGTAGGGGGCGGGTTAGAATGCAAAGGAATGGGTTAAAACCCATTTGTCCTAAGTTTGGAATGCTTACGCGCCTGTGGTAAGCTACAAGCAAGTTTGGGCGGTAGAAATTCACGCGCCCAGATCAACGATTCATATTGGATTCCGCCCCCCCCCCCGCCTTTGTACATTTAAGTGGAGAGGGGGGGTCCGGAATCGAAGGCGCATCTCTTCGACGGTCCTGATCGGAGTGCCTAGATCAACGGCACTCAAGGCTATTCCGGATCACCCCCTCCTTTCTAACTTTAAGCCGAGGGGGGGGGGGTCTGGAATCGGACGCGCAGCTTCCCAACGGTCAAGATCCAAGCGCCCGGATCAATGACCCTCGCATAATCCCTTCCTCCCCAGCTGCTCCAGGTTTAACCAACGTGGGCCCTCCTCCCGTTATGTCATCTTCCAAAGCCACCTTTCCCTTACTTCCGTGTGTCATCTGTCCTTCTCCACTCTTTAGTCCAGGTGGTCCTTTCCCCACCTCATCATCCACTCACCACCTGTCGTGTGTCCCGTTCCCTCCACGTCAGCCTCCCACTAAATGCGTCCGTCGTGTCTCCTCTCCTGCCTCCTCTGCTTATCTCCTTTTGCCAAGTGTCTCCCCTGTAACCTCTCTCGCCACCTCATCTCTTCAGGACTCACCCTCATAGCTTTGACACCCCTATTCCCATCGTGCACCCCATTCTTCGCGCTGGCCTCCACGTCTATTCATCAGGCTACGCAGCTAATCCAGGTGGCAGCACGACGGACCGTCCACGTCCCTAAGGTACCGAGTTAGATGGATCATCCTCAATCCCAAGGAAGCAATTATTGAAGCGGTTGGTGGTGGTTAGACATCGTCTCCGCCATAATGGGAAAGTCCGGCGACGAATTAAAGGCACGTCAATTCGCCCATGGAGCCGTCAGAATTCCGATTGCGTCTGTCGTTGGTGAACGATTATTCAAAGATTGCAGGTGCAGATTGTCAGAAGCCATGCAGACGCAAAGATTTTAATACAACGTCTCGATTTTGTTGTTGTTGTTGTTTCGAGCATATGAAGGCGTTTTCTCCATTTTTGTATCTATCGATGGTAGAGCGAAGCTCCCGAATGTAAAGTTTTAACAACCATCCTGGTTCCCTGGTTATGTATCTGTGTTTGAGATTTATTGCTTTATGAAAAACAATTTTCCTTTTCCATCTGTGTTTCGTCTCGTGCCAGAGAGTTCATGAATGAATGCTTCGTATGAATTGGCACAATTATGTTACGATAAATGATTTATTGTTGCATTGTTGTTTTCTCTAGTTTCCTGCATTTGGGCGTAAGAAGATATTGCCCTCAAATGCCTTCTCTCACAGTCTGTTAGAAACATGATGCTTATAACAGACCCTTGCACCCTTCTTGTATAAGTCTTCCACCTACTCACCTTTATTACAATTCACTGTTTGAAGTTTATCTAAGACCTCACTCGCCCATGCATGCCTGACCTACTTTCAAAGTTGAGACAATATTGTTCTAAGTTTTCTTCCATTCGATCACCCCTTTAAACAAATTGTGACATTAAACTGATGGGTGTCAGGCTCTTCTCCTGCAAGAAATCCAGGAGTGACTTCTGACGCCAACAGGACCTCCAACTATAGCATCTAGTCTGGACCACTCCTTTTCTCCCCCTTTGACATCAATGTCAAAGAAAACATGCTCCCCCTGAGCTGTTGCAGTATTTTGAGGAGGTATCAGATATTTAATCAATACAAAACTCCCCCTAAAAGGATGGACTCTCATAGGTGTGAGACGGGATGACACCCAGCTTCTGTTGGAGATATTCAAATGGTGTCTTGGCTAGGGGTTTAGTAAAGATGTCTGCAATTTGTTCTGTGGTTGAAATGTAATGGACCTTAACAACCTGATTGATGACCTGCTCTCTTAGAAAATGGTATTTTATGGGAATATTCTTGGTCTTGGAGTGGAATACAGGATTCTTAGACACACTGATGGCACTAGTGTTATCACAATGAATTGGGATCGGTGCTGCGTATTTTACCTCCAAGTCTTCAAGTGTATGAATCATCCATAATACCTTAGTGCAACAGGTAGCAGTAGCAATGTAATCTACCTCTGTAGTTGATAAAGAAATGGAAACTTGCTTTTTACTAATCTATGCTACTAATGAGTCACCCAGGAAGAATGCTCCTCCACTGGTACTTTTTCTCTCATCAACACAGTTTTCCCAATCTGCATCTGAATAAGTAGTTAACTGAAAATTCTGATTTATGGGATACCACAGACCATAAGTCATTGTTTCTTTCAAATACCTGAATATCCTTTTGATAGATTGCAAATGACTCTGTTTCGGTGCAAACTGATATCTTCCTACCATTTCAACAGCATGCATTATGTTTGGGCAAGATGTTGTGATGTACAACAGGTTGCCTATCATTGAACTATATGAACTTTGATCAACATCAGGTGAGTCATCATCCTTGCTTAATTTGCATCCAATAACCATCGGTGTACCCATAGGTTTATAATCTTCCATTTGAAACCTTTTCAACATTTCTCTTGGATAATTTTCTTGAGAAATGAACATCCCTTCAGACCTCTGAGTAATTTGCAGACCAAGAAAAAATGACAGTTCACCTTTCATAGACATTTCAAACTCAGACTCCATGGAAAAATAAAACCATTGTACCAATGAATCCTTATTACATCCGAAGATGATGCCATCTACATAGACCAACACAATGAGCAAATCATTACCCTCTATTTTGATATATAGATTGTTGTCAATTGTTCCTCTCTTGAACCCTTTGTCTTTGAGATACGTATCCAGTCTATGATACCAGGCACGAAGGGCTTGTTTTAACCCATATAAAGCTTTCTTCATCTTGCATACTATGTTAGGGTTATCAGACAGTTCGAAACCCTCTGGTTGTTCCATATAGACTTCTTCATTTAAATATCCATTTAGAAAAGTTGACTTGACATCCATTTGATAGACTTTAAACCTTTTATGACGAGCATAGGCAAGAAATATTCTGATAGCTTCTAATCTTGCTACGGGTGCAAAAGTTTCATCAAAATACAGTCCTTATATTTGAGCATAGACTTTACAGACCAATCTTTCTTTGTTCCTGACAACTTGTCCCTGCTCATTCAACTTATTCTTAAAGATCCATTTGGAACCAATGATATTTTTACCTTCATGTCTATGAACCATCTCCCACATATTGCTTTTCTCAATCTGATCAAGTTCATCATTCATTGCTTTAACCCAATGGTCATCTTTGCTAGCTTCATTAAAATTCTTGGGTTCCATCATGGATATGAAATATATATGTGATTGCTCGGTATTTTTGATTATCTTTCTCTTG
Source organism: Picea engelmannii (assembly GCA_009831015.1). Taxonomy (NCBI): domain Eukaryota; kingdom Viridiplantae; phylum Streptophyta; class Pinopsida; order Pinales; family Pinaceae; genus Picea; species Picea engelmannii. The sequence continues at coordinate 45,791 of ML794132.1, forward strand.
GTTTGTACACCTTTGTCTTTTTCACCAATTATCTGACTTGTAGGATGATTCTTTTGAGTGATTCTGGAGGAGGAATTTGAAGTTTCCTGTTGATTTGAGTCTGTCTAAGTATCTGTGTCTTCATCTGATTTAGAGTCTTCGTTTTCTGATTCTTGGACCTGTTCATCTTCAGCTTTAGTTGTGTCCTCTGTAGAAGACTTATTATTGTACACCTCTCTTGCTGGGATTCCTTCATCAACTTTTACGTCAATACAGTCAACCATTTTATCCAGCCTCTTATTATAGCATTTGTATCCTTTAATGTTTGTAGCATATCCTAAGAAGATACCTTCATCATCCCTGTCATCATATTTTCCAAGGTTCTCATCATTATTCTTTATGTAACATTTACTCCCAAAGACATTGAAGTGTTTGATTGAAGTAGGTCTCCCATACCACAGTTCATAAGGTTTCTTGTCACTTTTTGGTCTGAGGTGGGATTTGTTAAGAACATGGACTGCTGTGTGTATTGCTTCTACCTAGTAGGTTTGACCAATGTTCTTCTCATTCATCATTGACCTGGCCATTTGCTGCATTGTTCTGTTTTGCCTCTCAGCTACTCCATTTTGTTGTGGAGTTCTTGGGATTGTGTATTCTCTCTTGATCCCATGCTTATCACAAAATTCCTTGAAATCACTTGACATAAATTCTCCTCCTCTGTCTGATATTAATTCCTTTAACCTCTTGCCTGTTTGATTCTCAATTAAAGCCTTAAATATTTTAAACTTCTCAAATGCTTCAAATTTTTCCTTGAGAAAGGAAACCCAAGTAAGTCTGGAGTAATCATCAATAATCAGCATGAAGTAGCTTTCTCTCCCTGTGCCTTCCTGTCTTGATGGTCCACATAAATCCATATGAACTAGTTGGAGTGGTTTCTCTGTTGAAGTAAAGAACTTGGACTTAAACGGTGTGCTTGTTAGCTTTCCTACTTGGCAGAGTTTACACATAGAATCTTGGGGTTTTGATATTCTCGGAAGATATTTTACTGCCTCAAGATTTTTGAGCTTGATTAAGTGGTCAAAGTTTAGATGTCCAACTCTCTTATGCCATAACCAGCTTTCATCATGTTTTCTTAGATGACACTCTTCTCTATCTTCTTTCAGCACATATACATTATTTTCCATCCTTATGCCTTTGGCCACCACTTGTCCTGAGTTTGCAGAATTTATCTTGCAGTCCTTGGATGTGAACACCACTTCACATCCTCTGTGACACATTTGACTTACATTGAGCAGATTGTGTTTCAGCCCATCTATAAGCAGAACATCTTGGGATTTTCCTTTTCCATTACTTAAACTCACCATCCCTTTACCCTTTATTTTACCTGGAGCATCATTTCCAAAGGTTATGTTTCCTGATTCGCTTTCACTTAGATATAGAAACTTACCTTTGTATCTCATCATATGTTTGGAGCATCCACTATCTATATACCAAGGTTTCGTTTGTCTTTGAGCTGACAATACTAATCCACACTTGTCACTTTCTTTCTTCTTCCAAACCTTGACATTTTCAGCAGGGGAATTCAAATCTGGTTCATAGTTCCTTAAGCGACAGTCAACAGATTTATGTCCATAGTTATGATAGATGTAACATTCTGGTTCGTTGAATAAAGGATCATAACGATTGTTATGCTTAACCTGTGTCCTTTTCTCATCCATCAAGTGATTTGGAATCTGTGGTGGTTTGTTACTTGTTTGTCTCATTCTTTGTTGTGGCAGATATATATACCTTGAATGTCTTGATTTCTCATAATTTAATTTTAAAGAACAGTTTACAACTTTATGACCAAAGTTAGAACAGAAGAAACAATATCCATAGAAAAAACGTTGGTACCTGGAAAATGGTTGTCTTCTTTGAACATGTCGATTTCTTCCATGCTGATGATTTCCATGAGCATGGAGTGAATTATTTCTTTGTTCTACAGATTCAGTCCAGGCACCTTTTTCTTTACTCCTCCTGGGCAGTTGATTGTCTTCCTTTGTTTCTGCAGGTTTGTTGTTGTCATTGGTCGTAGATTTGACAAATTTGATGGATTCTTTGTTTCTTGGCTGACCACTACTTGATCCCTCTTCATAACCCAAACCAGTTTTTAGATCTGGATTCCTTTATTGATTCAAAATGGTGGCTAATCCTTATGAGGCTTTTATACTTGACAGATTTTAATGATACAAGGCTTGAAACTTCTCCAACTCTTTCCTAGTTTTCACTACTTCTTCTTCCAGAGCTTTACATCTTGCCTTCCTTTCTGATAACTGTTCTTTCATAATGTCCTTGGTTTTCTTTTCCTCTTCTAATTCTACTTTTAGTAGGGAAACATCTTCATCAGGCTGTTTATTGTCTTTCATGAACTGTATCAACAATTGTTTTTGCTTTCTGTTCTTAATTTTGAGTCTGTCAATCTCTTCCAGTGCATTGACCAGTTCTCATTCCATATCAACCACAACTTCTTCTTCATTAGCCTCACTTCCTATGCTTTTATTATCATAATCCTCTTTGGCCATAAGTATGAAGTCATTTAGTTTATCTTCAATAGAGGATTCATTGTCTTCATCATCTGAAGGATCATCACCATTGTTTACACAGACTTTTCTTCTTAAAAATATTCTCTTTAAAGAAATTTTTGAGTTTGTGCTTCTCCTCATCATCACATGTCTCCTTTCCTTTGTGAGGACATTTATTTGTAAAATGACCTATATTTCCATAGTTGAAACATTTGAAAGGAAGTTTACCTTTGTATTTGCCTGATCCCTTCTTCAGTCTCTTCACAAATTTTTCTTCAATTTCATCAGGCTCAAAATCCTCATTCTTGTCTGCTTTAAATGATGCTTCTCTAGAGGTGGATTTATCTTTAACTATTCTCATTTCATATGCAGTCAATGTTCCTAGAAGTTGATCAAACTCCAAGGTTTTTAGATCATTAAGTTCTTCTATAGCAGAAACCTTCGGGTTGAACCTATCTAGTAGAGATCTCAAATTTTTCTTAACTAAAGAAGGTTCCTCAATTTTTTCACCAAGTGCTTTCATTGCATTTACCAGTTCTTCAACTCTTACAAAGTATTTTCCAACAGTTTCATCTTCTTTCAACTTCAACTGTTCAAACTGTACTCTGTAGATTTGAAGCTTGGCGTCCTTTACCTTCTCATTACCTTCATAATTGCTAATGAGTTTGTCCCACATTTCTTTGGCAGTTCCTAGGTGCATAAATTTTATGAATTTTTCTTCTGCAAGCCCACTCAAGATAGCATTCGTAGCTTTATCATTGAAGCTAAATTATAGCTTGTCATCCTTATTAGCTAGTACAACTGGCTTTACATAACCAGTATCTACTACATCCCAGACATCTACACCTAAAGCCATTATGTAAGTTCTCATTCTGACTTTCCATAAGGCAAAGTTTGTTACATTGAACAGAGGGGCCTTTTTGGTTGAATTTCCTTCATGGCTTGACATGTTTAAGCTCTAGGATCTACCCTTAGATAAAGGGGTCGGCTTTGATACCAATTGTTGGACAACTGAGAGGGGGGGGGTGAATCAGTTGTTACCATGCTTAAACAATAATGGTTATTTTAAATTCTTTGCAGAGCACTTAATGACAATCACAATAATGAAGGGAAGTAAGCAATAGAACATTCAACATCATTGTCACATATGAAATATACAAAGACGGATATTTCCTGAGGAAACCCATAAAGGGTAAAAACCTCTTCTTCTTTATATGATAAGTAATCTTTACATTCTGTACATTATCATACATATGATCTCCAACTCATTGTGAGGCTACAACCTCTGTATTGCAAGATGCAACTTGCTAAGAGCACCAACTCTCTGTTTTCTCTAGCACCTACTAGAAGGAAGCACCAACTCCTTGGTTTCTCTAGCACCCAATAGAAGGAAGCACCAACTCCCTGGTTTCTCTAGCACCCACTAGAAGGAAGCACCAAATCCCTAAATGTTCCAGATTCAACTGGATGGAAGCACCAACTTCCAATCACACAGGCACCAACCTGTACAATAGAGAACGATAGTTCTCCCTTGCGCCACCTTGCCACCCTGGTTTCTCTAGCTGCAACCAGATGGAAGCTACAACTCCCTGTGTTCAAGCACCCACTTGAACCTCTGAGGACAACAGTCCTCCCTAGTGCCTCCCTACCACCCTCGAATATAAATCTTTTCTATATGTAAATTTAACGCAGTGATACACTATTTATCATTGGCTTACTAGACTTATCACTATTCTGTTATGTTGCTCTACTCTCCCATATCAGTGTCTCTCTATCTGCATCTTCTTGCGCTTTCTGAACTTCTGTTTTTCTCTATAAGAGCACCTCATCCTTCCTTTACTGTCTTATTGTCTTGCTACCCACATCCTTGTGCTTTCTGTGCTTCTGCCTTTTATGCTCTGTGTGCCATTTCCATTCAATGCACCATTCATCTTCTCTATATTTCAGCTATTGCACACTCCTACTTCTCCACGCCTGAAATTCTCTCCACCTCTTCCCATCTCTTCTTTGTTTAGCATACTTATTTTCTTTGTGCACCTTGTGCATGCTCTCTCGCCATGCTTCTGCATACTCTCCCCTTGTCGAGTGCTCTCCTAATCATCCCTTAAACTCTTCATCTTGTCTGGAAGTTCAACCCATGCGTCCATCATCACTGGGTGTTATGCCGAGATTCCTTTGCCTCTCCATCAATCGAGACTCTTCATCTTCTCTGTTGCAGTTACAGTCTTCAACGCTCTTCCATCTGTCAATTGACTCTATGACCAGTCTTCATTCCACTAGAAGATTCCTTGAGACTCTTTAGCTCCTTTGGCACTTACATAGAAGTATATTCGATTCCTCTAGCAGAAACCATCAGTGGTTTCTAGCAGTTACAGTACGAACCTTGAAATGGAGCCTAGCTATGCTAGCTCCTTCCACTTACGTGACCACCGACGGTGACCACTGGCTACATCGACATTTCAGCATTTCGGCATTCGGCATTTTGGCTTTCCTGTGGTAAAGAGTTATCTTGACGCTCCATGTCATGATCCCTGAAACTCTAAAAAATAAAAAAAGGAGCATAGCTAGACTAGCTTTGATCATTTCAGCATTTCGCATTTCGCTATTTCGCGATTTTGCATGTTGCGAACTCCTATTGCGAGTCACTCTGAATCTTCCAAATCCCGATCCCTGAAACTCCAAAAAGGGAGCTTATCTCTTCTAGCTCTTCTCTATAGCTCTTCGATGATGTGACAGATGGCAGTGACCAGGCCTTATTCAAAACTGTATTTCGCAATTTCGCGTTTCGGCACTTCAGGACTCCTGTGATGAAGAGTCTCGGGTCTTGACTCCTCCATCTCTTAGAATTCTAAACTCTGAAATGGAGTCAAATCAATAGTCTGGTATTTTGTCGTTTCACATTTCAGCGATTGGGCATTTCGGCACTCCTTTGGTGAAGTGTTTCGACACTTCAACTCCTGGTATCCAGAACTCCAAAATGGAGTCAGATCAACAGTCCGGTATTTCGTTGTTTCGCATTTTGGCTATTCGACATTTCGGCACTCCTGTGGTGAAGTGTTTCGACACTTCAACTCCCGGTATCCGGAACTCCTAAATGGATTTATTTCCCGAACTGCGAAACTCTTTGTTGGTGTGCCTATTTCAGGATTTTGACGTTTCACATTTCACGACTTCGGGACTCCTGTGTTGAAGAGTCTCGACTCTTGACTTCTCAATCTCCCGGTATTTAAAACTTTGGTTGATGTGTCTGTTTCAGGATTTCAGGGTTCCGGATTTCGCAACTCCGAGACTCCTATGTTGAAGAGTCTCGACTCTTGACTTCTTAATCTCCCGGTATCCGAAACTCTGAAATGGAGTCAGATCAACGTATTCCAGCGTTTCACATTTCGTCATTTCGACATTCTTGTCGTGAGTTTCTTCCTTGACTCCTCCAATGCCCGGTATCCGAAACTATGAAATGGAGTTTACGCTTATGATCTTTCCATGCCATTATCCCTGCGCTGTTGATCTTCCTTGCCTCCCTGTTTGCTATCAAATGAACAAGCACACTCTTGCACTACGTGTGAATCTGCGCTAATCCTCCTGAGCTTATGTTGTCCCTGTTTTGCCATCACTGCATACTCTGATCTTGCCATCAATGACAAGCAGACCTACCTGTAAACATGCCCAACAATGGATTTCATGTTCTTATGAACCCCCTTCTGTCTTGTAGGGTGAAAATTAAGACTATAACAAAAGGTAAAATTGATAATCAACCCATAGATATTTTTATTGATTATGGAGCTATTCATAGCTATATATATCCTAATGTGGTTGAGATATCTAAAATGAAGAGATGTAAGCATGAAAAGTATTGGCTGGTTCAACTAGATCCTATAACAAAGAGAATAATAAATGAGCTTGTTAAATATTGCTCATTCAACATGAATGGAGACAACACTAAGGAAAATTTGAACATCATACCACTTGGGTCATCTGACTAATTGATTGGCATGGATTAGCTAGAAAATCATAATGTTGTCCTAGATTGCTACAAAAAGGATTTCACATGTCTTGATGAGGAAGGGAATTCGAAGATATTTCAAGGTATTCTAAGGCCTATATCGATGAGAGATATTTCAACATTGTAAATAAAGAGAAATTTTAGAAAAGGGTTCCAAATATATGCAACATATATAGAAGAGCCAAAACATGAAGACTATCCAGTATTGAAGGAATATGAAGATGTGTTTGGGGAATTTATAGTATTTCCACCAACAAGACACATTCATTTCTCTATTAATTTGATGCTTGGAGCTTCCTCAATGTCCAAGAATCCCTATAGAATAAGTAGACCACAACTAAAGAGTTGTAGATGCAACTAGAAGAGTTGTTGAATAAGGGGTACACATGACTAAGTATTTTTTCTTGGGGTGCCCCATTTCTTTTTGTGAACAAAAAGGATGGAACTTTGAGGTTATGTATTGACTTCATACAATCGAATAAGGTTAAAGTAAGGAAAAAGTATTATTTTCCAAGGATTGATGATCTTTTTGATCAATTGAAGGGAGAAAATATATTTTCTAAGATTGACTTGAGATCTGGTTATCATCAAGTGAGAATCTAAGAGGAACATATTAGCAAGATATCCTTTCAAACGAAGTATGTTCATTACAAGTTTCTATTGGTTCCATTTGGATTGAAATTCACCATCTATTTTTATGTGTTTAATGAATGGAGTGTTCAGATATTACCTGGAAAAAAAATGCATTGCCTTCTTGGACAATATTCTTATCTAATACAAGAAAGAGAAGGATCATGAGCAATATTTGAGAATGGTACTACAAGCGTTGAGAGAACACCAATTGTATGCCAAGTAGAGAAAGTGCACTTTTTATAAAAATTGGATCCATTATTTGGGCCACATTGTCTTATAGGATGGCATAGTAGTGGATCCCAAAAAAATTGAAGCAATCAAAAGTTGTCCAGCACCAAAGAATATTTTTGAGGTTATATCATTTATGGGTATAACTAGTTACTAAATGAGATTCATTTTAGGTTTATCCCATATTGCACACCCGACTTCTTTGCAAAGGAAAGGAATAAAATTCTAATGGACTACCAAGTGCGAAGAGAGCTTCCAGCACTTGAAAGATTTATTTATTAGTGCACCTATTTTAAAGGTTGCATATCTAGGTGAGGGTTTTATTATGTGCACAGATGCATGCAAGGAAGGGCTTAGTGGAGTCCTTACACAAAATGGGCATGTCATATGTTATGAGTCAAGAAAAATTAAGGAGCATGAAATAAATTATGATACCCATGAATTGGAATTGGAAACAATAAATCATGCCTTAAAAATGTGGAGGCATTACCTCATGGGTAGAAAAGTTTTGTTGAGAACAGACCATAGTGGTCTGGAATATTTGTTTGGACAACCAACATTGAATGCCAGACAAAATAGATGGTTGTAATTTCTCAGCAAATATGCCTTTGACATTAAGCATATTAATGGAAAAGAGAATAAAGTGGTTGATGCACTTAGTAGAAGGGTGCATGGAATGCATGCTACAACCATAATCATATACAGTTCAAATTTAAAAGATGGAATTTTAGAAGTTGTAATAGCAGACTAGCATTATGTACAATTTAAAGAAATCTTACAGTAATTTATAGACGAAATATAAAGATTACAAAATGGAATAGGATGGAATTCTCTTGTATATGAACAAAGTTTATGTTCCTATTTTTTAGGAGTTGAGAAATTTAGTTTTAAAAGAAATTCACAATGTGACATACACTGGATGTCCAAGATATTAGAAAACAATTGCAACTACAAGAGACTAATATTATTGGCCTAGAATGAAGAACGATATGGTTGATTTTATTGCTATATGCATGTAATATCATAAGGTACAGGATAAGCACAAACATCCAATGGGATTGCTATAACCATTTACCATTCCTGAGTGGAAATGAAATATTCTTACAATAGATTCCATTACTAGTTTTCCCATAATAACAAAGAAACATGATTCCATCATGGGTGTGGTGGAAAATATTATGAAGGATTCACATTTTATTTTGATCAATATGACTCATAAGGAAACAAACATTGTAGAAATTTATATTAAATAAATTTCTAGGTTGCATTGTGTACCTAAGGAAATCGTATTCGACGGAGATACCAAGTTCACTTCCAATTTTTGGAAATGGTTGTTCTAAGGATTTGGGACAAATATAAATTTTATCACAACTTATCATCTAGAATCAGATGGGAAGACAGAGAGGGTCAACCAAATAATTGAATATGTGTTAAGAGTGTATGTAATGGATCAACCTTCCAAATGGGAAGACTATATTCATTTGGTTGAATTCAATTATAACAATGGGTATCATAAATCATTGAAGATGAGCCCATTTGAAGTCTTGTATGGTAGAAAATGAAATACACCATTGAGCTAGGACAATCCAGTATAAAGAGCCATTATTGGGCCAGAATTGTTGAAAGAAATGGAAGAGAAGATGGTAAAAATAAAGAAGAATTTAAAGATTGCACACAATAGATATAAAATCTGTGTAGAAAATAAAATAAAATAAAATAAAATAAAGTGGGCAAGCATCTGTTTCTAAAAGAAAATAAAATAAGGAGTTCATTGAAATTAGGAAGTTACCCAAAGTTGGCAGCAATATATTGTGGGCCATTTGAAGTTCTAGAGAGGATATGCCTAGTTTTATACATGCTTTCATTGCCTACATCCATGAGAGTTCATAATGTGTTTCATGTTTATTTATTAAAGAAATATGTGCTTGATCCTTACCATATGATCGATTGGACTGTGATTCAAGTGGAGAATGAAGGGGACTTTCGAGTGGAGCAAGTGCACATCCTAGATAAAAAAATTAAAAGTGCTTTGGAATTGATCCATAATCCTAGTAAATATTCAATGGACCTGCTATGGTCCTAAAGATGCCACATGGGAGCATGAATATGCCATGTGGGAAAATTACACTCAATGTTTTGTATATTTGTTAGGAAATCTAAATGTACATATGTGTACAAAAACTCAATTTTGGTGCAATTGGAGTTTCTGGAGCCACAAATCTAAGAATTTTTGTTTGATCTTGTCAGACAGTTGGCTTACGTTGATTGAAATTTGGTATCTATTGTTGGTTTTCATTGATTTCAATGATTGGAGATTGATATTGTAGATTTATTTCAACCCTTATTGATTGATGTCAACCCTTGGAGAAAGTTTGGCAGCGAATTTCAGTATCACAAAGGTTTGGGTAATGGAACCAAGGTTGTTTCATGTATAATAGTATGAGTTTTAATATATTTTAAGGTAATAATATTCTAGATGGATTGTATATGTCATTCCATTTCCAGTGGTATGTGCAACATCACATAACTCCTCATGGTTAGAGAGTTATGGCCATGAGAAGTTGGAGAACTCGGGTTTGGGTACTGGACCCAAGTTTGTTTGATGGATAATGGTATGTGTTTTGATATATTTGCAGGTAAGAATATTCTAGATGGATAGTACATTCAATGCAACTTCCAGTGGTATGTGCAACATCACATAACTCCTCACAGTTAGAGAGTTATGGCCATGTGAAGTTGGAGAACCCCCATGAGTCATCTAGAAGCCCTAAAAGGCCAAAGTAGTCAAAGTGGTTTAAGAGATTTTAGAAGGTAAATAATAAAGTTAAGTGATAAGTGTACTATAAGTCAAATTGAATACAAAATAAATTATTTAAATAACAAATTTAATGGAGAAATTACTAAGTTGACAAGTGGTTAAAAGTGGGTTAACCCTAAAATAAGGAAAGTGGGTTAAGATGGTTAAAAGGTAACCCCTTGAAGAAGCTACATGAAAGTATAAATAAGAGGCAAGGCTCTCTCATTCTAATTACACTAGAGAATATTGAATATATACAATTGACTGAGGTAACCAAAGGATATCTAAGACGAATTTCAGAGGGAAGGTGAAGTAAAGAAGGCCGAAATTCAAGGGAGGATAAATTCTTTTGATGATGCTTTCTAAGGTATGTTATTTACAGGTCATCTCACCATTTTCGCAATAACGTTTTTTATATAATGATTTAGACCGTGAAATTGGGAATAAATTGAGGAAACATATCCAAGTAGTTGTGGTACAAATTTGAGCTTGTGGGTCATTTTATTTTTGGAGTTACACTCCGTGGAAAATAGGGTTTGTGGCTAGTCCTGAAACTAGTTTGAAACATGTGTTTCGGGTAAAAACGTCATAACGTATTCATAACAAATCCAAATGCAATAAGACAAAATGTGTTGGTTATATTACAATATGTAGTCTTTTGTGTACAATTTTTAGATCCATACAACAATTATTCTGTGTGGGGCACGCTCTACAAGTTCGCTCTCTAGAATAAGCCAAAATTCAACAAGGTATGTCATTTTTTCTATAACTCCTTTTTTGAGAGGTTCCAAGTAGTGAAACCTGGCGGAATTGCATAAAACACACTGAAGAACATTGTGTACTATTTTCATATCTTTATTCATTATAGGTACATAGTTATGTTTATTTCAAGTTAGGGTTGTTGACTAATCCAAAACTAGTCATGTGAGACTAAAGTAAAGTTTGGTGAAAATGCTAGTCTCTTGTTGTTAAAGTTAAGGAAGGTTTGCAGGTATGTGATCATATACACCAAGTCTATTACAGAGTTACAAATCATATTTGGATTATGAAATTGATGAGGGATTTTGGTTGAGGTACATGTTGGGTACATGGTTGAGACAAGTAGTTGATGAGTTGGCACATACATGAGGTGTATAGTTGATGATGTTGGCACATCTTAATGAGTCATAGTTGATGAGTAGTTGATACATGATTTGTACAAGTTTTGTGCATGGTGGATGCACTTGTTCATGGTACAGGTCGTTGCATGGTTGATGCACTTGTTTATGGTACAGGTTGAGGTGCAGGTTGATGCATGTTTCAAGTTATTGGTATAGGTTATTTGGTGTAGGTTGATTGGTATAGGTTTATAGTAGTATATCTCATAGTGATAGTGTGACAGCGGTTCCATCATTCTACTTCTACATCAGGGCAGTTGGACGGGGCAACAATAGGTGGTTGTAGCTACCTTCTAGTTGTAGTTGGAGAACATAGGGGGTTGTAGCCTCCTTCTGGTTGTATTCAGATAATTGGGGATTTGGAGCTTCCCTCAGGTTGTAGCCTAGAAATTAGGGGTTTGGAGCCTCCTTCCAGTTGTAGCTGGAAAAAAAAGGAAGTTGGTGCTTCTAATGAATGTAATTCTTAAAGACATATAAGAAAAATCATTCTGTGGTTTTCTACCGCTTTGGATTTCCACGTAAAAGCACTGGTGAACTATGTATGTGTATCATTGCTCATTTTTTCATTGTTTATTTACTCTGCAATTATGGATGATAATGCTACATTGATACAACACTTGCATATTGTGGTTAAAAAGGATTGAATTGCTCAATTATTGATTGACATAAAAGAAGCAGCTTTCAAAGAATCCAAAAGGTCAAAGAAAAAGGGAAAGAAAAAATAAAAAGAACATAGCAGCAGCAGTCACATCTCGGAAGATGAGGAGGAAATGGCCAATTTTGTCAAGAGATTGAACAAGGGAACCAACAACAGATATAAAGGTAAGATTCCATTGATTTGTTTTAATTATGATAGTATTGGTCATTTTGCTAACAAATGTCCTCATAAGAAAAATAAGGGGAATGATGAAGATTACTCAAATAGAAAACAAACATATAAAGGCAAAGGAACCACAAAGAAAGTTTTCAAAAAAAGATTATGCACCAAAGAAGACATCTCCTCATCAGATGAATATGAATTCAGTGACAGTGAGAGAGAAAGAGTTATATTCATGGCAGTAGAAGACTCTGATAAAGAATACACCGGAGAAGAATATGAAGAGGCAGAAGTTGACTACCGAGAAGAATTGTTGATTTCCATAGAAGTTATAAGAAGAGAAAAGAGGAAAAACAAGAAGCTACAAGAAGAAATATAAAATAAGGAAGACACTCAAGAACTAGAGCAGATCATCACAGAATTGAAGGTTCAAATAGAAGAATATAAAACAATTGAAGAAGAACTGAAAGAACAGTTAGAATAAAGAGACAAGATCATTGGAAATTTGGAAGCAGAGATTGTCACATTGAGAAAGAATCTTCAAAAGAAAAATATGCAGAACAACTCAAAAGTTTTGGATGACATTATCAGCAGTCAAAGGCCTAATCATGACAAGTCCAGACTTGGATACAATTAGACAGAAAAGGGATCAAGCTCCAAAGAAATAGAACAAGAAACATATCGAAAAGGTTATGCAGAAACAATCAAAGGGGATAGGAAGACCTACAAGGAAGATTACATGGACACTCCTCCACCGAGAAGATTCAGATTTCAAAATCAATGATCGACATAAACAAATAGGCCTCAGGAAGAAGAAGGATTCATAAGAGTAACTCCTTTCAGAATATATTCAACTCCCATGTATCAAACTATATTTTTGGGTTTATGTTATGCATGCAATAATTTTGGACATAAAGTTATAAATTGCAGAGCTAATAGCAGGAACATAAACAAATTTGAAATTCATACACAAAATGGTTATCCAAGAAGGTCTAGTGAAACACGGAGAAGAAGCTACAACGGGTTTGAATCATTGAGCACTAAACTGGAATGCTACAAGTACAATAACTTTGGACACATGTCCAAAGATTGTAGAATGACATCCCCTCCTAGAGAACCACAACAGAACACCAACGGTCACAGATAGGAGCCTCAAAAGAGAACATGGATAAGAAAGCAGAATTAGTATAGCAATGAAGAATGCACACTCACTCTACAATATAAGCAAAAGAAACGTGGTTGATATGTTGACAATGGTTGCTCAAAACATGAAGAACAGATGAACAAAGACCAGGTCCCAGAGATCGCAAGATTGGAAATAAAAAGAGATGAAGAAAATTCTACAGAGAAAAGGAAAGATGTCAGATACAAAAAGATTTGGAAAATAACTGAAAGAAAAGAAGGACATGTAAATAAGGATCAGGTTCAAGAGATTGTACTTTCAAGAACTTTAGTGAAAGATGAATCCACATACAGAAAGAAAGAAGTCAGATCTCAGAGAGACGATGAATCTACTAATGAATATGATGATGAATACACTTCAAAGCATGAATTGTTCTGATCCATTCGTCTTAGAGACTCCCAGATAATATGAATAATAGACAGGGGGAGTCTATGTAGTAACTGAGACAGACCAGAGAACCATCCTTCGAGCAGCTTGCAGAATTTGAGTAGACAGATTTAGTGCATTCAGTTAGTAGAAGTACAATATGATACATTAATCGGTTGTAGTAGTAGTTCATTATAGTACAGTGACATATGAGTCAAAATTATGGACAATTGTGTAGCAAAGTCTTGAACATTATGGACATATATGGACATGAAATCATCTTTTCTGAATGAGGAACTTGAAGACAAAGTCTACACTGAACAAATGGTTCCTAGAGCATGGTACTCCAGACTAGATAAATATCTACAACATGCAGGGTTCAGAAAAGGAAGTGCAGACAACAACCTCTACAATAAGAAATTTGTAAAGGATATGCAGAATGAATTTGAAATGTCATTACTTGGAGAACTATCCTTCTTTCTGGGTGTTCAGATATGACAAAGAAACCAAGGAATGTTTATTTCTTAAACTAAGTATATCAAAGAAATACTAAAGAGGTTTGGAATGGACGATTGCAAACCAGTTACCATTCCTATGCAAACCAGTCGCAAGTTGAGAAAAGATGATGATTCAAATTCTACAGACCAGAGGCAATACAGGTCAATGATTGGTAGCTTACTATATGTGACAACATCCAGACCAGATGTAATTCAGGTAGTTGGACAAGTGGAACTATTTCAAGAAGAACCAAAGGAATCACATGTATTAGCAGTGAAGAGGATTTTCAGATATCTCAAAGGAACAGAAGAGTTTGGATTATGGTATCCAAAAAGAAAGAATCTATCACTTATTTCCTACACAGATGCAGATTGGGCAAGTTGCATTGATGACCGACGAAGCACCAGTGGAGCAACATTCTACTTGGGTGATTTTTTAGTATCATGGCTAAGAAAGAAACAATCATTAGCATCCTTATCTACAGCCGAGGTAGAGTATTTGTAGCAGCAAGATGTTTTACACGGGTTCTATGGATGAAACAAACTCCGACAGATATACAGGTTGAGTATGATGATCCCATTCCAATCTATTGTGAAAATACAAGCGTCATCAATATCTCAAAGAACCCAGTGATGCACTCTAAGAAGGGATGATTTTAGGGGATAACTTTCGCTCATGGGATAATTTTCCATGGTTTTTCCAAAAATGAGATTCGCTATTTTAAAAATGATTCACACAAATTCTATAGGATAAAATTATTTTACCTTAAAAATCGCCAAAATGTTATAAAAAATATATAAAATAATTATAAATTTGAATATTTTTACAAAAATACTGCCAAACATTTAGAGTTGACATATGAAGGATTAGTACGATTCACCAAGGTTTCTACATTTTAAAATAAATTTTCATCCTTAAAATCACCCCTGACTCTAATACGAAGCACTTTCCAATCAAGTATCACTTTCTATGATAACATGTTACAGAGAAGAACATCAGAGTTGAATATGTGGGCAGAAAAGAACAAGTGGAAGACATCTTTACAAAACCACTTCCATGGTAATCCTTTGAGTATCTATGCCAAAGACTCAGACTAATTTCTAATCCAAAATGAATTATTTTGAATGCTTATCTTATATGACATAGATGTACACAAGGAAACACCATAAATAGGACAATTTAGGTTGGGAGATCAGTTTCAGGAAGAGTTATGTTAGGGGGAGAAGCCCTGGATGGAAAGATACCTTTGCCATTGATGACAAAGGGGGAGAGATTTATCAGATGCAAAGATAAATTCTTGGAGAGAGAGCATAGATGCATGTTTCCAAGGGGAGTGATTGTCACAAGGGAAGAATGAGAAATATGACTTCAGAGTGATACCCTTTGTCAAAGGGGGAGATATTATTCATATGAAGGGAGAGAGAGTAATCAAAGTCTTATAAACATAAAGAAAAATCAAAAGCATGTAGACAGGGGGAGTAGCCCCAAGGAGAGTTTAGTCAAGGGGAGCATCCCCAAAGGGAGATACCCTTTGCCATTGATGTCAAAGGGGGAGATATAGAAACATTGATGAGGAGTATAAGCATGAATGTTATCATGACTAAGTGTTGTCATCAATGTCAAAGGGGGATATTGTCAGACAGTTGGCTTATGTTGATGGACAATTGGTATGGATTGTTGGTTTTCATTGATTTCAACAATTGGAGAGTGATATTGTAGATTGATGGAAACCCTTAGTGATTGATGTCAACCCTTACTGATTGATGGAAACCCTTAGTGATTGTTGGAGAAAGTTTGGTAGCAAATTCCGGTAGCACAAAGGTTTGGGTAATGGACCCAAGGTTTTTTCATGTATAATGGTATGAGTTTTAATATATTTTAAGGTAGGACCATTCTATATGGATAGTACATGTCATTCTATTTCTGGTGGTATGTGGAATGTCACATAACTCCTCACGGTTAGAGAGTTATGGCCATGAGAAGTTGGAGAACCCAGGTTTGGGTAATGGACCCAAGTTTGTTTGATGGATAATGGTATGCTTTTTGATATATTTTTAGGTAAGAATATTATAGATGGATATTACATGTCATTCAATTTCTAGTGGTATGTGGAACGTCACATAACTCTTCACGGTTAGAGAGTTATGGCCATGTGAAGTTGGAGAACCCCCATGAGTCATCTAGAAGCCCCAAAAGGTCAAAGTAGTCAAAGTGGTTTAAGAGATTTTAGAAGGTAAATAATAAAGTGAAGTGATGAGTGTACTATAAGTCAAAGTTAATACAAAAGAAATTATTTAAACAATAAAGTTAATGGAGAAATTAATAATTTGACAAGTGGTTAGAAGTGGATTAACCCTAAAATAAGGAAAGTGGGTTAAGATGGTTAAAAGGTAACCCCTTGAGGAAGCTACATGAAAGTATAAATAAGAGGCAAGGCTCTCTCATTTTAATTACACTTGAGAATATTTAATATCTACAAGTGAGTGAGGTAACGAAAGGATATCTAAGCCAAATTTCAGAGGGAAGGTGAAGTAAAGAAGGCCAAAATTCAAGGAAGGATAAATTCTTTTGATGATGTTTTCTAAGGTATGTTATTTACAGGTCATCTCACCATTTTTGAAATATTTTTTTTATATATAATGATTCAGAAAGTGAAATTGGGAGACAGTTGAGGAAACATATCCAAGTAGTTGTGGTACAAATTTCATCTTGTGGGTCGTTTTATTTTTGGAGTTACACTCCGTGGAAAATAGGGTTTGTGGCTAGTCCTGAAACTAGTCTAAAACATGTGTTTCGAGTACAAACATCATAACTTCTTCATAAATTAAGAAAGACAAAATGTGTTGCTTAGATTACAGTCTGTAGTATTCTGAGTACAATTTTCAGATTCATACAACAAATATTCTGTGTGGGGCATGATCTACAAGTTCACTCTCTAGAATAAGCCAGAATTCAACAAGGTATGTCATTTTTTCTATAACTCTTTTTCTGAGAGGTTCCAAGTAGTGACACCTGGAGGAATTGCATAAAACACACTGAATAAAATTGTGTAATATTTTTAGATCTTTATTCATTACATGTACATATTTATGTTTATTTCAAGTTAGGGTTGTTGACTAATCCAAAACTAGTCATGTGAGACTAAAGTAAAGTTTGATGAAAATGCTAGTCTCTTGTTGTTAAAGTTAAGGAAGGTTTGCAGGTATGTGATCATATACACCAGGTCTATTACAGAGTTACAAATAAGATTTGGATGATGAAATTGATTAGGGATTTTGGTTGAGGTACATGTTGGGTACATGGTTGAGACAAGTAGTTGATGAGTTGGCACATACATGAGGTGTATCGTTGATGATGTTGGTACATCTTGATGATTCATATTTGATAAGTAGTTGATACATGATTTGTACAGGTTTGGTGCATGGTTGATGCACTTGTTCATGGTATAGGTTTTGGTACAGGTTGGTACATGGCTAATGCACTTGTTTATGGTATAGGTTGATTACAAGTTGTTTGGTATAGGTTGGTGCACGGTTGATGCACTTGTTTATGGTACAGGTTGATTACAGGTTGAGGTACAGGTTGATGCATGGTTTGGTTTATTGGTACAATTTTTTTGGTGTAGGTTGATTGGTACATGTTTACAACATTATATCTCACGGTGATAGTGTGACAGTGGTTCCATCATTCTAGTTCTACGTCAGAGCGGTTGGGCGGGGCAAGGACAGGTGGTTGTAGCCACCTTCCAATTGTATCCAGAGAACATAGTGGGTCATAGCCTCTTTCTAGTTGTAGCCAGAGAATTGGGGATTTGGAGTTTCCCTTAGGTTGTAGCCTGAGAAATTAGGGGGTTGGAGCCTCCTTCTAGCTGCAATTGGAAAACAAAGGAAGTTGGTGCTTCTAATGAATGTAATTCTTAAAGACATATAAGAAAAAACATTATGTGGTTTTCTCCCCCTTTGGGTTTCCACATAAAAACATGGGTGTACTGTGTATGTGTATGATTGCTCATTTGTTCATTGTTTATTTACTCTGCAACTATTGGATGATAATGCTACATTGATATAACACTTGCATATTGTGGTTAAAAAGTATTGAATTGCATTATTACTAATTCACCCCCCCTCTCAGTAATCAAACAGATCTATATTGGAGCCCTGGAAGGGAAGTGGGATGTCCTGAGGGATTTTGATGTAGAAAAGGGGGGTACAGTTCCTTGGGTTGTTCAAGTTGAGAGGAGTGAAATATTGTTGGTTGGAATTGTTGCAAGAGCCATTAAACTGTGTTATTATCAGGTATTGTAATGTAATATTTTATACGTATACATGTACACATGTATGGTTATATGCATCTATGACAATGAAAATTGTAGGTGGAGGGGATTGTAACACCCCAATTTTGATCCCCGATGTAATATTATATATTTGTAAGTATTATGAATGATCATGGGCCAAGCAATATAATATGTAAACATTGTACATTGAAAATAATAAAATGAAATATGCCATCAAATATCGATGAGTAGGGACCAAACTAATGAGGGTTATGATTCCATAAGAGATGGGGGGTTTTAGGAGTTTTCATGTGCCTTGAGACTTAAGCCATATTCATTAATCAATTTTTCATTTATCCATTTATCTCTTTTACTTATTAAGCACTCAAATCATAGAATTCATGTAAGAATTTGTGTGAGGAATTTAACCCACTCAGTCATCACAGCAGGGGTTGAGTGTAATCACCTTTGGGGGGGAATTAAGATTCAAGTAAGCATGGAAAAAGAGGAAATTTGTGTAGGAAATAGAGAAGTTTTTACAATTAGAAAGAAGGGATAAAAAATAGAGATGAGTGTTGGGAAAGAGTGGCCAGCCATATTGGGTATTGAAGATATCTTGTTGAAGCTGTAAGTTATGCAAAGAATGAGGTAGTTATGCATGTGGGGGATTTTGTGTGGACAAAATTACCCAAGAGAAAGTGAGCTTTTTGAGTGAGCACTCCCGTTGTAGATGGATTTTCTGGAGCCCGGGTAGAGGGATTCCTAGTCGATATGTGTTATATCCCTGGAGAGGATGGACAGTGTCTAAGGGATTGTAGTGCAGAGAAGGAAATGTCATCATTTAAGTTGTGTAGACTAATGGGGAAGAGAGATGGGTGGTTGGAATTTTCGTAGGAGTCACGTCACTATGTTTTTAGTGAGTTTTGAGTTGTTACAATGGATTGTAGACACTTGTAGGTGCCTCTCTATCCTTGTGGACTTATAGTCCCATCTCAGAGGTGGTTTGTTGCAAAGAGAATTGGTGCAAGATATCCTATGTTTGGCAGGAACATCCTTTGTTTATAGTCGGTTGTGTAAATAATTTTTAAAATATAAGTGTTTTCATCACTGTGTCATTTGAAATTTTAATGTTATGATTGAATGTAACACTTACTCTATATTTTTTGTATATGAATGTTGTTTTGTGTGTTAATTGGTTTTGTGCATGTTTAAATTAGTTGCATTCATGAGTTTAATTATCAATCATATTTGCATGAATGTGTATCTCATGTTGCTTATATTTCATCATTTGAATCCAATGATAGTTGATTTCATAGTAACATGGCCCAGCCTAGCATTATGTTACATAAAGGTATCAGAGAAATTTTTTTGTTCTAGTGTTCCTCAGTGAGTATCTGGGGATGTTACAATATTTAAAATAACCAAAGGAATATTAGTGAAGCAATCACATAAGAGACACAAAATACTAGGAGTTCATGAACTCATGGTCACTACTGAGACACATCTAATTGTACACACAAGTGTTGGATTATTGAGAGGGGGGCTGAATCAGTAATAGAGAAATTTAATCCTTTTTAACCAAATAATCCAAGTGTTATTTCAATGTATAATTATCATCCAATAATGAGCAATGAACAAATGAACAATCATACACATACACAGTACACCAGTGTTTTACGTGGAAACCCAAAGCGAGAGAAAACCACGGATTTTTTTTTCTTATAAGTCTTGAAGAATTACATTCATTGGAAGCACCAACTTCCTTTGTTTTCTAGCTGCAACTGGAAGTAGGCTGCAACCCCCTAGTTTCTCAGGCTACAACCTGAAGGAAGTTCCAACTCCCAAATTCTCTGGCTACAACCAGAAGGAGGCTACAACTCCCTATGTTCTTCGGCTATAACCAGAAGGTGGATACAACCACATGTCCTTGCCCCATCCAACCGCCCTGAAGTAGAAGTAGAATGATGGAACCACTATCACACTATCACTGTGAGATATACCACTGTAAACCTATACCAATAAATCTGAACCATGCATCAACCTGTACCTCAACCTGTAATCAACCTGTACCATAAACAAGTGCATCAACCATGCACCAACCTGTACCAAACAACCTATAATCAACCTGTACAATAAACAAGTGCATCAACCATGCACCAAGTATGTACCAATCATGTGTCAACTACTCATCAACTATGACTCATCAATATGTACCAACATCATCAACTATACACCTCATGTATGTGTCAACTCATCAACTACTTGTCTCAACCATGTACTCAACATGTACCTCAACCAAAAGCCCTCATCAATTTCATCATCCAAATCTGATTTGTATCTCTGTAATAGACCTTTTTTATATGATCACATTCCTGCAAACCTTCCTTAACTTTAACAAAAAGAGACTAGCATTTTCATCAGACTTTTCTTTAGTCTCACATGCCTAGTTTTGGATTAGTCAACAACCCTAACTTGAAGTAATCATAACTTTGTACCTGTAATGTATAAAGATCTGAAACTGATACACAATGTTCTTCAGTGTGGTTTGTGAAATTCATCCAGGTTTCACTACTTGGAACCTCTCAAAAAATGAGTTATAGCAAAAATGGCATACCTTGCTGAATTATGGATTATTCTAGAGATCGACCTTGTAGAGCGTGCCCCACACGTAACATTTGTTGAATTGATCTGAAATTGTTACAAAAAATACTACATACTGTAAACTAACCAACGCATTTGGTCTTATTGAATTGGATCTGTTATGAAGAAGTTATGACGTTTTTACCCGAAACACTTGTTTTTGACTAGTTTCAGGACTAGCCACAAACCTTATTTTCCACGGAGTTTAACTCCCAAAATACAATGACCCACAAGATGAATTTTTTACCACATATACTTGGATATGTTTTCTCAATGGAATAGAAATTTCACAGTCTGAAACATTATAGAAAACAAATTATAGCGAAAATGGTGAGATGACATGTAAATAACATACCTTAGAGAGCACCATCAAAAGAATTTATCCTTCCTTGCATTTCGGCCTTCTTTTCTTCTCCTTCCCTCAAAATTTAGGCTTAGATATCCTTGGTTATCTCATACAACTATATATATTCAATATGCTCAAGTGTGATTAAAATGAGAGAGCCTAGCCTCTTATTTATACTCTCCAAGTAGCTTCCGTAAGAACATCTTCTAGGTCACTTTGCCCACTTTCCTTATTTTATGGTTAACCCACTTCTAATTTCTCAATTAAATTTATTATTTAAATAATTTATTTTGTATTAAATTTGAATTATAGTACACTCATCACTTCAATTTATTATTTACCTTCTAAAATCCCTTAAACCACTTTGACTACTTTGACCTTTTGGGGCTTCTAGAAGACATGTGAGGGTCCTCCAACTTCGTAAGGCCATAACTCTCAAACCGTGAGGAGTTATGTGATGTTCCACATACCACTAGAAATGGAATGACATGTACTATCCATATAGACTATTATTACCTTCAAATATATCAAAAATCATACCATTATCCATCAAACAAACTTGGGTCCATTACCCAAACATGGGTTCTCCAACTTCACATGGTCATAACTCTCTAACCGTGAGGATTTATGTGGCGTTATACATACCATCAGAAATGGCATGAAAAGCACTATCCATATAGGATAGTTTCCCTGACAAATTCATTGTCCTTCATCTCATTATTCCACAATTAAGCATAGGTTCTCTTACTCCACAAAGCGTCTTCCCGTGAGGGCTTTCACCATAAGGGGACCACTTTGGAGTTCATCCATATTTACTTCTTATCAACCATGAAAAAACAATAATGATTCATATTTACATCAAACAATATTGGGTCCATTGCCCAAACCTTTGTGCTACGAGGCTTTCTTCAAGGGTTGACATCAATGACAACCAACCTTAATCAACACACACAAGAACAAATCTTATTTCCATATCTTTTGCAGGGGTCTCATTTTTCCAGTGTTTGGAGTTTAACATTCAAAACATGGCTAAATAAATTGAAGAATACAAACAAAAGGTGGAAAATATGGAACAAGAAGTGGCCCATTATAAGATGGACATGACTATCCTATGAGTTCAAGGTGTGCATCTTCAAACTCCAAGATGAACTTAGCACCATTCAAAGGCTATTGTATGCCAATCTCCATGAGTTCCAAAATCATGTGACCCAATTTCTCACCTACATAAGGAATTGCAACGATAAAAAGGTAGTGTTGTACGGAGTTCAACTCAACATGTATGAAATCAAGAAGTGGAAAGAAGAAGAGAAAGATGCACTAAATGACTTACTAGAATGATTGAAAGAGAATTTCAATGTAATCATGGAGCCCTGACAAATTGTTAATAAATGAGCACATCAATCGAGAAATACATCATTGCTTCCAAAAATAAATACAAATGTTTACACCTTGCTACAGAAAAGTGATAAAAAGGTGTCAGCTTCCACCACTCATAGACATGGGTTCACCATGGTCCACAGAAAATGTTTCAAAATAGCTAGAGGAAAGCATTAGAGGTAAGTGAATCACAAATGGGATGATTTTGAGGAATTCCAAGGAGGTCCTAAAGGAATATATCACCATCCCTTCCATATAAAGTAACTTGATTAATTATTTCCTCAGCACAGTAAATAGAATAATGGGGCCCATGCCTATAGAATTAGTGTGCTATGAAGTTTCCATTAAATAATTGAATTTTAGGCACATCCTAAGAATATCTTCACAACATGAGGTGTGGGTCACCCATATAGAAGACAAAACACATCATTGACCATGACCATAGTGAAAGGTAGATTTTGATTCAAATATTCTTTAAAATAATAAGGAAAATAAGTTGAAAAGTCTATAACTTTCAAAAGGAAGCCAAGAAGACAAGATATTTTCAAACACCTAACCCCTAGGTACCTTTTTAAGGGATGGGGTATAAATTTTTCACTTTTCTCAGTCATCTCAAATCTTCTCTATCACGGCTCCATCGTCTTCTGCTCATCAAGAGCTTTCCAACGATAATAAGTTCACTAAGAACTGATCTTTGGAAAGAGGATTATGAACTTCCGAAGTTCTCAGGTTTACATAGGCAACATCTCTATTATTTCCACGTGGCATCCTCGTGACTTCTCATTGTCCATGCCAACTAACGTGGCAACACCCTACTATTGATGTGGCACTAGCCTAGCCTGCCACAATGGAACTTCGATCCATGCAATCCTACATCCTTCGTAACTCGGTCCTTCTCCCAGCACACTCTTCACTTATCTCTAACGAATATGGTATTGAGGAATATTCCCTTTCTCTCGATGGATAGTCTTGATGCATGAAAGACCTCCCAACCTATGCTTAGGATCCATTCAACACCTAAGGTTTACAAATCCTATTGGACCCCACTCAACTCGTCAACCCATTGAATATTAGCATGCGCCATCACACTGATGTTCTTAGTCAACATCAATTCTCCATGTCACCGTAGGGAGCTTAGGCTTAGTCGACCAAAGAATGACATTTGTCCCTCTCCTATAGTCCAATTAAAATACTTAATTAATATTCCGTAGAGTGCCATCCTTTGGTAAATAATTACTTATACCTCAATACGGATAATTATTCTCCACAAACTAATTATCCAGTAATTAATTTTTGTTTGGCCTAATACTCATGGCCCAGTAATTAATGAGGTTTTACTTTCTCTTTCCCCATTTAGAAGTAGTTTATCCCTAATTCAATTAATGACTCATATGATAATTATGAGTAATTATATCATAACATAATGAGGTTAATTTCTCCAAAATATACTTAAGTTGATTAACCTTAATTAAGGTATATAATTCAATCCTTCCCCGGCACACAACTCCATGCTGAATTTATATACTGGGGAAAGGATTAACCATATTCAACTTAATATTTATTATTACCAACTTATTCTTTATTAATTATATTATAATATAATTATGTTTAATTATATTATAATATGATTAAATATAGCAAAGGAGCACTTGGGATTATTAATTCCCATTAATACCTTAGCCTATGGACTTCGACGAAATTCCTCATCATGCATTTATGAACCCAAATATATCGAATGTTGGAGTTCCAGAGAGGGTCCCACTCATACTATAACTTTGTGAAAATATAATTAATTACATTAATTTATAATATAATTCATCACCTTAAATGTTTATATCGATATTTGTGCAGCCAGTGGAATGAGAAAGGGTAGGTTCGAGCCTTCGACCCTTCATTACTTGTTCATTCTATTATCCCAAACATCTCAGAGTCCCTAATTCCTAGAGCTCCGGAGTCCTGAACTCCCGAAGGGTCCATACTTCACGTGATTTCGCATTAATATTAAATTAAAAAGGGAAAAAGGGTTGGTACTTTACCACGTACCAATATCATAATAAACTCATTTAAAATATTTTATATTACACCTTTTTAGAACTTGTGCCCAGGTTTATAAGGTCCCAAATATTGTATTTAATATTTGAAATGAGAGAGAGAGAGAGAGAGAGAGAGAGAGAGAGAGAGAGAGAGAGAGAGAGAGAGTTCTTCGGGTCAATCTCCTTCAGCTCTCCAACACGTTCTTTATACTCAAATATCCCAGAGCCCCAGAGTCATAAAGACCCGAAATGGCCCCACTTATGCATGTTTTCACATCATTTAATATTTAAAAATGAAAGGAAAGGAGTTGTCCTTATTCATGTGTGGCTATTTTAATAAACCTTAATATAATATATTATATTATATTATATCCCTTGAACTTGACACCCAGGTTTTAGAAATTCTCCAACATCATATTTAATAATTTAATATTGGAAGGGAGGAGAAGATATTTGGGTCCACACCTTCGGCTCTTCCACGTAATTCTTCATGCTCAAATAACTCGGAGTCTTGGAGTTTCGGAGTGGACCCACTTGTATTATCTTCTGATTTAAATACACTGGATTATTTTGGGTTTATAAATTAATAAATTGCAAAAAGGGTTATTATATTCAATTATATTAATTTGATCACAATTAAATATAATATCATATAATTAATTATTTTTCTTATCTATGCAATCTCGTACAAGGAAAGATAAGGTTCGGCCTTCGACGACTTTGTCTCGTGGATTCCATCACCCAAACATCCCGGAGCCCCAGAGCTTCGAACTCCTGGAGTTTCGAAGACCGTGAGATGGTTAAAGCATTTGGCCACTATTTATTCCCTGGTGTGTTTGACATTAAAATAGTAATAAATATATTCTCTTTGGTCTCAGGTCTTTTATGCTCCTGGAGCTTTAACCTCCATTTTCAGAATAATAAAATAATAATCATAATAATCATATGTATATGGACATATATACATATATTTCCATAGTCTTACTCAGTTTTGTTACTTGGAAGATTTAAAGGAAAATTATTTTCTATTAGAGAAAAATAAGGAAAGGAAAAATACAGTTTTTGAGGCTTTATAAAGAGATTTAATAAAAGTTTATATTCCAAGGAAATTTCTCCATGAAATTAAAAATATAATTATAATATCTCCCTTCTCATGGGTAAATGAGTAACTTTTATTTCCTTATTATTGTGCTTTACTACTCTTACTAAATTTAAGGAAATTGGTCCTAAGACAAAGATTTACCTCCACGGTAAATTTCGGTATTTCTACCAAGATTTACTGCCCACCAAAATTTAAGGGGATTCTTCCCAAATTTAGGAGATTTAACACAAGTTTAACACAATTGTTTATTAATTCCCAAAACGAGCATAAACGTTTCTTAAATTCCAAATGAGATTTTTGGAGATTTTATATTTTAACAAATTTAGGAAATTCCTCATTTACAAAGCATTTTAATGTCTAATAAAATTTGAACTATTTCCTTCAAGAACAACTACAATTTTTTAATTTTTTACTTACTAAGTATTCTAACAGAGAACTTCAGAG
Source organism: Picea engelmannii (assembly GCA_009831015.1). Taxonomy (NCBI): domain Eukaryota; kingdom Viridiplantae; phylum Streptophyta; class Pinopsida; order Pinales; family Pinaceae; genus Picea; species Picea engelmannii. The sequence continues at coordinate 72,228 of ML794132.1, forward strand.
TGCCTTTAGATAATGACCAACCTTAGGCAAAAAGTCTATGTTTCTCTTTTAAATTTCTGTAGCGACTCTAGTTAATTTGTTTGTTCCCATTAGAAACAAAAGATGGGTTGTAAGTGTAGATTATCCTTAACAATTTCACCCAAAAGTCTTATTTTAACACTTAGACAGTCAAGAGATAAGGAAGTAAATCAAATGAGCTCCAACTAAAACATTCTCTTCCTTTTACCTAAATTTCTCAAGCCACTTTTGTCATAAATTAAACTTACACAACTCTTGTTGGACCTTGACCAAGTTTTGGGAGATTCTTGGTCATGTTGACCTATTTTGGGACTTCAATAGCCTGTCGAAGGAGCAGCGCAAGACGAAGCAGAGATCACGAGATCTCGTCCCACTTTTGGGTCCTTTTTGGGTTTTTGGGAACATGTAATGGGAATGGGCTGTCAACCTATGGGTTTTACCCATGCTTAGGCCTATTTTGTAATGTATAAATAGATGTATAGGCAATGTAAATGAAAGAAATGAATCTATCAGCATCTATGTGATGCATGCTAAGTGCAAGTAGGGTTTGCAAGTGCTTTGTGCATGACTGTGAGAGACTTGCAGAGCTAAGTGCAAGTGGTTGTAAAAAATAGTGGAAGGCTTTGTGATGTAACACAAGGAAGAAGGATCTGGCGAGCTGCGTAGATCTTGTGTCCTGTGCGGAGAAAGGGTTTTGAGGCTCTGTGCTTGTAACTGATTGACTGAAGACAATAAATAAGAAGAGTTGGTGGACGTAGCCCCAGGGTGAGGGTGAACCACGTAAACACTATGTTATGTGCTTTGTGCCTTGTCTTGATGTGTTCACATATTATTTTCTAAGTGCTTTGATATGATTAGATAGATCTACTTCTGCTTTGTGCTTATGATATGTGAGAATAGTAAATCTAATCAAGATAGTCATGTGGTTAGTGCTTGATATGCTCATTCTGATCCATTTATATGCTAAGTGATTAAATACTGTAGACTAGTATGAATGCTCCAAATCTCTATTTTATCAGTGAAGTGAATAGTGATTGCATGTCGAGGGACTGACGGTGCTAAGAGCTGTATTAAGTGTTATAATCACATATTTGTGTCCCAGCTAAGGTTGCACACACTTGAGTCCTGCAGCCACCCCTTCCTCTACCTCGGGTGAGACTTCATCAGCTTTGCAGGTGTTGTTGAAAGGGACGGTAGTTAGGAATTTGTTTGTGAGCTATTGTAGCGTTGAATCTTGGGTCTTCCCCTGTGCCAACAAATGGTTCTGTTGCCGGGACCTGAAACTATGATTGCTGGGAACTGAGAAAGAATAAGCTTTGTGCAAAGATTCAACCTAGGACTGTGAAAGCTCTGTGTGTAGATCTGTGCCCTAGTGCGCAATGTCCTACTCAATTTATAAAGCCATGTGATAAAGAAGGAAACCCGATATGAAGAAAGGAGGTCATATCTGAAGGAAAGAAGCAAGATCTGAAAGCTTTGTTCTCTAAGAAAGGTAAAAGTGAGAATTTCTTATTAAAAGAGGCAAGATCTGTAAGCTCTGTTCTCTGATAAAGTTAAGCATAGTGAAACGTTCTAGATCTAAAATCTTTGTGCTCTGTAAAAGTAAGATAAGTGAAAAAAAAATAAAAAATTCTAGAGTATGGATCTAGGTATGTTTGATAGATTATGTCCTAGTTCGGAAACTAGAGTATTGATAGATGAAAGAAAATTTGATATTAATAGATCTGATAAGAATAATGAAAGATATGTTATAACTATGCATAGAAATAATGTTTGGACTAACAAATGGATGCAGGATCCTAGAAGGAATTCGTTGCAGATTAACTCCTATGATCCTAGTGCGCAGTACAGAAGAGGCTGGGGATCATTTAAGAGAAAGAGAGGATTAACCCTATGTTACAGTTGCAGAAAACTAGGACATCTTGCTAAAGAATGCCCTGGGAGAAGACCTAGTTGTCTTTGTTGCAAAGCTATGGACCATGAAGTGTTGGATTTCCCTAGAATGATTGCTAAGATCGAAAGAATAAATCTGAATCAAGAAAACCCTAAGGCAGATATAGAAATGGAAGAACCTCAGAAAGAATCCGAGAAAGTATTGATACAGATGAAAGAAACATTGAATGACCACTGACATATTAGATTATCAAAGATCTTTAAAGACAAAAAATGCCTTGAAGCAAGGATAGGAGATTTTGAAATTGATTGTGTTCTAGATGAAGAAACACAAGTGAATATCATGACAGAGAGAACTTGGGAAGCTATAGGAAGGCCTGCCATGATTCCTTCATTAGGAGGACTAAGGTTATTCAGAGGAAAATTGATAAACCTTTGTGGGAAGCTTGCTCGCATACCTATGCACGTTAATGGAACTTTGACAGAATAAGATTTCGAGATTATCCAATTTATTGAGGACAGCACCCCATTTACCATGTTACTAGGTAACCCTTGGATTGAAATAGATCAATCCAGATGAAAAGACGAAGAAGAAGTTTTGGATCAGAAGAAACAAGAATTAAAAGATTTCATGACCAAAAAGATCGCACAATTGATTAAAGAACAGGAGAACAAATCAGAGCTATTTGACACTAGAAACCTTGACGTTGAAGCTGCAAGAAGATTAGAAGACCCACAGAAGACCGAGGTCCTTACTCCAGATAAAGAAGAGGTATTACCCCTAAATCCTAGGAAAGAATCTCAACCGTGCACAGTGACTATGTTAAAAGAAGATAAGAATCAAAATGGAAAAAGACATACCGAGTCGAAGCTCACTAGAAAGAAGGCTAGAAAGCAAAGTATGAAGAGAGCTAAGTTACAGAAGGTTTTGAAGGAACTTCGCAGACAAAAAATTTACAGAATTGGAGCTTCGTTGGGATATCAGAACAGTGACACATGGCACTTCGCCATGGCGAAGCAATATAGCCATTGGGACTGATATATCTGTTCGACTGTCACTCCGAACGGGTCGGAAAGCATTTATAGCTTGACACCAGACCGTCAAACCGTGCCATAATGAATAGAACCAGAGTTAACGAGGCCTCATACCCGTTACAAGTGAACCGTTTCCGAGTTGCCTATTAATCCCGTCGCGCCACTACTACATTGGGCACAAATTACGACAAAATATTACGATGGTTTAAAATTTCGTCGTATTTTTTTTGCTTTTTTTGGACTAAATATACCTTTTTCTTTCGGGGTCCAAATGTTGGTCGCTCTAGTGACCAACCTTCCAAGTTGGTCATTTTAATGACGAAAGTTGGTCAGTAGAGCGACCAACCCCTAGTTAGTCGCTATAGCAACCAACAATGGCACGTGTGAGAATCAACAGTCATTTACGGCAAATCAATCCTATATATATCTCAGTTACGACAAATCTTTTATAGTTGTGACAATCATTTTCTATAGTTGCAAAAATCATTCGAGTGTTCTGATGCAATGGTGTTCTGGTTTTTTATGAAATCTTGATTTCAATTCTCTTTCAAGAAGAGAAACATTGAATTGATCAGACTCTACATAGTTGATATTTTGAAGGTTAGTACTTAAAAAAATTCTGTGTGATTTAGTAATTTGGTGCTATTGAACTATTTTATGGTTTATTTTCACTCCTTAAATCAAATTTTATGGTTTATTTTAACTCCTTAGAAAGATTTTATGGTTTATCTACTTTTGATAGAGTAAAAAGATTACTGATTCAGCTACAATCACTCTAATTTTGTTGTTATATTTCATGGAACTTCTTGAATATCTAAGTATCCTTGCCTTAGTAAATTTACATTTAAGGTTTCCTCCTTGAGTTGGAAAAGAACCAACTAGAAGTGAAGAGTTGTGGATTTTTTGTTGATATTGGGCAGCAGTACTCTTGTGTATCCCTAAATCTACCCTAATTTTTATTGGGGACTTAATATTATATAGTGTGATTTTGGTTGATAATAGATCCACCTCCTCTTATTAATGTTTCATGCTTTTAGGATTCATGTTGTCCCTTATTTTTTCTGAACATGTTGTATAATTTTCATTACAAATATCTAAATATATA
>ML794132.1:87657-101737 GCA_009831015.1 Picea engelmannii
TTTTAGTTCAACACTACCATAAAAACTTTGACCATGCTATTTGATGGGTTTTTTGCAAGCCTCTTTGTCACAACTCCAAAAATAAACACTTTATTCAACATACACACAAAATATCCATCCAATTCATCATAGACAAAGATAAATTAATAGAGTGCATTTCAGAGATTCTTGTTGGCCAAGAACTCTCCAAATGCAACAATATTTGTCAATATTCTAACATATCTAGTAAGATTTTAAATGTACAGATAAATGGGCCATGATTTGAATCTCATATCTCTTTCCTGAGATCAAACAAATAGACCAATATAGACCTGTTTATAATTCATCAACAAACCTGTCTAGAGCGACCAATGTGTTCGTCGCTAGTCAGTTAGTCGCTAGTGCGACTAACTGATCCTGCTTCTTTTGACCTTTTTAACTGATGGTTTGGTCACTCTAGCGACTAATATTCGTTGTTCTAGAAACTCATAGTGGTTTATTGACTAAGTTTGCCAGGGTTTTTTTGGTCACTCTTGCGACTAATATTAGTCGTTTGACCGACTAATATTCATCATTCTAGTGACTCATAGTGGTTTATTGACTAAGTTTGTCAGGGTTGTTTTGGTCACTCTTGCAACTAATATTAGTCGTTTGACCAACTAACATTCGTCGCTAGCTGAAATTTTCCCTATTGTGAATAGGCTTCTTTTTCTAGTCACTAGATCAGTGAAGATCCATGTGTGGTCGCTAGACCGACAAATTAATTCCGACGAAAAAAAAAATTATCTGGGTCGCAAAAACAACTCTATGCCAACGAAAATTCGTCTCTACTTCATCGCAAAAACGTTCAAATTTAATAGTGCGCCATGCATGGAGAACACTTTTGCTAACTGAGAATTTGAAGCTTGCAGACTAAGCGAATTATATATAGTGATCATTATGCTATTGTTGTTTGTTCTACTGTCGTATCTAAGATCATCGTGACCCCGATAATTTTAATTGCGAGCACGGATGTCTGACGAACTCACCGCAGTTGAAGAATCAGTAACGAAAGTTATCCTTGACTTGATGACTGAAAGAGTCATGTCAGAGAGAGGAGTGTCTACAGGTGTACAAGCATCTTCGACGAGAGGACTGCAGGCCTCTCTATCCACTACTAGAGCTGGACCATCCCGACCATCTGATGAGAAGAGAACTAAACATAGGGATGATCTCACGAATGCTAAGTTGATTCCAAGCATTCTACCCGCCTACTTACCCCCTATGAGCAGCGCAATAAATCGTGATAGTGTGTCCAGAGAATTTGAGTACACTTTGGTCACTGTGTACCTCTCGAAAGGGATACACACAGTTCATGTAGATCAAGAAAAGATTGCAGTTTAGTGACTTCAACCTCAGCGACAGGAAGGCCTACAACATGCTCGCCCCTCATAAGTATCTGACCAGAACCAAAGGAAAGAATTCAAAGATAATTCCTCAATCATGGACCATGAACCTCACGAAGTCCACACTCTTCAACGTCATGAAGATCCCGCACTTTGCAAGGCACCAAGAAGTGAACGCATGCATCAAGTTTTTGTTGTCTTGCTACCATGGTGGATATTTGTGGTTGAACCACCACATCACAGTGGATCTGACATTGATCAACTGGATCATAGGGCTGAGCATGCAAGGCCCTGACCTACAGGATTTTTACCCGGGAAAACCCGTGGATCGCGCTCTTGCACAGAAGATTAAAGATACCTACAGTGACATTGAGAAGGGCATGCAAGGCTACAAGGTAGCCTCTATCTAGAATGACGCAGTACACCTAGCTTGTCAATTTATCGTAGGAAATTTATTTCACAAGAACCGACCCACCCAAGTGACTGGATTTGTAGTCGACCTCGCAGGAAAGTGTGCGGAGGGCCTACAAATGAATTGGGTGAAGTACCTCATAAACTAGCTAGAACTGGACTGCAGGGAGGCGTGGGACAAAGGATATGAGTTCCACTTCAGCTGGTTTCTCATCTTGATTTATTTTATCACATGGGAGATACCGGAAGGTGAAACCTTCCCAGACATCAAGCCCTTTTAACCTCTAGCTAGGAAGTTTAGTACATTGTGGTACTCTAGTGACATGAACAAGCAATGGAAATAAAATGTCGTCTTCCACACTTATTACATCCAGCTGAAGAAAACCATTCAGTCTAAACCTCATATAACCCCGAACACTCTCCATAGGTTCAGGCCCTTGATGAAATTCAGCACGGACCGCCATTTCATCTATATCACAAGGCGCGCTGATGAGCATAAACAACAGTTGTAGTCATACAACAAGCTGACGGAGGAAGACTTAGAAGAGATTACTAAGGAATGTTCAGTGGACCTCCTTGTTCCAGCAGACCCTGCGGAGATGTCTGATGTTGACATCCCATACACTGCGCAGGATACACCTGGACCCAGAAAGACAAAGAAAATTGAGGACGCCCAAGATGTCAACAGTACCTCAGTGAAGATTGCTTCTATCTCACCTGAGCAAGGAGGTGATGGCAGAGAGATAGATGGCACAGAGGTTGAACAGAAGAAAGGTGAGGTTACACCTCCTAGAGACAAGGAAGAACCCTCGAAGAAAAGGAAATTTTCCCCTCTGAAACCTTCTTCAAGGAAGAAATCAAAGGCAACCAGGACCAAATTTGAGACCACCCTCACCTCAGACAACTTCGACTTCATTGTCGCATCACTGAACGATGCTTCACTGGAGATAGTAGAGAAGCAAGAAGATAAGTAGGAGGAGGTGTTCAATCAGATCAAGGTTGAACTTCAAGGAGTGCAGTAGGCATTACAGTCCAGCCGCGCAGTTTCCACTGCACCTTTTCCAACGAAAACACCATAACTGGGAGATGATTCAGCTCAACTCCACTGGATCGCTGATACAGTCGAATCTCACCTTCGATGAGAATAGGAGGAGACAGCACAAGCATAGGGAGACCTTCTAGAGCAGCGCAGTACTACAGAACGAGAGAATCTTGTTCTGCAAGAGAAGTTCGATGAACAAAAATCCCAGCTACATAAAGAAAAGGAACAGTTGCTCATAGAGAAACTCGAAGTACAGGAAAGGGTAAACAGAGCACTTTGCTCTGTGACAGTCATTGAAGTAAAGGTTGAAGAGCGAATTCCACAGCAGGTGGCACAACTCGAAGAATTAATCCAGCAGCTCCAACATCGCATAGCAGACTTGGAGATCTGCACTATTCTCGAGACTCCTCAAAATGTAAGAGACCTAACGGAAGCAACTGCCCGCAGCGCAGTTAATAGATTAAAAGTTCTTTCCTTGGAGTGCAAGAAGTTGAGTAACCACAATGCCTAGACATATGAAAACCTCACCGAGAACCTGTAGTTACAAACACTGGAGTCATAGCTCCAGGAAGAGAACCAGCATGCAGATACACTATAGGCGCAGCTGAAGGCCCTGTCGGCTATAGAAAGAATGAAGAGGTCTCAAGAACAATGCACAGCTCAGCAGTAGATCCATATGCTTCAAATCAAAGTGATGGAAGTCACTCAATGGATTCAACCTATGCAATATAAGGCATGCCATTTTTTTACAGAGGTAGAGAGTCGAGGAGCAAAGTTAGAACAGGTTGTCACCAAAACAGAATAGCGCCTAGAAGGGCCTATGAATGACGCAGTGATCCAGGAGTTCACTGAGCAATAATTCGTAGCCCAATAGTAGGTTGAAAGATCTCAATCCAAGCTCGAGGTGTTCGAGGCAGAATTGATCAAACCAGAGTGACTCGGGACAAGACACAGGTGAGTGTTGGGGGCCTGTTGGCCCTTGACCAAGCTTTGGGAGATTCTTGGTCATGTTGACCTATTTTGGGACTTCGATAGCCTGCTGAAGGAGGAACGCAAGATGAAGCGGATATCATGGGATCTCGGCCCACTTTCGGGTCCTTTTTAGGTTTTTGGGAACATGTAATGGGAATGGGATGTCGGCCCATGGGTTTTACCCATGCTTAGGCCTATTTTGTAATGTATAAATAGATGTATAGGTAATGTAAAGGAAAGAAATGAATCTATCGGCATCTATTTGATGTATGCTAAGTGCAAATAGGGTTTGCAAGTGCTTTGTGCATGACTGTGAGAGACTTGCAAAGCTAAGTGCAAGTGGTTGTAACAGATAGTGGAAGGCTTTGTGTTGTAACACAAGGAACAAGGATCTAGCGAGTTGCGCAGATCTTCTATCCTGTGCAGAGAAAGGGTTTTGAGGCTCTGTTCTTGTAACCAATTGACTGAAGATAATAAATAATAAGAGTTGGTGGACGTAGCCCCAGGGTGGGGGTGAACCACGTAAACACTGTGTTATGTGCTTTGTGCCTTGTCTTGATGTGTTCACATGTTATTTGCTAAGTGCTTTGGTATGATTAGATAGATCTACTTCTGCTTTGTGCTTATGATATGTGAGAATAGTAGATATGATCAAGATAGTCATGCTTAGTGCTTGATATGCTCATTCTGATCCATTTATATGCTAAGTGCTTAAATATTGTAGACTAGTATGAATGTTGCAAAGCTCTGTTTTATAAGTGAAGTGAATAGTGATTTCATATCGAGGGACTGGCAGTGCTAAGAGATGTATTAAGTGTTATAATTACAGATCTGTGTCCCAGCTAAGGTTGTAGACACTTGAGTCCTGCAACCACCCCTGCCTCTACCTCGGGTGAGACTTCATTTGCTTCGCAGGTGTTTTTGAAAGGGTCGGTAGTTAGGGCTTTGTTGGTGCGTTGTTGTAGTGTTGAACCCTGGGTCTGCCCCTGTGCCAACAACTCTTAAAACATACTCTGTAACTTTCTATGAACTTGGCACTACAGATATTTAGCAAAAATATACTTATCTAGGACCTAGAAAATGTTGCAGCAACTGTCAGGGGTGCCCTTTTCCTCCCAACCGTAGGCACAGGAACTCCTGGATGGATTTACCACTAGCCACCCCCTAGCCAAGTCATGATGCTTTGAGAGAGACTCTTCCTTTTGTTCAGAAATAACCAGGGATGGAGATTTCTCTCCTCTTCCCACAAGAATTTAGCAGATTGTTTCTCTCTCTACCAAGAAAGGGGGTCTACAACAAGTGCTTCCTCAATCACTCATCCTCTCTACAACCTCATTTATCAACTTGGTTAGAAAATGTTTCCCGTCAATTCCCATACCCAAAACAAATTTGTTTTCTAGTTCTCTTCATAACCAGAGAGTTACACATGCTCTCCCTCTTCAAAAAAAGGTCACCAGACTCACTCCTCTACCCCTTCGCTCTCTGCCCACGATTTTCCTTTTATTTCCTGCCTTCTTTAGCAAGATTTCATGGGTCAAATCCCCCAATTCATGGGTCATCCTAGAATCTTGTATATGGGTACACTTCTACCCTTGCTTCTGAGGCAAGGTAATTCTGGTACAAAACCCATTCTTGTTCATAAATGTGGGAAGTTGATATTTCAACTACCAACTTCCTCCATTAATCACAATTCTAGAAAATGGGCAATGTAGATTTTTCTTGAATTTTAAAATGGCAAGGGAAATTTCCTCATTGTTTCCCTCTCATGGCATCATGACCCGTGTAGGAAATCCCCCTCGGTAGTTGTCCAACATTTTCCTTTTTACATTAGTAGCATAAATATTTACACTACCCTTTTAGAAAAATATAGTTACATTTACAAGCTGGGGGAAACAAGGGTATTACAAAGATATTTATTTATATATTGAAAAGATATAAGAGGTAGTCAATGTGTTGTAGAAGGGGCTCTTGGCTTGTTAATATCTTGTAAAAAAATATATTTTTTAATGAGAATAAGCCGTTAGGGGCGATTTTGGAGGAGGAGCATTGGTGTCTACTACTATGTGTTGATATTTCTTTTGTTGTTTATGTTGTTACTGGTATCAATGTTAGACTATATTTCTTTGTTGTAGACTTTTCTTTTCTGAGATGTGTTTTTGGGGATGGTGAATGTCAGGTTATGAACAATAATGTAATAACAAACTTCTCTTCTTTTCATTCATGTTCATACATATATGTTTATGATTTTCTTGAGTAGATTTCTATTCTAGAAATACTAACAAAAATATATAACTAATCTCATGTTCACTAGTTAAAATATGCTCCTAGCTAGGATATGTTAAATAAGTCTGTGATTTGTATATAAATTAGAAGCACTCTTCATTTTTTATTACATAATCCATTTCACATTCAATAGTAATGATTGTCATGATAAAATATGGATGGGTTCCCTATTCCAAATGGTGTGAAGTCTAATTATGACACTACATTGGAGAGAACCCCATGTTATTGAGTTGGTCACTTTTCTCATGCCAACATAAATTGGTCCTATAAGAAGGTATTGATTTGTATGGATAGTATAAATACTCATTATTTTAGTGATCATCATTATGAACCTTTGAACTACAAATCCTAGACCAATAATTTTCATACCAAAGGTGATAATATTGACCTAAAAATTGTATTTGAGGACAACTTAACTACTTTTAAAAATCTTGAACCACGTCTAGAACACCTTTAAATGATTCCCCACCTAGAGGTAAACATTCTACACTACCTCACTCAGGAATATGCCTGGGATACTAGAAAACTACCTATAGAACGTTAGTTACCCAAGAGACAATTAGCCCACAAAAATCATATTCAAACCGAGAAAGAAATCTTGGTTGATTATGTGAAATATTTAGTGGAAATTTCTCTCCAAGATATTCTTAAACCTTTGGACCAAATATCACTCTCGTCCCCATCTTCACCTCCCACCTCACATTCCCCAACCCCGAAACTTTAGTTCACCATGTGAGCTTATGATATTTTCCTAAAACTGCTAGCCCATCAAATGGCCAGAAACCAACCTCACGTGTTGAATGGATGTCTCAAGGTGTCCTCAACCTAGGAGGGAAACTTCATGTTTTTCCAAACACCCTAAAATACGTTTTCCTAAATTTGACCCTAACAAATCATGTGCCCTGGAGGACCACATAAAAAACTTTTACTTGGTTATGTGGTTAATGAATGTAGAACATGGGGATGTGGTTTTTAGTTTGTTCCCATATACCTTTGAAAAGGAGGCATCCACTTGTTACTATATCCTACCCACAGGTTATATCACAGTCTAGGAGGACTTTAGAAATGAATTTATTGATAATTTTGGTGAATAAAAGACTCCAACTACCTTATTAAAATAATTAATAGCTATTAAATTTGAAAATAAAGAATTAACTAAAGATTTCAATGATTTCTTCACCACAATTCTTAATAAATTCCTTTCTAACACCCAACTAGCCAAGGGGGTAGTTGTTAAATATTACACATCTACCCTTCATGCATCTATTGCTATGTTTGTCAATAGAAATGGTAAAATAACTTTGGCAAAAAATTTTGAGGAAGCTAAGAAGGTGGAGAAATAAATCCTCACTTTGTTGGGAAATCCAAGAGGGGAAGATAACAAAGCTATGTTGGTAAATATGAAACCTCTTTTATTAACTAAACCTACAGAGAAGGAACCCATTGATTCGGAAACTATACTTAAAATGGGTAAAATATTGTCCAATGAAGTAGTTGATATCAAAAATAATTCTAGTGAAGGGACATCTAAACAAATAACATTCAAACATTTTCATAGAAGAACCAACACCCCAAAAAAGTCCCAAGAACCTTATGATTTAAACCTAAATGAGGAGGAGGTGGGAATGGAGAAATTTTGGACTTTCCATTAGGCTAACCACTCTAAGAAAATGTGTCCTTGGTGGATCAATTCCATAAACATTGTTATAAATAAATTTCTTGATCGATAGTCACTATCAACTAAAACTTTCCAAGAAGCTGAGGTTGAGGAGACTGTAGAGGAAGGGGAATTTAAAGGTGAAGAAACCATTTTCCTTTGTGATTGGGCACTCGATCCTTAGGGGGTGCGGGAAGAGAAGTTTCAGTGGGAGAATTACAAGCTACTCAATATGTCCCTAAAAATTATAACCTAAGGAGTAAAGGGACTTTCTCCACTATTACTCTTCTTGCTAAATCCAACACAGTTGCTAGAAAGATTACTCCCTTGTCTCAAACTTATAATAACACAATTCTAGATCAACCCAATAATCCCACTAGTGTTACCCAAACCCAGAAGGTCATAGTGGAAAATCTGACCTTGAAAACTATGTAGTACAATGTCATAGAAGATATGAAAAGGACTAAAGTCAACATTTCTATGTATGACATCTGTAGTCTCCCTCAACTGAGATATTTACTCCTGAGCACCTTCAAGTCCCTCTCTATTTCACAAAAAAAACTACAATCACCTGTGAGAGAAAATATAATCCCACTGTTATTGGATAAATCCGTAAGTGTGGACACAAACCGATCTCCCTAGATCCACCTGGATCTAGAACAAAGCAAGACAGAACATGACTCTTTCCCTAGATTCTAACCATTGAATTAAATAGGAGGAAAGAACAAAGAACATACCTTATTATCGCTTCCTTTGGTCTTTGTTGCTCCCACTTTGCTCCAGTGCTCTCATGAAGCCAAGACCAAGACAACACAAACCAACCAAAGTGAAGAAAGCACAATCTATTCAACAGTCAATCTATGTATATGATCAAGGAATTATACAATAAAGTGGAAATAGCTTTATGGGAAAGGGAAATATTATTGTATCATATTAATGGAAAGTAAAGATTACAACCTGAGCCTTGATGTTGCAAACTTCCTTTCGATGGCCCTTGGCTCTAACACACACACTTGCTCACTTGCATGAAGAATATCAACCCCTTAGGATAAACTTGTTGGAGTCTTCAAGCTGTTGTAGCTTCAGTCCTTCACACAATTCTTTCACTAATTCTCCAATGAATCTTTCTTAACATTTTCCATGAGAATTCCCTCAATATATAGGAGAGAATGAATTAGTTACTTGGATAAGAATGATCCCAAAATATCAGGGAATCAAGTACTAGGATAACCATTGGAATGCCATCTCATCCTTCTAGAAGATCCCCTTCTAGAAGCATCGAGAATTCATCTTTTTCCTTACTTTAGAAAGAGTTCACACCCTAGCAATTCAACACAGTGAGAACTTCTCGCACCCTGGCTTAAGGCAGCCTGCGAGAATAGGTCATTCTCGCAGGCAAATGTATTAGCAGCCTGCGAACCTCCTTCAAAAATGATATTTCTAGAAAGAGAAGAAAGTATTTTTTCTCAGGAGAAAGTTCTTATGAAGATCCTAAGTACACCATCATCAATACATCATCATGATGACCAAAATCATGGGTAACAGAATGCCCCCCAAAGTATGAGGGTGGAACCAGTGACAGCAGATAGACTTTGTAAGTTGCATGTGTGTGTCGAGAACCAGGAGCACACCTAATCGGAAACCTGTGAACAACCAAGCATCTACAGAATATCATATATATCAATTCTGAGGTAGGCATTCCCATACTCAGATCACAGACTGATGACATTATAGACATGGGTCATGGTCACCAATCATACATTATGGATCTATGCGAGAAATTTCAAATCAAGACGACATAGCCACGAGACATACACAGTGGATCTATGTGTCGCAAATTATACATACTCCATCGCAACCTGGATCACAAAGATGATATCCAGGGTCTTCAATCTCGTAGCCAAAAGTACGAATCTAACCATGTGATTACATGTGTCGAAGTCGAACATGGCAGAAACCACTTGATTACCAGTCATTGATGTAACCGTTAACAAGTGCAAGGGAAATCACCATTGATGTCAATGACTCCCAAGGTACTATAGTACAATCCATCGAGTTTGAATAAATGAGTTGAAGTCGAACATCCGATGGAATCTTTCGATCAGGGGTCAATGATGTAAACCCACTGTCTAAAGCGAGGAAACCTGCCATTGAGGCATGCAAGCTCCAAGGTACCAAATAATTTCTAAGTCTTGATTCCGGATAATGAGTTGAAGTCGACGAAACAAAACTCGTCACAAGAGGGCCTTGATGTAGCCCCCATCAATGACACGAAATAAGTAACAGATTTTGAAGGTGAAACAGAGTATGATGTGAATTGGACTGGACACAGGGAAGGCTGACACGGAGAGAATGGATAACTGCAGATGGCCGACTCAATATAGGTTTCAGATGGACTTCTCTTGAACATATGAATGGCACGACCAATGATTTGGCAGCATTGAATCAAAGACGACACAGGGAATGACCTGGTAATCAATCGAATGAGAGACAAATGGATTTCCCAAACCGGCTTCAAATGATGAATAGGGGGTGTCATGTTCAAGAGCGACACTTACTGCCAATCAATACGAAAATGAAAACATATCCCTTTCCCAAATTTCCCCCCACCATTTCTGGCGAGTACCTCTTTATTTTTACGCAAGCTTGAGGAGGATAACATATGCTTGTTGATATAAGCTCATCCTTCAGACGAGTCCCTCAGAGTATGTTTAACAAACCCTAAGAAGGAGTGGTTCGGTCCCATCATGGGTCTGTCAATGTTTGTTTAACGAGTCCAGAGATAGAAAACTCGAAGTTTTTTCAAGATTATAGAGTTTGGAAAAACACTTAAAAGAGAACTCTCTCGGTTCCTTTTTCATAAAATAGTCTGGATGAGACCAAAAAAGAGATAAATTATCGCTCACCAGATGCTTACTTCAAATACTTTATTGAGCGTGAAAATAGCAAGATTTTTTGGCAATCTTTTCATGTTTAGAGAGTCTGAAAAGAGCTTAAAGGAGACTCCAGGGGGGTTCCTTTTTCGTATAACCTTTACGAGTCCGAAAAAGTGATAAAAGTATACTTGGTTACATTCTTACTTATTTACGAGCACGAGAAATAACAAAGACTAAGCTCGGTAACTTATTCTCATGTATTTACGAGCATGAGAAAGAACAAAGACTAAGCTCGGGATTGTTTTCATTTTTACGCAAGATTTAAAACAAAACAAAACTATGCTTGGGATAGATTTTATTTTTACACAAGCTTAAAAACTAAAAAAAACTATGCTTGGACCTGGTTTCATTTTTACACAAGCTTGAACCAGAGGAAACTATGCTTGAAGTAAGTGGTTTCATTTTTACACAAGCTTGAACCATAGAAAACTATGCTTGTACTTCCCAACACATAACACATGGATGATTGGTACTTAGCCCCAAGCTTAAGAAGCTAGTGGCTCAAACTTCAGCATGAAGTCCAGAGGCTGAGGCAAATTCCCCCCAAGCTTCGTTTCATCCAACTGCAAAGGACAATGAAATGAAGCTTCAAATACTAGACAAAGGACTTGACTCAAATAGAGAGGGGGAAAACTATTTCATTTTTTAACGAGCTTGACATAGAAACAAGAACTATGCTCGTAACCTCTGTTTCATTTTTTTAACGAGGTTGCTACAGAGATGCAAAAAACTATCCTTGAAACCTCTGTTTCCTTTTTTAACGAGGTTGCCTCAGAGATGCAAAAACTATCCTCGGAACCTCTGTTTCATTTTTTAACGAGGTTTCCTCAAAGATGCAAAAACTATCCTCGAAACCTCTTCTTGATCATGGGTTCCAAGTGGAAAATGCTCTAGAAGGAGACCATGTCAAGGGACAAAACTCGGACATGGCTTCCAAGAGGTATTCATTGGAAGGAAGAAACACACTCTAGAAGGACACCATGTCGAGGGTTGCAACAGGAGTAAAGAGATCAGACTCTAACAACCCTATCGAATAGATCACCATGTCAACTACTGGATCTAAGTCATCAGAAGTTGAAGCCATGGGCGACAATGCCACATAATTGACCTGTGGCAGGGGCGATACTATCTGCATACAAGAACCATTCAGGGAGGCAATCCAGGCAGGGTCAATGAATGAAAGTTGATCAACAGTCACAACTCGTCCATCGTGAGGGAAATATATCACACGAAAGAGAGTAGACACGATAGATTTCATGGCATAGACATAATCTCACCCAAGGAGTAAAGAAAAATCCAAGGGGTCTTGGACTACCATGACATCAATGAAGACAGTTTTTCAGTCCCAAAGTTATAGGAAACTGAGGAAGGGTCCCTAAAGGTTGACTAGTTCTTCTGTTAAAATCTAAAAGATTCTGTGTAACCGGCGCAAGTGGAGGACAACCCAAATCTTGCCAAGAAAAAGAGGAAAAAATACTAATGGATGCACCTTCATCTATCAATGTTTGAGGAACGTCCTGACCACAAACCTGTACTGTAATCTGGAAAGGAATGTAAGAGAGAAGACGAGGTCCAGTTAGCACACCCCAATCAAAACGAATGGCCTCATTACTTGGATGAGGTCCTACGAGAGAAGGAGGAATACCCCTCGACATGGGAGATTCTGTATCAACAAGAAAAACATGGGCAGTATCGGGTTTACTCTCTAGCGGGAGAGTAGGATCAACTGATGATGAGTTCAGATCGACTAATTGGGTTTCATTCTCCAAGGGGAGAATGGGGTCGACAGGTGTAAATGGATCGACCACTTGGGTGACACTCTCTAACGGGAGAGTGGGATCAACCAAGGATGGGATCAGATCGACCTCTTTAGTTTCACTCTCTGAGGGGATAACGATATTGATCAAGGATGGTATCAAATCAACCACTGTGTCAACTGGTTCAACTAAGGACGTGACCAGATTGACAACATGATCAACCGAATTAACTGGTGAAGGGACCGGAGTGATCATTCCATCAACTACAGGTGGGTTGAGAGAAATCTTGCGATAAGTGGTTGGGAGTTGAGGTTGTGAAACAGTCATGTCTTCCAGTAATTTCGAGGCTTCATCCATATGAGGAAAAAGGTGAGTGAGATGACTCCCTTTGCATAACATACATGGGAACTTGGCTCTACTTTTCTTCTTCCCAACTATATCGTAAGTAGTCGACGGGAAGTCATCAGCATGTTTTTCAGAGGCTGACGACATAGGTTGGCGAGGATGTGTAGACCATACTTCTATAACCTTGGGTAGACCAGGGAAATCCTTAAGAAGATGGCTACCCTTACAAAGCCTGCAAGGGTACTTGGGCTTATGGGTTGTTTAGGTGATATTGACATCATCAACACTCCCAGCACGACTAACAGTAACTGGTTGTTTTCCAACATGTTTGACAGTGGTTGGAGGTTCTGACCCTTGTTTATCTTTCTTCTTCTTAATCTTCCTTTTCTTCTTCTTCTTATTCACCGGGTTACTAGCTTCAGAACTTTCACTCGACAAAGAAGATGAAATGGAAGGCAACATTGCAAGCGAAGAAGGCGAAGAAGACCTTACTGGTGAAGAAGGTGAAGGATCAACATGAGGTTGATGTTCTTTGGGGGAAGTGCTTGTGACCGAAGCACTAACTGCATTCGGGATTACCTGAGTGGAAAACAACCACACTGGAAATCCAATAGTGAGACCTGGAAGGCTCAAAGTAGCGATGTGAGGAGGACCGATATTTCCATAAGAAGGAAAAACAAAAGGTTCCCGTGGAGCAGAGGTTCCTTCATTGGTCATTCTAGGAACTGACACCATTAAATAAATCCAACCTAGAGTTTGCTAAGGAACACAAACAACACACGCTAAAAATCTAGGAAGCAAGCAAACAAACAAAAACTTTCACAGTGAACACACTAGTTGGTGATGAAATCCAATGTCGCAGGAACAATGTAAGAAGGGGCTGAGATAGAGCGGGTGGAAAAGTTACGTTGACGACCTGCTTAACAGACTTACACCCTGGTGCAAGCTCCCACACATAATTGTGGGTATACCCTCCAAGGAGCCCGAGTGAGTTTGGCCAACGTCGATTCCAGGTACCGTGAAGACTTGCCCCTCCACAGTCACCTTGTGTAAAGACCCTAAAGAGATAGGCCACTAAGGTTACCACTGAAAACAATAAAGCCTGGGGGGGAGAGTCGACAGTCTGATCCACACTCAAGGGTAGGGTATCTAGCCCGAAATCAACTTGAGAGGCTTCCACTCATCATTGTGGGTATACCTCTCAAGCGACCCCCATAATACACGTAATCTCTACACCAAGACCAACAAAGAAGGGTGAGTAACTCTGCTAGTCTCAATGCGACCTCGTGATTGACCCTTGTGTTAGAAGGGCT
>ML794132.1:109418-132859 GCA_009831015.1 Picea engelmannii
GACCACTCCAGACTTCACAAAAACCTTTATTGTGGAATGTGATGCCTCGGGAAATGGAATTGGTGTTGTCCTAATGCAAGAAGGAAGGCCCCTATCTTTTGAAAGTCAACCACTCAAGGGAAAGGACTTACACAAACCCATTTCTGAGAAGGAAATGATGCCAATACTACATGCATTGAAAAAATGGAGTCCTTACCTAATAGGTAGGCACTTCAAGGTCAAAACAGATCATGATAGTCTTAAATAATTCTTGGAACAAAGACTATCTTCAGAAGAACAACAAAAATGGGTAGCCAAGATATTGGGTTATGATTTTGAAATCCTCTATAAAAAGGGGAAGCAAAATGTTGTAGCAGATGCACTCTCAAGAAAGGATGAAGATGTTGAGGCCTTTCCCTGTGTTATCTCAATCATCCAACCTGATTGGATAAAAGAACCAAGGGATGAATGGAAGAATGACGAAAAAGTGTGGACTCTCATTCAAAGGTTGCAGCAGGATTCTAGTGCATCAGATACATTTACATGGAAAAATGATTCACTATGGTACAAAGATCGCTTATATTTATGTAAGAACTCCCAACTCAAAGAAAAGGTACTATTGGAATTGCACACCTCTCTAGTAGGAGGGCATTTGGGATTTTTGAAAACCTACCATAGAGTCAGGAAGTATTTTTTTTGGGATGGACTTAAAACTTATGTTCAAAGGTTTGTGGCAGAATGTTTGGTTTGCCAGCAAAATAAGGTGGAAACAATTAAGACCCCAGTTCTTTTACAACCATTAGCCATCCCAAGTCAGTGCTGGGAGGAGGTTTCCATGGATTTCATCACAGGGTTACCAAAGTCTGAAGGAAAGAGTGTAATCATGGTGATTGTTGATAGACTGATCAAGTACGCACACTTTTGTGCACTCTCTCATCCCTTCAAAGCTAGTACAATTGCCACCACATTCATGGAAATAGTTCAAAAGCTACATGGCAGCCCAAAGATTATTGTAAGTGACAAAGATCCCATCTTCACTGGACATTTTTGGACAGAATTATTTTCTTGTTTGGGTACTCAATTGGCTCATAGCTCGTCCTATCATCCTCACTCTGATGGACAAATCGAGATAGTGAACAAATTTCTAGAAGGCTACCTTCGTTGCTTTGTCTTTGATAAACAAACACAATGGTTCAAATGGTTACCCTTGGCAGAATGGTGGTATAACACTTCCTTTCATACTGTAAAAAAAATGACACCATTTATGGCACTTTATGGATACCACCCTCCTTCCATCACTTCTTCTCTAAAAGAAAAATATAAGGTTCAAGTAGTGGAAGATCACATCGAGAATCAACAAGAAGTTCTCCAAATCTTAAAGGACAACCTGACCATGGCACATAATCGCATGAAGCAACAAGCAGATCAACATCGTAGTGAAAGAAGTTTTGAAGTAGGGGATTGGGTGTTTTTAAGACTACAACCATACAAACAGATGTCCCTCAAGCAAGCCAAGAAGGATAATAAATTATCACCAAAGTACTATGGACCTTATAAGGTGTTGCAAAAGATTGGTACTATGGCATACAAATTGGAGCTGCCTGCATCTTCATGAGTACACCCAATTTTCCATGTTCCATGCTTAAAGAAGGTTATAGGCGACAAGATCTCAGTTCAAACTATATTTCCAGAACTTGATGAGGAAGGAAAAATCATATTGGATCCTGAAGCCATCACTGACACAAGAATTCGCCAGTTGAGGAATAGATCCATTTCATAGTATCTCATTAAATGGAGGAAACTACCAGCTGAAGATTCCACTTAGGAAGATGAGCCTTTTATACAGAAGCATCCAGAGTTACTCAAGCGTTGCGGACAACACTTGTCTCAATGGGAGGGGCATGTTAAGCCCTAATATTGGCTCATTACCCCTTAATTGGGGCATATTATATTAGTAATGTTATTTTATTTATGTCGGCTTTAGGCCATTAGTTGTAATTATACCTCCTAGTCTCCTATATATACCAAGGAGACATTTTCATTTTAAATCATATTGTACTTGAACATTTAAGTGGGGTAAAAAGAGGTTGCCCCCTCGAAGAGGCTTAGTATCTGAAATTATCTCTTTTTCAAGGCGTTGAGTACTTTTTCTGAGGTTTTTCTATGCTATATTGATGTTTGGTTCTTAACATTTCTCTTGATAGGAGTGGTTTCGAGACAAGACAATACCACTAGAAAGTGTGCCCTAGTGGAGCACATATTTTCCCTCGTGTTGTGGGGAAATTGCACCCTACAGACTAACAAGCTAGGGCTTAAACTTGCATGCAGATCATGACCCTTAAGAAATTACTTTTAACCTTCTACCCCAAACCTAAAACCCTTTTTCACATGCAAACATGGAAAGAACCAACTAACCTTTTTTATCGACAGTTGGTGTAGATCCTCCATTGTGCTTTATCTCCTTTTCTTCTGCTGCTCCTTCCAAAAAAAGATCCTGCAATCAAGACAAAACTATGCATGCATGCTATTGTTCTACTAGGGGGTTAGAGATTAAGCATCAATCAAATAACATATATAAGACTTTTGCATTTGGGACGGGAAAAGTATCTTTTTATTAATCTCAAGATGAATCAACTTACAATGATTATAGAGACCGACCACCGTTCCTCGATCCTGATCCTAGGCTCCTCCTCTTCTTTGTCCTCTAACTGCTTTGCTTGAATTCTCCTAAAGCTTGAGGAAAGGCTAAAGGGTTGGGAAAAAATAGATTCGACAATTGGGCAGAGTTTCTTTGCTATGATTTTCCTCCTCTGAATAGTACCCCTACCCCTTCTTTTATAGGCTAGAAGGAGCTAGGGTTTTAGACGAACTCTCGGCCATGCATGGCTGGGAGTTCCAGTTAACTGACCCAAAGCTTTTCGTCTCGTTAGCAACTTTCCTGATTTTTTGCTTTGTTAGGTAAACGTAGGCTGTAGTGGGCCAGCCAGCGTTCCAACGCGTGCAGTATAAGGCCTGCCAGCGTTCCAACGCGCCCAGTGATAGGTTAGGGCACGGGTTACTTAATTTAGAAGGTTTTTGAAGAGTCTGTTCAGCATGGCTTTGGCAATGAAGGGAAATGAGTTGGCCTGATGTCAGGTAAGCATGGATAGTGCAATTTAGGGTTATAACAGATGCCCCCTAATGTGTGAGGTCAGAAGAGCATCTGATGGTCGAAATACATTACTAATTCTTCACCAATCTGTACTGATGTGCTGAATGAGTGAGCCCATGAATCAGGAATCAGGAGGTGTCGTCTGCAAAAAATATCAAATGTCTCACTGAGGCAGGCATACCCATGCTCGAGATAAATCAGAACCATGGCTACCATTCAAATACACTGTAGATCCATGTCAAATAACTATAAAGAGTAGCCGTGAACAATACAGAGCGGAGCTACATCTCGAAATCAGAAAGATATACATAGAAAGTATCCATCTCTCAGAAGCTGATTCAGCCTGATGGTTGTACCTCAGAGCTCAAGAAACAACTTCAAAATCTTCTAAGCTCAGGTAGGAGTGTAATATGAGTATACGACTGCACTACCCAGAGGTCTTCGATGGCTCGTCGGTTATGGACTTGATAATCTTGATGATCGGACTGAAGGCTTCAGTGATTTCGAACAAAGACTTGATTGGACGTTCAGGATGGCCGGGTATGTGGACAAGAGACATATTGCAGAGGGGCCGACTCAGGCTAAGTAACAAAATTCCCTTGGACAATAGCATGACAAGTGATAAGACTCATGCAGCATATCTATTAATCATAAGTCTACGAAGTAGGAGGCAACGCAAACTCTCCATATGTTTGGAAGAGTAACCAAACGGTGGAGGACACAACTCAATATAGCGATCAAAGCTTCCTAAGGTCGTACTACATCCCAAAGTCTGATGAATCAAACGGACAGATGTGCTATATCCAAGGGCGACTCATAATGCTGCCAATAAAGAAAATACTTTTCCCATCCTCTTTTTTGGGGTATATTTGATTTTTTTGTTCTTTTTGTTGATTTGGACAAAAGAATAAAATAATATTACGTTACAAGGGAGGAACGAGTACAGCAAACATACGAGTTCTAGGCACAAGGACAAGACTGATGTTCTAAGAAAATGATACTTGGGAAAAATCCTCCAGTGACCAAAAGTGTTAAGACACAAAGGTGTTAAGACACAAAGGCAAACTGTTACTAGGCTGAAGGGTAAAGGATGCAAATGCAGTTGATAGAACACACAATGGTAACGTCCTTCGATGTAAGTTTAACGAGCCCGAAGAAGGGAAGCTCGGTGATTTTTCATGTTTAGAGAGTCTGAAAAAGCATAAAAGGAAACTCCATTGGGGCACCTTTTTCGACAATAGTCTAGTTGGTTCGAAAAAGGGGTAAACTAGCGCCAACTAGACATCAATTCAAAACCATTTTAACGAGTGTGGCAAGGACAAGATCACTCGGTTATTTTTTCAATTTTAAGGAGTCTGAAAAAAGCTTAATTATGGACTCCATCAGGAATGTTCTTCTGGACCGTTTTAACGAGTGTGAAAGAATAAGGTCACTCGGCAATCTTTTCAGTTTTAGGGAGTCTAAAAAGAGCTTAACTATGGACTCCGGGGGGGTTTCTTTTTCGTAAATTTAGTCCCTCAGGCCCGAAAAAGGAATAAAATTATACCTGAGGATACTCTTCTGAAGAATTGGAATTCGATAGAGTATTCCTTTGTTCGTACAGTTGACCGTCTGGACCGAAAAAGGGTTAAACTACCGCCGGACAGACGTGACTTCAAATTTCAGTTTAACGAGCGTGAAATGTCACAAGATCGCTCGGCAATCTTTTCATGTTTAGAGGGTCTGAAAAGGGCTTAAAAGGAGACCCGTTATGTTTTGGGAGTTCGGAGGGTAAGACAAAGAGTGAAAAATACCCATGTGAATGAGGCTCAAAATCGTATTCGAGAAAGACTATACGGACTCCCAAGCCTATAGTGTTGTTAGAAACGGCATGGACACCATAATGCAACCAGGAACTACCTAGGGCATCCATCTTTTGATAAGCTCTACCACCAAGTTGCGACACTTCTAGAGCAGATATGATGGTTCCATGTCACAACCATATGGGATCGATCCTATATCTTAAGAACAAAAGGCAACGAGATGCAACAGTGGGGATGAAATCCTACCCTATATGCTCAGGTTGATTTTTGGAAAAAAAAATTATGGACCGTCCATATGTATTTTTTTTATTTTTTTTTCTGAAACTCAATGAAAAATGTCCCAATACCTGATCAAATCCCTCCCATATAACTCTGGAACCACTCAAAATGGTTTTTGGTATAAAGAAACTGATAAAAAAGGCCAAAAGAGTGACAAAAAGAGGCCAAAAAGTCTATAAATAGAAGTTGGCAGCTCATTATCACCATTGCTGATTTGGAAATTGACTCTGGAGCCAAAAGACCCCCTTTGCCAAAGATCGTGATTCTGGGAGCTACGGTGGACGAAACGGACTTCTGCTTGGACCAAGTAAGTACAAACTCCCCTATATTGCATTTCAATACTTCATTTATGTATTTTGAGCGTGTTTTGGGGGTGGCCGTCGACCTCTAAGAGGTCGGCCCTAGCAAAACGCAGGTTGTCCAGAGACAGCCCGCGGGTACCCGCGACTATCGCCTCGATAGCTCGCGGGCTACTCTTGCATGATGGAAATTGTGATGAAATGAAGACTAAACTCCCTCTTTTTCCTGTGTGTGTCTGGCAGGATGTATGTCCAGTGGAGAGAGAGGGAGCATGAGGCTGCCAATGAGGCAGTGGCTGCAGATCCGAATGTTATGGCCGCGCTGTCGCAGTGTGGCTTGGTAAATTTTTTCCTGTGTCTATTCATGTGCTCTCAACCCAGGCTACTAAATGCCTTGGTTGACTATTGGCACCCAGATGCAGAGGCATTTATGATAGAGGGGAAATCCTTGGTGCCCACCACTGAGAATATCTATTTTTTGACGGGCCTCTCAAGGAGAGGGGAACCCGTCAACTTTCAGACCTTTCCTGCGGGGCCGAGCAAAGTCTCGGAGCTGATAGAGGAATATTGCATGGTTGGGACCAATCAGAAGACTTCCTCGATACCGGTTAGCAGTATCACCAGCCTTACTCTTCAGACTATCTTATCGCTCATTGAGCGAATTACCGGCTCCGCAGCCGTACATCAGGCGTTGCGTGCACAGATGAACTGTGCAATTCAGTACATGAATGCACAAATTTTTGACTGGAGTACCACACTACTGGCAAGCATGACAGGTCATCTGAGAGCTTGCAGGCAGCGGACACACAGGAACTTTGGGTTTGGGACCATCCTGTGTTCGTTCTTTTTTTAGAGAGTTCCATGTTTCAGTCCTCGGCTGACAGTTCGAGGATATCTATCGACTTTCCCTGCAGTGTGCAGATGGGCAGCATTGCTGCCGCGACAGGGTGGTGGAAGGACCACAGAGGCCTTCAACGACGACTTTTTTGCGTGGTTGTCGCAACAGATCCCAGCTATCGAGGATTACCCATATGCTGAGATAGATTTTTCCATAGATCCAGCGATACCAGTGCCTCCTGGTGAGGAGCGAGGGGAGATGGGTAAGTCTCCACCTGTACAGTTTTTTTGTTTGCATATGTAATTTTTATGTCTTTTTTGATATATATATATCATGTTTTTGTATAACAGAGTTTTGATGGGTGAACATTGTGTTGCGTGCAGATGTGGGACCCGTGCGACCTGTCAATTATGCACGGAACAGGCGCCACCCACGGCCAGAGGCCGCAGCTGCCGCCGCCGGGGGAGCAGCAGTAGCAAGGAACCTCCCAGCAGGGGAGGCCGAGAGGGTTCTCAGGCGGATTGAGCGGAACTTCACTGCGCTCACTCGCACAGTTCCCATGGCAGAGATAGAGGACTTGCCGCCCTCTTTGCAGACTCATATTGTGGGGGTACCTCAAACATGGGTCTGATTGTTTAGGCGTTTAGGTCAAGCTGTTTTTGAGTATGACAGGGCTCACAGGCCCTGAACAGACTTGTAGACATTTATGTGCCACGAGAACTGACATGTGTATATTTTTTGAGGGCATAAGCCCTAGTGACTCGTTATGGTTCCCACTTTTTGAGGCGCTTGCGCCCACCTATGTACTCTGAGGATTTTATGATGTTTATATATGGTTTTTATTTATTTTCTGTGTCTTTATGGATTATGTGTGCAAAAATGTATTTACATGTGTATGATCATGATCTTTTTATGTGTGAGCAAGATGCCAATCTAAAATGTGATTAGCTAGAGTATCCGTGATTTGATTTAGACTCATAGGAACATGAAAATATGTAATATAATCAAAGTTGCATTCCAAGAGACGTACCCTAAGGAATCGTCGGTGTAAAGTTGGGTCATGCACCCGGTATATTCTGTTTAGCTGCGACACAACCAGTTGAGTGTCTAGATAGACCTAGAGACGAGAGATACCCAATGACAAAGCATCACGAAGCAACTCAATAACTACGCTATACTCAGCAACATTGTTTGTGGTGTCACCTAAGCATATTCCTCCGGAAGATAACAACTGACCCTGTGGTGTAAAGATTACCCAAGCTGCGGAGGCGAGCCTCCGTGTGTGTCGACTAGCATCGTCCGCATACCCAATGAACACTTCGGACTCACTTGACATCTTCCATAGTGACGAAATATAACATTAATGACACGTCCATGACACGTTTTTCAAAAGAAATGAAAAAAAAGTAATAGCACAAAGACTATACATATGTTACAAAAAGTTACCCACAGTGATCATTCTATGAGTAATACTTCTTGAGGTAGAGCCCATTCCTAGGCTCCGCCAAAGCATTCCCTTCAAAATCGACCAGAGGATAAGCGCCCTTTTTAAAACCTCCTTAACAATGAAGGGTCCGAAACACATGGGTTTAAACTTTCCTGCCCCCAGGGGGTCCTTATCTTGGTCGTAAACTAGGACAAGGTCACCCTCAGAGAAAACCCGAGGACGAACGGACCTATCATATTGACACTTAACCTTATGTTTATGAGCCTCATTGGCTAGGGCCGCATCACGATGTTGTTCATCAAGCTGCTCAAGGTGTACTAACCATTCTTCAAGCGGAGAAGTGTCTAGCAATAACTGTACTGCCAATTTCAGAGATGAAATTTGACATTCGATGGGCAAGACTGCCTTCAGCCCGTAAACGAATTGGAAAGGTGAGAAACCGGTTGCAGTCTTAACTGATGTTCGGTAAGCCCATAATGCCGAGTATAACATCAAATGCCAGTTGGACTTGGCTGAGTTGATGGTTCGCTGTAGCATTGTCTTAAGATTTTTATTAACAGCTCCCACCTGCCCATTGGCTTGGGGGTAGTAAGGTGAGGAGTGTTCTTGCCGTAACCCAAGCTTTGATGTTAACTCGGACATCATTTGGTTTTGAAAGTGACTGCCATGGTCAGTGACAATCTCTCTCGGGACTCCGAACCATGCTATAATCTAGTTAAATAAGAAGAGAGCTGCAGTCTCTCCATCATCTTTGAATGTCAGCATAGCTTCGACCCACTTAGTGAAGTATTCAACAGCTACAATGATATAGCGGTGCCCCCTGGCTGACAGGGGGTTTCAAGTACTGTAATCAATCCCCCACTTAGTGAAGGGACCGACGGTGATAACAGGAAACATGGGAGATGGATGTGCCCTCATCTTCCATGAGAAGATTTGGCATGGATGGCACTTCTTGACTGACTCGATACAATATTTTATAAGTGTGGGATAGAAGTAACCTGCTCGTAAGATCTTTTGGGCTGTTGCCAACCCGGACAAGTGACCGCCACAAGCTCCTGTATGACAATCGTTGAGCACTATGACGGCCTCCTCATGAGTGAGACATCGATGCAAGATACAATCTACACCTCTTCGATACAAGGTATCATTGAGTATAAGATAGTTCTTGGCCTAATGGCGTATCCGCCGACGCTCATCACGAGAAGAAGAGGTAGGACACTTCAAAGTCTAGAGATAGATCAGTATATCTCTGTACCAGGGGTCTGACGATTCAATCAAAAACATATCCCCTCGGATAGGCGATTCCTCAGGCACAACATCACCTGACTCAACCGGAAGTTCCGAAATAAGTTCTGCGAAGACTAGTGACTTCTTGGACTTCGCTAAAACGAAGTCTAAGTCAAATTCTTGGAGGATGACCATCCATCTACTGATTTTTCCACCGATAACTCGTTGTGTCAACATGTACTGAAATGGATTCACGAAGGCAATGACAGTGGTCTTACGAAACAGAACATAGTGATGGAACTGTTGAATAGCATGAACTACTCCCAACACAAGTTTTTTGAGATGGGTATAATTAAGTTCCGGTCCTACGAGGACTCGGCTCAAGTAATAGATCACGTATTCAGAAAACAAATCATCTTCTTGAACTAAAACCATGCGTATGGTTGACTCTGTGGCAGCCAGATATAATAGGAAATCCTTGTTATAATTCGGTGGCTGTAGCAGAGGTGCGGTTGTAAGGGCATGTTTCAATGCTTCGTCCCAGAGAAAAGGAATGTCTTTCTTCAGTAAACGCATGAAGCCCTTGGTGATTTCGGCATAGTTGGCGATGAAGCGTCGTAAGAAGATCACCTTGCCTTGAAGACTTTGAAGTTGTAAGATTGTGCATGGGGGGGGCAATTGGAATATTGCCTCCACCTTAAGAGGATCGACCATGATCCCCATGGTTGACACGATGAAACCTAACAGACGTCCTGACGTGACGCAAAAGTTGCACTTGTTGGGATTCAAGCGAATCTGGAAGAAGCGACAGCGTTCGAAGATTAGTCTGAGGTGTGTAGGATGATCCTTTCGCTTGCGAGAGCATGATGCTAAATCATCTAGATAGGCCTTGACTATATGTTTGAGGTCATGAAACGCAAAAGACATGGCCCACTGGAAAGTGGCTCCAGCGTTCTTGAGACCAAAAGGCATTTTTCGATAGGTGAATGTACCCCATGGAAAAATGAATGTCGTTTTGTGTTGGTCCTCAGGTTTGATTTGGATCTGGTTATAGCCTGAGAAACCATCCATGAACGAAAAGGCTTCACAACTGGCGCACTCATCAATGATCTGGTCGATGAACGGGGTTGGATAATTATCTTTTGGACATGCCTTATTCAAATCACGGAAATCAGTACAGACACGAATCGTGCCTTGTTTTTTATCGACTGGCATGGGATTTGACACCCATTGAGTCAAGTGAATAGGGTATATGAACCCTGCCTTAAGCAATTTCTCAACCTCGTCCTTGATAGCTGCTGCTTTCCTAGGATTAACTGGACGAATTTTTTGTCGAACAGGCTTAGCGTTCGGATACGTCGTGATTTCGTGTTCAACTATTTTCAGATCGATGCATGGCATTTCCTCGTAAGACCAAGCAAAAACATTGCAGAATTCTTTTAAAAGGTCTGTGTAAATCTGAATCTCTTCGGGGGAGCAATCCGCTCCGACGAATACATTCTCCATGATGTCGGGGTTTCGGGAGATATTGATAGGTATCGTAGCAGCGATAGTCACCATATTTCCCTCAGCATAAATATCCTGTGTAGCCAAGAGGTTAATGGGACAAGGCTGATCTCCCGTCATGGTGATAGTGAATTCTCCTACCTCGATTCGGTGTAACTCTGAGAGGAAATATGATCTGTGATGAAGATCTTCCCAGGGTTTGTCCAGACCAGTCATTGCTTCGATTATGGCTTCGTCAGAAGGCAAGACTAAATCTAACAAATCGGTGTTGGCAAGAGAATCTTGAGCCCAGATAGGCTCGAGGAGTGGATCCAACTCTTGTGTGGGAATCGGATCGAGAGTAGCTGAAGCTTGCTGAACCAAAGAGTATGCTACTTCAGCGGCCGACAAGGGCGTAGACATGCCTACATGCCCTGTCACATCCATTTTTTCTGATGGGGAAGGAAGAATCCACAGATCCTGAAAGTAAGTCGTGCAGAACGATGAAATATGGAAAATCTTAGCCTTGTGGTGGTTCGATATAAACTTGACATCACTCTGAGGAGGTGGGTAATCGAAAGTACCCATCAAAGATAGGCACAAGCCAAATCCTACGTTAACGACACCGGCTTGAGGATTATCAACCATGGGAACCGTGGATGCCCCCAAAGCTGGGTCAGGTCGAGAGAAGGATAATTGATCAATGGTCACTATCCGGCCTTCATGTGGAAACAATAGGACTCGAAAAACTGTAGCGACCACTGCTTGCATTGCATAAGTCCAACTACGACCTAACAATATATTGTAGTCGATGGGGGCATCAACTACCTCTACTTCGACGCACACGGTCTTCCCCCCTAACTGCACAGGGAAAGAAGGAATGATGTCGTGCGGTCAGAAAGAACGACCATCGAACGCAGTGAAGAGAGTAGGTGACGGAGACAACTCAGGTTGACCAATGGCTTTCTAGCATGCTAACGACATAACGCAAGTCGAAGCGCCCTCGTCTACCACCGTGTGGAAGATATTTTGTGTAAAAATTTTCGTGGGATGGGCCACTACTATCTGAAACGCGACGTGGTAAGGCAAATGAGGTTTCAAGTTAGTCGTATCTAACATGATGGTATCCGGGTTACAAGTCTCAGTAGAGCCTAAAGCAGTCAACAAGGCTTTCCTCTGAGCAGGGCAACTTTGGAGGACCTCCAAAGTGGACATAGCACAAGGGGTTTGTGATAAATCTTCCACCATAGAGTAGTTTTGGGCGGCCCTTGCGTTTGGATTGTGAGAAGCTCGCTTAAACGCATGTTTTGGGATGCGTGTCATTGTTTCACCCAACGTCTTCTCGATCTGTAAAGGAAGAGATGGGATCTCGGCTTCTTTGCCCTTCTCAGAGGCGCTTGGTTTGCTATAGTCGTGCACTCTAGTCGTTATGAAAGAATCACTTTTAACCATATATACGTTCGCGGAAGATGAATTGTTTGGGAGAGGGCAGTTTTCTTGGCTGCCCACCTCGGCACTTGTAGAGGCTTGAGTTAAATTTTGCCCATGCTGAAAGGGATTAGTCAACACAGCTTGTTGTTGTTGTGTGACAAACTTCTGGGCCTCCACAAGTCGAGGGCATAGATGGGTCGGGTGGTCTTCCGCACACAAGTTGCACGGATACCTTGCCTTCCTCTTTTTCGTTGTTCCCTCGCCAGCATTATCAGTGGGTTTCTTATCCCCCTTACCCTTCTTGCGTTGTTTTTTCTTACCTTCAGGCTACTGGGTGGCCTTTGGGTTAGTCGTCTGTACGGAGTGTACTTTCGACGTTTGGGTAGGAGGAGCAGCCAAAGAAGGAGTCTGGTTGGTCGTTGAGTGTTGTATAGATAACTGTTGCAATTGTTTTGTCAATTGCTCAGCGGGCTTGTTTTGTGCCGAACCAACTATACCATCGGCATGTGGTCCGGCTCTCTGTCTAGTTTTATCCAGAATCGATATTGGTGCGTCCGGTAGGATGGTGTACAATAGACCAGACTGAAAATAGATAAGCTCAAACTGTTGAGCCCTCATAATGGCATCTTCCTCGGAGAAAACCCCTGAAGTCGCGACGTCTTTGGATAACTGTGGAACTAAAGACTTAAGGAACCACTCAAGCAAGAATGCTGGTGGGACGGGTACCTTGATAAGACTCTTTCGGCGTCGCCACTCTCAAATATGATCCGAGATATGGTCCGCTGTCGTCTACAAGAAATTGGCTAGCAACTCTGTGCCGGCGTCGTATCTCACAGGTAACTGGAAATGGTTAAGGAAAGCCATCGCCAGTTCGCCAAAAAAAGAATATCGTGAACGATCAAGCTCTATGTACCATTTCGCGGAACTCCTAATAAGAGTGCGTTGAAACAATCGCAACTGGACGGAGTCATCTTTCAGTGATTTAGATGAACACCATAAGTGGAAAGTAGTCACGTGATCACCTGGATCTTCATTAGGCTTGGCCTCGAACTTTGGGATGTCCGAAGGCAACTTCGTCGGCATAGGAGGCCAATGCGGATCGTGACAGATAGGATCATTTAACAACCGTGTTAAATCTGGCAAGTGTAATGTCGCCAAGAAAGGTAGCTTAGGTTGATGCTGATAGCTGGGATAAAAGGGTCCTGGAGTTTGACTGGCACCAGGTTGCCAGGAAAAGTTTTGCTGCTGGCCCGGGTTTTGGTAGAAACCATGGCCCTAACCAGCGTAAGGGTTTTTCATTTGAGGAGACATCATTTGTTGATTCCCCATGAAGGACATAGGATGTTGGGCATTCATCGTGTTTGACGGACTTTGGGAAGGATTACCCCATGCCGGTCCCGATGGGAGAGGCATAGAAGTCTATCCGGGGTTCCATTGACTGTGGAAAGAATTACCCCAGAACGACATCCCAGATGAAGGAATGGATCCTTGTCCTGAATTCCAAGGTCCTGGTATATGTGCCCTCGATGCAGGAATAGTACCCTGTGCCGGTGTAGATTGTCCAAAAATGGGTGTGCCCCCAGATGGGAAAATAGTGGATGCGAAAGTGTTACTACCAAACGTCCTGTTCCAAACGAACGGTGACAAACCTACCAGCAGAGTTTGCGCAGGTGTTCCTTGACTCCCGGCTCCAAATGGACTCGTGTGTGCAGGCTGCCCGGCGGACTGCTGATGCAATCCACTAAGTGAAGGGAACGAAGGAGGAATATGACCCCCAGCGTAAGGAAAAGCATTGAAAGGGACGGGAATGCCCCCAAGTTGACCTTGCAGAGGAGCGTTAGAGCTCCCTGCCCCCAGACCCAAAGTCTGTAAAGTGGAGGAAGTGAGTGTAGGACTTGTACCTGAACTAGGCATACCGTATGAAAACGGAGGCCCGGTCGCACTAGGTGTGTAAGGAGGTGTGGCCGCCGCGATAGATGGGGTCAGTCCACTGTGTGACGTAGTTGCGACCGAGACCATGGTGGCCCGGACCGTCGACAAAGGCCAGTTAGGAGAAGCTTCTCCTGTGGTAGTAACAGTGATAGGACCGGAAGAATTCCCAGAGGAAGTAAAAGAGTTTGGTTCCATAACTGGGTTGGGTGATGATAGGCGTTCGTAAAATTGAATTGGCACAATAATGTCCGGCCAAGTATCAGTGTTTGAGGTTTCAACCGATCCAAGATTGGTGATTGATTCCTCCGGGAGTTGTTCGGGCTCTGGTTTGAAACCCAGTTGCTTCGAAAGACCCTCGTTGGTCTAACTTTCGCCTCAAAGGTGGCGGGGGTGGCTCCAGTATAACCAGCGGCAGGCCCAGAAGCCTTCATGATAGCGGAGCTCTGAATCCTCCACTGTGTGAGAAGATTCATGACACGCTAAGGTATTCTACATGAACAAACAACAACACACACTAAAATAAATCCCCTAAAAGATAAATCAAGCAAGCACTAAACTAGTTGGAAGAACAGTTACAACAACCAACACTAGAGAAACTTACCGGTGCAAAGTGCAACTCGAATATGGAAGCACCCTCCGGGTATACTCTGCAAAGCGTGGCCCGATGTCTGTCCTAGGTACCGCTGTATACCCCCGCAGTCACCTGTGTATGTCCCTAGAAAAGATTGGCAACTAGTTTGCCAGCACATGAACAGTCACCAGGCGGGTACAGTCGATAGTCGGGTAGACCACAATGAGCAGGGTATCAAGCCCGAAACCTGTCAAAGGTATCGAGAGAAAATGGTCTGAAAGAAAACTGAGGACCTCGAACGTATTCGAGACCTACGAAGCTCCGTGGCAAATGAAAACAACGGAATCCCTTAACAAATCCTCGATATGTGTTCTCCACAACGCTCGGTCCAGCTTTGGAGGGGTTATCTTTGCTACCTTTCCTTACGCGACCTCCTGTTTAGCCCATGTGTTAGAGGGGGGTCCTGGATAACTTTCCGTAACTGGACTTCTACACTCCCTATTGACAGACTCCAATGTTTGGTTTGGGTGGCCTTGGAGAATTTACTCTCCAACCTATTCCAAGGCCCTATTCCTGAGCTAGTGTATGCACCCTACAAACAGAAAAGTCTACTTGATTTTAATTAGCGTTGCTTTTAATGGGATTTTTAAGTCACAAGGTATGAGAGTGAAACTGATGGTGTGTAAAAGACTCAAAGCAAAATGAACAAGAAATGCTTGGAAACAAAAACTTTTACAAAAAATGCAAAACCAACAACTTTTCAACAAGAAAGACTTCTTTTCTTTTCAAATTTACTAAGATTTCATGCAGTAAATATGAAGGACTTTCACTCAAATCTGTGAGCTACTTATACTCTAAATGCAAAGCAAAAACTTATGCAAAAAGACTTCTTCCTAGCTACTGATGCAACAACACAATCTTCAAACCAAGAAGAAAATGAAGCAAAAAAAAAAAAAAAATTATTTAATTGAAAAATCATGCAACAAGGGAAAATGCTGACAAGCACAAAATCGAGAGAACGAAAATAAAACTCTGGCTTAAAGCACAGATCGCAAAAGAATCAGAGCAAAAAATGTGAAAAAGCAATCAAGACAGCACCGATTCTAACACTTGTCTAAAAACCATAACACAAAAAAAATTTCTCTTTTGTCTTTTCTATCAAAACATCAACTAAAAAAAAAACACAGGCTAAGGATAAGAGGTCCTAACCTACTGATTGTGCGGTCCCAAACTCTAAACCCCTGAGAGGAGCTCTTCTCACCACAGGAGGGGATGACTGCCCCACCCAAGCTACAAAGTCACCAATCAAGCCTGCGACTGTCACCAAAACAGCACGCGTGCAAACGCGTGCTGAGCTAAAACAGAGCGCGGGTACCCGCGGGCTAACCTTGAGCAGGCCGCGGGTCTGTCTAAAAGCTAAGAAAAACAACACACAGGAAGTCCAGACCTGAAAAAGGCCACTAGAATTGACAACTAGGGTCTCTAAAAGGCTTGGATGCTTTTACTTTAACAGAAAAGGAAAATTTGCAAAAAGAAAACAAATCACCAACACAATAAGGCAGACTGAAAGCAAGATAGTAAACCAACAAGACCCAGACAGGATCCAGAAAGCCCCCTGAGAAGATAAACTTCTGACAGGGAAGAGGAGACTGCCTCTTAAGCTTCCTAGGCTCTACGCGCTACTGAAACCACTACAGCAGGCATTCAAACGCAGGCTGTAGAAGGTTAGGGCGCGGGTTACACGCATGCAGGCCTTCTGCAGGCCGTGTGTACCTCTGTGTGTCCCGATAATGAATGTCAAGCAACAGTCAAGGAAAAACTGGTATTGATAACCAGGTTCCTTGCTAGCTTTGACCTAACAGACAACAAATAAACAAAGAAACTGAAACTCTACTTCTTTGAACTACCCAAGAACCTTTAACTAAATCCAGGAAACCCTAAGAGTAAATCTCCCCAGTGGAGTCGCCAATTCTGTTGTGGGGAAATTGCACCCTACGGACTAACAAGCTAGGGCTTAAACTTGCATGCAGATCATGACCCTTAAGAAATTACTTTTAACCTTCTACCCCAAACCTAAAACCCTTTTTCACATGCAAACATGGAAAGAACCAACTAACCTTTTTTGTCGACGGTTGGTGTAGATCCTTCATTGCGCTTTATCTCCTTTGCTTCTGCTGCTCCTTCCAAAAAGTGATCCTGCAATCAAGACAAAACTATGCATGCATGCTATTGTTCAACTAGGGGGTTAGAGATTAAGCATCAATCAAATAACATATATAAGACTTTTGCATTTGGGACGGGAAAAGTATCTTTTTATTAATATCAAGATGAATCAACTTACAATGATTATAGAGACCGGCCATCGTTCCTCGATCCTGATCCTGGGCTCCTCCTCTTCTTTGTCCTCCAACTACTTTGCTTGAATTCTCTTAAAGCTTGAGTAAAGGCTAAAGGGTTGGGACAAAAAGGATTCGGCAATTGGGCATAGTTTCTTTGCTATGATTTTCCTCCTCTGAATAGTACCCCTACCCCTTCTTTTATAGGCTAGAAGGAGATAGGGTTTTAGACGAACTCTCGGCCATGCATGGCTGGGAGTTCCAGTTAACTGACCCAAAGCTTTTCGTCTCGTCGGCAACTTTCCTGATTTTTTGCTTTGTTAGGTAAACGCGGGCTGTAGTGGGCCAGCCAGCGTTCTAACGCGTGCAGTATAAGGCCTGCCAGCGTTCCAACACGCCTAGTGATAGGTTAGGGCGCGGGTTACTTAATTTAGGAGGTTTTTGAAGAGTCTGTTCAGCATGGCTTTGGCAATGAAGGGCAATGAGTTGGCCTGATGCCAGGTAAGCATGGATAGTGCAATTTAGGGTTATAACACCTGGAGCACATCTTTTCAATCCATAATTTGTGATTTAGGGGAAGGATGACTGTCAGAAAAAATATTGATGAGAAGTTAGAGGGAGATGACAACTTCAGATCCTGGAGGTACAGAGTATCCCTCCTCCTAGAAGAACATGATCTAGAGAAGTTCAATAAAGAAGAGGTTTCAGAACTAGAGGGAGATGAGGCTAAAGCAAAGAATAAGAAGGATATGGTCAAAGAAAAGAGGATTATTGCATACTCCATTAAGGACCATATTATTCATCACATATCTTCATTATCCACTCCAAAAGAAATGATGGATTCCTTAACCCGACTGTTTGAGGGTAACAAAATAAACCGAAGAATGACCTGGAGAATTCATTTAAAGAATGTGAGGATGAAGAATTCAGAAACAATCCACTCTTACTTCTCAAGAGTGAACAAGATCAAGGAGAAGATAGAATCCATTGGTGATACAACGAATGGAGAAGAAATGGTAATGACCACCTTCAATGGCTTCCCAAGGTCATGGGATGCATTTATTCAAGGGATATTCTCAAGAAGGAAGATACCCAAGTTCGATAGGCTATGGGAATATTGCAACCAAGAAGAAGCAAGGACGAAAACAAGAGAAGAGAAAATGACAGATGATGATCAAGCCCTAGCTGCCCACACCAGGAAAGGAAAGATCAAGAAAGAACCCTCCTCACCCAAGAAGTTTCAGAAGGGACAAATAAATAACCCAAATATCAAATGTTAATGTTGTCAAAAAATGGGACACATTTCTAGGAATTGTTCCCTCATTCAGAGACCAGTGGAAAAGAAAGGAGGTAAAAGGCATCATGTTCATACAATTGAATATGATGATCCACCCAAGAATGCTGCAAAGGAAGATGAATCAAGTGATGAGGAGTATGTTCTTATCTTAGCCCTTATAGGAACTGTCACTCATGGAAGTGACATTTGGCTAGTGGACAGTGGTGCTTCCAAGCACATGACAGGTTATAAAGACTCCTTGTCTAACCTTACTCATAAGTATTCATTGCACAAGATGAAATTGGGAGATGACTATCAATATCCGATCAAAGGAGTAGGAGAAGCCTCCTACAGGTTAGACTCGGGAAAGTCAATGAAGATGAAGGAAGTTCTCTATGTTCCTGGATTGAAGAAAAACCTTCTCTTGATTTCAACATTAGATGAGAAGGTTTACAGAGTTGCATTTGTTGATTGAAAATTTCTTATGTGGCTTAGAGGGAAGACTTTTGATGTTGTTGTGGTGATTGGAATTCAAGAGGGAGGACTCTACAAATTGAAAGGGCGATTAGATTTAGCATTAATTCATGACACTTTGGATCCCACTGAATTATGGCATAGGAGATTTTATCACCTACATTACAAGGCCCTATCGAGTGTGAGCAAGATGGTGGCAGTACTACCAGAGATCCAGGAAAAACCAAATGGCGTGTGCAAAGGTTGCACACAAGGAAAGAAAATGAAGCACTCCTTTTGATCTGGATTATGTTTAGAACGAAATGAAAGCAAAGAAATTACAATGAAATACTCATGTAAATTTCCACAAACAGAGAAATACAACAATACTTGATTTATATTAATGAAATAATTGTAAAGAGACTATAAAAATATAGAGTGCAAGACTCGCTAGAATGGTGGCAGCTTTATCTCCGAGAAGAGATGTAACATATATGCTCATTTGGAAGAAGATGATTACAATGAGGCTTTGAAGGCCTTTTATGTTAAAAAATAATGCCAAAACCCTAGACATCCAAAAACCTAACCCTAGGAGATAAAATGTCAAAATTCATGTGGGCCCCATTTGAGTTAGTGCATTAACTTCCCGAGGTCGTAAATTTTGCATACGATCTTCATTTTAGGTGTGTGATAGCCCGTTGGAAAGTTATTTTAGAGAACTATGGATTATGCCATCAAATGTTGACTCCATCCACAGTTTGACTGTGGCACGCCAAAATAACATTGTTTAGTTCCCCAAAACGGCCCTAGAAGTACAACAAGATGTGCTGACATGAATACATACAAAATAAGCCATTTGGATTAGGTGGGAGGCCACCAATATCCACCTGGAGGATGTGTAGGGATTCAAACAAACTCGGAAGTGTAGAACCACAATTACAAAGAAGTACAGAAAAATGTGTTGCACTAAAAATTGACAAGAGGAGAAAGTTGGAACGGGTGAGTGACCCCAATATCCACCTGGATCAATCCTCCCTCCTTAAGAA
Source organism: Picea engelmannii (assembly GCA_009831015.1). Taxonomy (NCBI): domain Eukaryota; kingdom Viridiplantae; phylum Streptophyta; class Pinopsida; order Pinales; family Pinaceae; genus Picea; species Picea engelmannii. The sequence continues at coordinate 128,971 of ML794132.1, forward strand.
GCAATGGTCTCCATTGCATTGAGTGCCTAGGGAAGAGGGGAAATCATTTTCTGGATCTGAAGCTTGGTGAGTTGTGTGCCTTGTTGGAGTAGTTGTGCTTCTTGGCTTGTGGAAGACTATCATGAACCTGTTGCTGGAGGGGTTGAATCTATTCCACCAACTTGTTGTCTCTAGGTTGGATGGGCCATTGTGTAGGAATCATTATAGGTGAAGAAACAATATCTTCTTTCTCTTCAACAATATGTTTTTGAGATTAATTGCCGAATAATCCACAGTTGGTGTCATTTTTGTCATCGACATTTCGAATCCGAATCGGGATTCATCATCAGGACTAATCGTCGAATAGAAGGTGTTGAGGTTGCAATGGTTCTATTGGTCTTTTGTGCATCCTTTGAGTAGACTGTGAAGAGGACAAATTTTTCAGTATGAGAGATTACCTTGCGGTGTTGTTTTGGTGGAGAAGTAGTCAGAACTACCTCTGGTATCCTGTAGAGATGACCTCCAAGAGTAATAATGACACTGCGGGATCTAGACTCATAGACAACATGTCGCTTCCACATATATGGTTGGCCCAAAACAACATCACAGACATCAAGAGGGGAATTATCACACACTACCTCATCCTTGAAGGGATGGATGCCATAGGGAAGGCAACATTGTTGGATGATGTCATTCTTCGTATTTACTTTACCCTTTTTGTCATGTGTCTTGGACTGGTTGTCTAAAGGTTGTTGGTTAGGGTCGTCTTTTCCATGCTTTGGTTGTTGCATATTTGCATAATTGAATTCCCATTTGTTATGGTGCCTAAATTTTTGCTCAATTTTGAAAGCATATCGACAGGAAGCTCCCAATGATGATATGTTTAGGAAATCCATTTCAATTTGGATGTACCTATGCATATCCCCATGACATTTCAGAACCAGATGTCGCTCAGAGTCTTTGATACCCAGCTTGGTGCACAAGGTATGGAAAGTATTTGTGAACTCCAACACTATTTGGCTCTTCTCTTTCCGTAGTGTGGTCCATCTCATGTGTTGGTCTTCATATTTATCAACGGGATAGTACTATTCATTGACCACATCCACAAAAAATTCCCAAGTGGGCTTGACCCCATATATTTCATATTCCTCTGTGGAAATTTGTTCCTAGTAATTTGCCCACCAATGTTTGACATGGGGGAGAGCCTTAAGGAGTGTGAAGGTGGTCTTTTCCCTGTCAAAAAAATTTGAACAGAGAAATAACCTTCTAATAGATTTAACCATTTTTCTAGGGAATCCACATCTATCTGACTTTCAATTATGGGAATACCAAAATTAACTTGTACCTTGAAGGGATAGGTTCCTCCAAAATGGTCGCTTGATGAGGATGTACATGTTGCTATCGGTGGGCGTTGAAGGATGTGTGCAAAATTCTCCATCATTTCTTCCCTCTATCACGCGAGAGCTTGATCAAGCAACATGTTTTTCTTTTCTGCCACCATCAAGGGTTTCTTGGATGTGCCAGAGTGATTTTCCTCAAGAGAGACAAACTTGAGACCCAACTGACTATACTCGGACCTCGTCGGGGACATGCACTGAAAAATGATCAAGAGTAGCCTGCTCTGGTACCACTGATCCGGATTATGTTCAGAATGAAATGAAAGTAATTGAATTACAATGAAATACTCATGTAAATTGCCAAAAACAGAGAAATACAACAATACTTTATTTCTATTAATGAAAGAATTGTAAAGAGACTCTAAAAAATAGAGAGTGCAAGACTCGCTAGAATGGTGGCATCTTTATCTTTGAGAAGAGATGTGATGGCTACACTCATTTGCAAGAAGATGATTACAATGAGGCTCTGGAGGAGATTTTATGTTAAACAAGAATGCCAAAACCCTAGACATCCAAAAACCTAACCCTAGGAGATGAAACGCCAAAAGTCATGTAGGCCCCGTTTGGGTAAGTTAGTACATTAACTTCCTGGGGTCGTAAATTTTTCATAAGATCTTCGTTTTAGGCACATGATAGCCCATTGGAAAGGCATTTTAGAGAACTAGGCATTATGTCGTAAAATTATGGCTGTGTCTATAGTTCGACTATGGAACACCAAAATAAAATTGTTTAGGGCCCCAAAACGGCCCTGGAAGTACAACAAGATGTTCTGACATGAATACATACAAAATAAGCTAGTTGGATTAGGTGGGAGGCCACCAGTATCCACCTGGAATATTTGTAGGGATTCATACATCCCCGAAAGTGTAGAACCCGCAATTACAAAGAAGTACAGAAGAATGTGTTGCACTAAAAACTAACAAGAGGAGCCAGTTGGAACAGGTGGGTGGCCACCAATATTCACCTGGATCACCTTTCCCAGCAACGATAGTAGAGCCAAAATAGTATTGGACATCATGCACTCGGATGTGTATGGACCGATGTCAACAACTTCACTAAGCAGAGCGAAAGATAAAGACCTTGTGATTAAATAATGGAGGAGAATTCACTTTAGAGGAATTTAAATAATATTAAAAGGAAGCTGGGATTAAGAGGGAGCTTTCTACTCTCTACAATCCTCAACAGAATGGAGTAGAAGAAAGGAAGAATCAGATGGTCATGGAAGTAGTGAAGGATACGATCCATGATCAAGATCTACCTATGCGTCTGTGGGCAGAAGCAGCAAAGACTGCAGTGTACTTGCAGAACAGAAGTCCCCACAAAGTACTTGAAAACAAGACACCAGAGGAGATGTTTTCAAGAGAGAAGTCGGAATTCAACCATCTAAGGATATTTGGCTACCCCGTATTTCTGCATGTCCCCAAGGAAAAGAGGACAAAATTAGATCCATCCGAAAATAATGGAATATTTGTTGGTTACAGTAACACATCGAAGGCATATAGGATATATATTCCTGGTCACCAGAAAGTTGAGATTAACAGAGATTTCACCTTCGATGAGAGTGCAACTTTCACCAAATCAAAACAAGAATGTGAAAAAGAGGTTCATAAGGAGGAGAATGAATTTACTATAGTTCCAGAGGCAGAAGTCGTTGAACCAGAGGAAGTCATTCATGAGGATAATGACATGGCATAACCTCAGAGGATAGCGGAGATGCCTTCTCACAACAGAATACTGGCTTGGGCACATGAGCTCATCAGAGATGCAGAAAGATATGGTACCCCAGAAAAATATCTCAGGGAAAGTAAGAAGTTGAAACCATATTCCAGCTATGTGGCATGTTTGTGTGATATCATGGATGCAGAATCATCCAGTTATGAAGAGGTTGTAGAAAAGAGGGTATTGAAGTATGCCATGGGGGAGGAATATAAATCCATAGTAAAGGATGATTCCTGGGATGTGGTCCCCAAAAAGAAAGAGAAATCAATAGTAATTTCAAAATGTATATAGAAAACAAAACATACAGTTGATGGTAGTATTGAAAAGTATAAGTCTATATTTGTGGCTCGAGGATTCTCTCATAAAGAGGGCATTGACTATGAGGAGACATTTTCTCCCATGGCGAGATATACCTCGATCGGAACTATACTTTCATTGGCCATAGTAATGAAATGGAAGGTGCATCAGATGGATGTGAAGACAAACTTCTTGAATGATGAAATAAAAGAGGAAGTATATGTGGAGCAGTGATCCGAAAATAGAAGGCTGACTTGTTATGCTATGCAAGCACCCCTACTTCATTAAAATAAACTTTACAGGACCTTGCTTCATGTGTATAAATATGCAAGATAAACTTATCTGTTAAGTTTTATGCTTCTTCCTTTAAATGTTTATGTATGAGGAAATGTTCTTGTAAATGGTTAAATATGTACTTCAAATAAATACACAGCAACAATACTTGCAGCAAATAAACCATCAAACTCACAACAAGAACAACATGATAAAGGAGTTCA
>ML794132.1:141585-156781 GCA_009831015.1 Picea engelmannii
TCATTCACATATATTTATTCAATGAGATATTATATAAAGAATTAATCAATGGAGCATCCCACATATTTTCATCAAATTCATAGAATATGGTCTAAATACTTTTTAATTATTATGTAATTCATTTTAAGATTTTAAGATCAATGATTTTTTTTTTCATATTTTTTAGTTTATTTTTTTATAAAATGATGAAAGCATAAGGTTTGTTGTTATCTAAGTATGCAAAATATATTTATGAAAATAAACACACATAATATACATCAAAATAATCAAAATCTTATGTTGAATAAGATAAAAAAAAATCTTTTATACATCAATAAAATAGAGTAATAGAGGGTCAATTATCAAAGGATCAAAATAATCAAAATCTTATGATGAATAAGATACAAAGTTTTTTTATACATCAATATAATAATAATAGAAAGTTTATTATCAAAGGATCAAAATGCCTTGTTTTACATGTTTCTCATTGCAAGGTTAAAAGCATGTTTTCAATTTCAAGATTATAATGTATACATCAAACTTAGAAACCATTAATCATCAACTACCACAACTAGAATGCCAATTGTTTTAGTTCGTTGTATTATTAAATTGTCAACCAACCCACGAGTGTGAGAGTTGATTTGGATTCCCCATGGGTGCTCTCATGACCATTTACTAATGCAAGCAAAGGCCAAGTGCCACTTCATTCTTTCATACTCCCTTGATGTCACTTGCCCTCATGGATCATTGATTCATGAAAAGATCTACAATGAGTGAGATTTTTATTGTAAAATATTTTCAAACCTATAAAAGAATCCTATGAGAGAGATCTCATGTTATACACTTTCCTTCTTAATCATCTGGGAATTTGGTCCTCTAACACTTTGGTTACTTCATCTCTCTCCTTCTCTAGAATTTGATCTTTCCGGTCTACAACATGCTTTGCACATTCTTTTTTTTTCCACCTTCATGGTACTTGTATAAATCCACTACATTTAACATTGGTGAAATGTCCATTTCCTTTAGTATCTATAATTTGTAGATCCAATATTTTCTAGAGGACTTTGCATTGTACAATTTTCTTCAACTTATTATAAGATCCTCTTTAGATGCACAAGGGATAAATATATCTTCATTTTTCTTTCTCTTCTTTTTTCATTAACATTCTCTTTATAATTTCAATGGATCCACTACAATTGATTTGCTACTTGTTCATGTACTCCCATCATGACTTTTACAAACGACTTTGAATCTACACTTCTCAAGTATCATTTTGAGAAACTTACCAAGTAAGTGTAACACCCCATTTTTCCCTATTCTATAAATATAATTATGACATAAAGACTAGAACGGAAAAACAATGTGAATGCACTTTGTTTAATTAATGAAAATTTACCTAACAAGTAAATTGAAGGGTGGAGCACTAGTACTGGCCATGATGCCACGAGTGGAAAATAGTGAGGGTTTTGGGGGATTTCTTTGCCGACCAAAACTGAACCTTCACCAAAGAACATTTTTTCCTAGTTTCCAAAAGTCAATTTTCAATTTTCTCTCTCTCTCCATTTTTCCAAGATTCAGTTAATGAATGGGGTTGGTAGTTGAGCAAACAACTACCCATGATAATGGAAGTATGGAGAAACGATTGGGACATTTGAATAATGTCAGCCAAGGGTACAACAAGTACCACCTCGATCTCTATGATTGACCCACGAATGTATGAAAATTGGGAACCTTTTAGGGAGAAAGAAAGCATGCACGTGGGTTGTGAATGAGAAGGGGGTTCAACAACGAACAATTGTGTGTGGAGAACCCACAAGAAGATAGAGAATATAGAGTATATAGATAGAAATTCACAAGTAGGGATAACCGCCAAGCGAATAATATTCTGAAGCCTAGATATTTTACTATGAAAATTTGGGCTGAGAATACTGAACCCAACCTGAGTGAGAGGGTCGTGAATTGATGTTTGTTGGTAAAGGAAAATGGAACTGAGAGGGGATGGCATTGAATGATTACAAATACAATGAAGGGACTCCATTGTGTCGAGGTAATCCAATTGTGAAGGCATCTAGGAAGTTATAGATGCTATGGCTTAGTGGGTAGATATGGTTCCTATTGTTGAATTTTGTGAGGGAGAGTGGTCTTCACTCCCATTAATTTCCATAAGAGGTCTAAGTTTCCCTAGTGGTATCATGGATTGGCACGAGGATGGATAGATTTAGATAGGATTCGTGCAACTAAGCCTATTTTTGGGTGGAAAAGTGCTCACCCTCAGTCAGATGGTTTGGAAAAAAATTATAAATAGAAAAGTTCTTGATTATACCTTATTTATTCATACGTTTGATCAACTTGTAAGATATTTGTACTTTTGTGATTTATGAAATTGTATTGTTATGAGTTGAAATCTATATGAATGTATGCTCTTTTCACTTGTATGCATAGTATTACTTATGGGTTATTTTTTCTCATAAGTATGTTACAAACCTCTTGTGTTTCATATTTAAAAATTGTGAATTTCATGAATTGGTGTGGGAAATCATTAATCTCATTGGTTGTAGAAATTTGAAGAGCATCTGTGTGTTGAATATTACATACTCGTGAATTATTGATTTCCATTGAAGTCTCAAAATTTCTTTCTATGCCAGGATTATGTTTTGAGTTGAATTTTATAATCTTACAATTGTTGGTGTCTCTTGAATATCAAGGGTGTTAGGTTGGGAAGCCAATGTTATAACCTAGGCTTCATGACTCTTATAGGACCTTACAATCATAACATGTAGCTAGTAATATTGATTTTCATGAAGTCGAAGGTTATATTCCTTGGGAATTTTATCTTAGACATATGAATGTTTTAGGGTCATAACGATGTAATTCTATGTGGAATGGATTAATTGACCTTGTAAATTTGTGCAAAATCGATGAAGGGAAATTGCGCAATCAAGGAAGATGGAATTACTATAGGACTTGTGAAGAAACTAGATCACAATTCCATTCCTATCAGGGGGAAGATGTCATTGAAGCTCATTGTAATCAGGCTATCTGGAATACAGATTTATAAATAAATCCACAATGAGGAGAATCCTAGATTCTCAAATGTCTGTATGGTCAAAGTTCCTCTAGGCATGGTTCAGTGTCAGGGTTGGTGATATGGGCATCTAAATACGACTCTACCTTTTTGTAATATTTTAATCATTTTTCAGATCCTCAGATGTCCAGATGCACAAGTTTCAACTAGTGTGGTTCCATCTAGGAGAGACATCGAATTGACATCTATATGTGATATTTTATTTTAAAAGGATTTTAATTTTTTTTTGGATATCCAGATGGTCACGGTTCCACCGGAATGGTTCCAATCCCATATGACATCCATCTTTTCATTTTAGGAATCTTTCTTCCAAACTATGCTAACCACTAACCTAGATTTAATGTAGATTTTAACCTAGCACTACAATAAATTACTACAAATGGATTCTTAATAAAAACATAAAATATGCAATGGCACACACACACACACACACACACACACACACATTACACAAAGATTTTACCTTGGAAACCCTAACCGGGAAAACCAATAACCTTTTTAGAGTCGCACCTATAATCTTTTTATTCATCATCTTCCTTCATTGTTTACAATAAAATATATATAGGATCCCACTAAACCCAAACCCTTGACCCATTGACACGGATTAGTCAACAACCCTAATTCCTTAACCGGAATCCGAAAACCATCAGTGAAAACCATGTGCCAAAAACCCACCAAAAACAAACACAAAAACCAATAATTTGTTTTTTACGAACCTCCTACCCCCCTTGCTCCCATATTAGTGCATAGTACATGGGACCAATCTTGTAAATAATATAACACATACCTAACATTATCCCACTTGTTTTTTTATTTTCATACAAGGGGTTATAGGAGTATGAGAATATTCTTCTTCTTATTGAACCTATTCTTCTGTAGATTCTAATTCATTATCCTTCTACTCAAACTCTATTTTCTCATGTTCTTCCTTCCTTGGTGGGACTTCCTATTTGAAAACATCTTTGATTTATATAAATACCACATCTCGACTATACACTATCTTCTTATCTTTTTGGTTCCAAAGTTATAACCTTTCATACCATATTTATACCCAATAAAGATACACTTTTCATCCTTTTTATCTATCTTACTCATGTTTTCCTTTGGAACATGAACAAAGGAATCACAACCAAATACCCTGAGATGTGTGTGAGAGGGTTTATTACTAGTTCATACCTCGTGTGGAGTCTTTTCATCCAGTGTTGATGAGGGTGATCGATTGAGCAGGTAACATGCAATACCCACTTCCTTTGTCCGAAATTCCTATCCTAACCTGGCACCATCAAGCATGCACCTTGTTTTTTCCATCAACATCCTATTCATCCTTTATTCTACTCCATTCTGTTGAGGTGTATATGTAGTATTATTATTCCTTGATATACCACACTTCTTACATAATTCTTCGAATTCATTTCCACGGAATTCTCCACCATTATCTGTCCTCGACACCTTAATTATATTCTCCATATGATTCTCCATAAGAGCCTTAAACTCTTTGAATTTACCAAATACTTCAAATTTCTTCTTGAGGAAATAAATCCATGTATTCCTCAAGAAGTCATCTATAAATGAGACATACTACACATATTTTCTCAATGATGGAACCGACATAGATCCAAACACATCATTGTGCACCGACTATAAAATTCCTTCTTCGCTCATTGCACTAGAGGGGAATCTCACCTGATTCTAATTCCCATATATCCAATGTTGATAGAAATAAAACTCCTGAAAGAAATATTTCATACCATTCAACTATACCTTTACTGTGTAGTACTTAAAGGCCCTTCTCTCCAATATGCCCTAGTCTTTGATGCCACAACATATTATTTTCTCTAGAGACAGTAGGATGTTTTTCTTCTTTAGCTCTAATATCAGGAACAATGGAACTATTGCACCCATCACTAATAAAGATTCCTTGCATATTTTATAGAGTTTCAATCTAAACTCCCTTCAACAACACCATTTCTCCTCAAACCATCTTGCATGTTTCTTTCTCAAGCACTATTTTTACCCCTATATCATCCATTTTTCTTACATAAATCAAATTTATGGCTAATCCTGAGATGTGTAGAACACCAGGCAGTGTCATAATCCTTCCATACATGAGATTCAACTTGAATTTTCATCTTCCTATGATTTTGGTTGTTGATTCATCACCTAGGAAAAGATCGCCTCAATCATACCTTTCATATTCACATAACCACTACCTGTGAGGAGTCATATGAAAGGATGCAGCTAAGTCAACTAGACATGCCTCATGATCTGCATCTGTGCTTGAAGAAGTCAGGTACACATCCCCTCCTTCATCCACAGAGGTTTTTTCTTCTGCAGAAGGAGCATCATCGGATCCCTTCCCTCTCTCAACACTTTTGGATCTATATTGATTCCTATAGTGCCCTTATTTTTCACATCTTCAACATATGTTTATAAATTTTCTAGGAGATTTATATCTCCCACTTGAGGACTTAGATCTATTTCTTTCTTGAGAGAATCCTCTTACAAATAAGGTATTTGTGATCTGTCCTTCCATGTTCTTCCACCTCATCTCCTCCAACAACAAGGATGAGACAACATCGTCGAAACTTAAAGTAGTTGTATTACTACCTACGGGTACAACCAGACTATCCCATGAGTTTGGTAAAGAGCACAATAAACTAATACCCTTATATTCATTAGAAATATTAGCATCAACATATAATAACTGACTTGTCATAGTATTGAAGGAATTTATATGCTTTTTTGATCCAGGAGGATCTAAGGAACTCTCAGAGAGGTCTAGGAGGATCTGAAATGCTCACAGAGGTCCCAGGGGATCCAGAAAAGCTTAAAATTATGCATTCTCAAAAAAATTTGAAAATGACATTATTGCATAGAGCTCATTGTCATCTTTCTAACAATGTAAACGATAAGTCAAATAGAGCTTGTATGCAAAATTTATGGCCAGACAAAGTTCAAGTCAACGGGGTCAAAGTCAAAAGTCAAAGGGGTAAAAAGGACATGTGTCATGTCCATATAGTGACACATGGCATGACCGTACATGTGACATGGCCACACCCCAAGTGTTAGGGACCTAACCCCTCACGTAGGTAGAATAATATGTTTCCATGTAATAAAGGTCAATATTAATAAGGTCTAACAATAAGGAAGAATAAGTCCAATGTAAGAAGACCTAAGAAAAGCTTCCACTTCTAGAAGGATATTCCTCTAGATTGTTCTTTTGATAGACATATTTAGTATAAATAGAAGTTGCGGGTATGAGAAGTTTTGTATTGGATATTATTGTAATAGAGCTCTTCTCTGCTAGAGGTTTCCCCCTCGAAGAGGCAAGTGAACATTGCTCTCAGTAATCAAAGTGCTCTTTTTGGTGTTATTATGGTATCATTTTGGTATTATTGTGGTGTTTTTTTGGTTATATTGTTGTTCATTTGCCATTTCTAGCTAATTATTTATGTTATGCGTACTATTTTATATATGGAATACTACAAGTGGTATCAGAGCACCTTCCTCGAAAGAAAATTGCGGGTTAAATTTTTTTCAGGGTAGAGACGTATTCTGGCATCTTTAAGCTACAGAGATTTGTTGTTACGTGCATAAACCCGTGGTCGGGGATTCATACATGCAGAAAATACAAGTGATACTTAAGCACACATATGTTGGACACCCTTGTAACCCCTGTTGGTACCCCTTCGAGTGGTAGCGCATCATACAACACATGTATATGGATCGGCCTAGATCTCCTGAATCCCTCCATAGTTAATCTGATTGGCCGCCTGACTGTTATAGTGCCATCAAGAACAACACTTGAAAAGATACTCTCTAGTACTTGGGTAGTCGGGTAGTACATCTAAGGACACGGTCTAGCCTCCTTAGTTGGTGCCCTGAGATATTGGGCCCAGTACTACTGTTGGACCCCGCACGTATATCAGAGAGCTATAGCACAGGGAAAACCCTTGTCTGTAGAACCATTGAATACCCTAACCTTTGGGACGGAAACAAAAATATAACAAACAATATCTATTGATGTGCAACTGTGTCTCCTTCATTCAAGTTGCAAAATTACTACACATTTCTTCTTGTTAAGCATTTGGGCATTTCATCACTGAAGTATTCTTCATATCGGAGTATAACTTTGCAGGAGTTAAAAACAAGAAAATTTGGATCATGTTGGAACCATTATTTGAGACCTATTCCATTGGATTTCTCTCTTTCACCCTTATCGCAGTCATACCTATCATTTTTCAGCAAATTTTTTTCTCATGGACCTGACCCCCTGCCAACACCCTCATTTGGGATTTACCCCATTGGATTCAACTTGTCTCCCTGATCGTTGTGATACACTTAACCCATAACACATTTTATGTGTGGTCCCACCTGCCCCTTTTCATGTTCCCTCTTCAATATGGCCCATACCCTTAGCCAAGACTTGGAAGCTCGCTTCAATACCTTGCATTCTAATTTCACAAAAACCAAACAATAAGTGAGACAACTCAGTGCCAATATTGCCACCATCAATAAAAATATGCATTCCTCCATCACTGCCACAATCAAGGAACTCAAACAAGACCTCGAAAAAGACATTGCTACCCAGCTTAAATCCGTCACTATGATGATCTGCACCAAGCTGCATATCCCTGTAGATCTTCCCTCATTTGACCCACCTTTGCATATTGAAGGTGAAACTTCCTCTCATTCCCATAATTTTCAGCCCCGTCACTTTCAGTGTGACCTACACCTTATGTGTGTGGATGTGAAAAAATTTAATGGCTTGGATCCCACTGTCTGGGTAACTCAAATGGAACATTATTTCTCTTTGTATGGCATTACGGATGATTTGGCCAAACTCCAGTATGGTGTTCTCCATCTAGATCAAGAACGTTGGCAATGGTGGAAATGGAGAAAAAATGCTCACCAAGGGTATATGTCTTGGACACACTTTGTGGCAGAGATTTATGAACACTTTGACACTACACCAACCATTTAGGTTGTTTGACAAAGTTGAAACAATCTGGCACATTGGAAGATTTTATAGCTTCTTTTGAGTGACTCTCTTTCTGTACAGAGGGCATGTCTAATGCTTTTTTCCAAGAATGTTTTATCAGTGGCCTCAAGGATGAGATTCCTTCCCATGTCCTCATGGCTTGGCCTCATATTTGGGTGGACTCTACTAAAACAGCTAAGAAAGCACAATAGGTTGTCTCTTCTCAAAATTGAAAAACCCTCCTTTATTCCTCGCACAAAACTAGTCACTCCCACTCTCCTTCTACTCCAGTAAAGATCCAGAAATTGACCAGGGCCAAAATGGATAAACACCAACTCAAAGGCATTTGTTATAATTGTGATGAAAAATATTTTCCTGGGCACAAGTGTAAGGAACAAAATCTTTTTATGGCCATCTCGAAGGATGTTTCAGAAGAGGGTGTTGAGGCTCCCCTTGTGTCTATGTCATCTGAACCCAATGACATGACCCCTCCCGCAGACCCTCCCGAAGTAGAACCTGTCATTTCCCTAAATGCTCTCACTTGATTCTCTTCTCCCCAAACCCTCAATATGATTGGGTACATTAAGAATAGGAAGGTCATCATTCTTGTTGATAGTGGAAGCACCCATAATTGTATTCATCGCCGCATTGCCCAAGAAACTAATTTCTATATCTGTGCAGTCAATAATTTTCAAATCATGATTTCGAATGGTGAGTCCATGAAATGTGGAGGCCGTTGTGAAAATGTGTGTCTCCAAATTGGTGAATACCACCTGAAATATCATATGTTTTCTATCGACACGGGCAGTTGTGACATTGTGTTGGGTGCATAATGGCTAAGGACTTTGAGTCCCATTCTCATGGATTTTAAGGAATTAACCATGCAATTCACCCAGGAGGGCCAACAATATAAGTTCCAAGGCATCATCTTCGGTTCCCCGGAGATCATCAGTTCCCATCGCATGGAAACGCTTCTCAAAAAAGGTCATTCTGGCATTATTTCCCAACTCCATGCCATACAAGCAACTGAGACACCCTCTATGTCGCAGGACCTCCAATCCATCCTCTCTAAACATCAAGTGATTTTTTCCACTCCCGAGGGACTCCATCCTTCCCATGGTGATCATGATAATTCCATTCCCCTTGTCCCAGGAACCCTTCCTCCCAATATATGTCCCTGTCATCACCCATTTTCCCAAAAAAATGAAATTGAGAAAATTGTTCAAGAACTGCTCAATGCAGGTGTTATCCGACCTAGTATGAGCCCCTACTCTTCTCCTGTGGTCATGGTACTTAATAAAGAAGGTTCTTAGCGCATGTGTCCTGACTTTTGCACCCTCAACAAAATCGCCATTAAATACAAATTTCTCATTCCTGTCATTGATGACCTCTTGGATGAATTGAGTGGCGCCTAGTTCTTTACTAAACTTGATCTTTGTTCTGGCTACCACCAGATCTGTATGAAAGAGGCAGAAATTCCTAAGACTACATTTAGAACTCATGAGCGACACTATGAGTTTTTGGTCATGCCCTTTGTCTTGTGTAATGCTCCCTCCACTTTCCAAAGCCTCATGAATAATGTATTCTGTTCTTTTCTCCATCATTTTGTCTGAGTTTACTTTGATGATATCCTCATCTATAGTAAAACCTGGACAACCCATCTTACTCATGTGGATTGAGTTCTCCTTCTACTCTCTTAGCACCAAATTTTCCTCAAACAATCTAAATGTGCTTTTGGCGCCTTGGAATTCGAGTACTTGGGTCATCTTGTTGGAAAGGTCGGTGTCAGGGTGGATCCTAAAAGGATTGAAGCTATAAAAGATTGGCCTCACCCAAAGAATCTCAAAAGCTTGTGTGGATTTCTGGGTTTAACAGGTTATTATCTCAAGTTTGTTAAGAATTATGGAAAGATTGTGGCACCTCTCACTGCTTTACTTAAAAATAATTATTTCACTTGGACTCTAGCAGTTGCTCAGACTTTTCAAACCTTGAATATAGCCATGTGCACCACTCTAGTCCTGGCCCTTCCTAATTTCACAAAGACCTTTGTCCTAGAATTTGATTCTTCTAGGAAAGGAATTGGTGTCGTCCTTATGCAAGAGGGTCGGCCTTTGGCCTTTACCAGCAAACAATTGTCATGGAGAAATTTGGGCAAATCAATCTATGAAAAGGAAATGTTGGATATTTTGCATGTCGTTGATCTTTGGTGCCCTTATCTATTGGGGAAACTCTTCCAAATTAAGACAGATCATCAAAGCCTCAAGTATTTTATGGAACAATGCCTTTCCTCCCCGGAGCAACAAAAATGGGTGACTAAGATCTTTGGATATGATTATGGGATCATTTACAAGAAAGGCAAAGATAATGTGGTTGCTAATGCACTTTCTAGAAAATATGAAGATAGGGTCCCTTTTTTCTCTCTCCTTCATTGTACCAGATTGGCTCCAAGCAAAAAGCAGATCAAGGTCTCTCTGAACGTCAATTTGCATAAGGGGATCAAGTGTTTCTTCGACTGCAACCTTACAAGAAAAATTCTCTCAAGGCTGACCATTGTCAAAAACTGACGCCCAAATTTTATGGTCCTTATACCATTCTCAATTGTGTGGGACAGGTTGCCTATTAGTTAGCTTTGCCCAATCATTCTAAGATACATCCTATTTTTCATGTTTCCTGCTTAAAGAAGGTGATTGGAACTAAGCGCCAAGCTCAAACCAACCTTCCTGAGTTGGATGAAGAAGGCTCCATTTGGCTACAACCACAAGCAGTTTTGGACTAGCATGAGAGTCGTCTGTGTCAACAAACCATCAAGGAAGTGTAAGTCCAGTGGAAAGATACAACTCCAGCAGATGCCACTTGGGAACCAGCTACCATTCTGCAACAATTTCCTCATCTCAAGCCTTGAGGACAAGGTTTTTTTTAAGGGGGAGGACATGTTAGGGACCCAACCCCTCATGTAGGTACAATAATATATTTCCATGTAATAAAGGTCAATATTAATAAGGCCTAGCAATAAGGAAGAATAAGTCCAATGTAAGAAGACCTAATAAAAGCTTTCACTTCTAGAAGGATCTTCCTCTAGATTATTCTTTTGATATACATATTTAATATAAATAGGATTCGAGGGTATGAGAAGCTTTGTCTTGGATATTATTGTAATAGATCTCTTCTCTGTTGGAGGTTTCCCCCTCGAAGAGGCAAGTGAACATTTCTCTCAGTAATCAAAGTGCTCTTTCTAGTGTTATTCTGGTATCATTTTGGTATTATTGTGGTGTTCTTCTGGTTATATTGTTTTTCATCTACCATTTCTAGCTAATTATTTTTTTTCTGCATACTATTTTATATCTAGAATACTACACCAAGGTGCCACGTGGACTAATCGTAGAGTTGACTAGGCATATGAGTTGATAGATTATACCTCCAACTGGACCAATGGTTCGTTGACAAGTGGAATTGGATAGCCAATAAGAGGATTCCATGTGGCAGCCTCTCATTGGCCAATATTAGTTAATTTTGTGTAAAAGTATGGAATCAACAGGGGTCAAACCCGCGACCTCCATATTCCTCCAAATCTTAACATACCCGCCACAACCATCATACCACATGATGGGTCTTAACCATTATATGTAATATATTATATTTAAATTTAAGTTAAGTTTCATGTGAAGGGGGGAAGGGATCGATGGATATCCCCTAGCCCCTGGTCTTCATGCTATACCACATTACCATGCCTTAATATCCACCGGGAGCTAACAAGAAATTCGCGCAGGAGTTTTTGTTTACAATGTATACTATATATAGTATATAGTTAAAAAACTATATACTATATATAACCATATATATTAAAACCACTCAATGAATATTCCATGGAAGGGACATGAACCCAAAACCTCCGGGATGTAATCCAGGAGTTTTAACCAACACACCAATGCCCCCACATTTAGCAGGATTCTCTCTTGATTTGGAATTAAGTTGCCATAAATTTCGCATGGAGGTTTGGAGTCTGAGCCTATTTAATGGGTGTGAAACCCAAGGATTTGGAAGCACATTTTGAGGTGCATTCATTCCAATGTGGGCACGAATCATGAGGATGTACGGACTATCTTGAAGTGCATGCAAGAGATCACTAAGTTTTTGGCATTGTCTCGTTTTGCGTGCCATAAGGTATTTTTTCTGAAGGTAGTCAAGTTTATACTCATTGGATTCATTTTTCCACAAGGATTGTGAAGTTTCATTCTATTTTGTGATCAAAGGTCATTTGTAAAATTCTTATCTCAGTTTGTCATGTATGAGACACATAGTCTCGTTATACATGTAAAAAGGGCTTTTTCGACCCCTGTTCAAAATTTGGTCAACTTTATACTCAAATTTCTCAGAATTTCACAAGGAATTCAATGGTAAACTCTTTTTTTGTGTTTGAGCATCGAAATTAAAGAGAGTTCAATAAATTGTCTTTGCAAGCTCATATTATAATGTAATTTGCTATTTAAAGGGACTTTGAAGATGCAGTGATGTATTTCAATTATATATGTATTTTGAGTTCTTTTATTTTCTGGTGTGTCATCTCATTTACATTTCAAGTTATTCATCAATTTATGGGTTTATGGACAAGTAAGACATTCACATGATATTTTGCAAATAGTCAAGTGATCTTCAATTCCCTGAATCTGGTCGAATGTTTATGTGTATTTAACAGTTAATTGGAATCTAAGGATTTTCGGGTTGAATTGGTATCAAAGTTTTATTGATGTTTGCAATCAAGTTGGTGTCATAACTCATTTGGTATTTTCAGATCATATTTCACTGATTATCCATATTTCATCCTCAAGTTATATAGCTTCTCCCACAAAAATAATTTATTTACCAGGGACTTAGACAGATACAAAGTCCTGGACAAAACACCAAATTATTGGTTCTGCGGTTATGGGGTGCTTTCTCCGCACGTGGTTGCATTTTTATCTGTCCCTTTCACTAGCATGCGGTTAACTCCCTTTACTATCCCTTTTCTACTCCCAATTTGACCCTCTCCCTCCTCCCTCCCCCGACGGCCTTTCCCTACCCTTTCTCGACCATGGAGGACTTCTCGATGACCGTGCAGGCTACTAGCACAACAGTTATGGTGGATACTATGGAAACAGATTTGGTGGTAGGTGGAGGACCACTCGAACATCTGATGGGCACAACTAACTTCCTTTCCCTTCCCCCTCAACCTAAACCGGTTTCCCCTCCCTTACCCACTCTTCTCGACAGGCCCCTGTTTGGACATTTCACAGAATCTTGGTTACCGGGGCAATCTGCAGCCATTTTTCCCCCGCTTAGTCCGCTCCAAACCTCTGATTTAGAGTGGGTAAACTCTATCATAGGAGGGCTCTCTCCTTCTCCACTGGATCTTACCCTAAATTATACCCTCTCCAGCAATGTCGCAGACCCCCCGATCCCTGCTGAGTTAGGATCCTTTGTAGCCCCTTCTCTCCCCTCAGATAAGGGTTATATCTCGGCTCGGCTCAAACATGATGATTTTAGTGGAGGCAAGCAGTCTTACTCCACCAGGGAGCCCTTAATGAAGCACTCTACTACCATGGAAGGCGCTACCAAAGCCAGTGTAGCAGGGTCGAGATTGAAAAGGAAAAGTTTAAAGAATAAAGGAAGGGTGGGAAATCTAGCTCTCGGAGAAGACGTGGAGATAAATCAGGTCACCCATATGGCAAACTAAACAATTGTTGGGTGGGTGAATGGCAGGATCTTTGCGATAAAAACTTTCAAGAATGGATTCATTCTGCTTGGAAGGAGGATCTTGGATACTTACCAGAGTTGGTGGAATTAAACAAAAATTGGTATGCCTTCACTTTCCAGACTAGTGAGCATTCCAAATGGGTCTTAATCAAAGCATGGAGCATCAACAACTCCCTGTTTCTTCTCAAACCATGGAATCCATTATTTAATGCAAGCACAGAACGCCTTGACAAAATTCCGGTCTGGGTAAGACTACCAGCACTACCATTCCATCTATGGTCTTTCGATTACTTAAAAAAAATGGGAATTTCTTAGGAGACTTCTTAGATGCAAACATGTCTTTTGAAGAAACAAAAAAAACGAAGGTAGCAAGAATTCTGGTAAATCTAAACATCGGGAAAGGCCTTGGTGAAGAGATGTATCTCAGCTGGGGAGGTTATACTTATGCTAAAAAATTGGACTATGAGAACATACCCTTCAGGTGCCAAAGGTGTCATTAGTATGGACATCTTGTTAAGAATTGCAAACTCCCCCTAAGGACCAAAGGAATAGTGTATGGAAGGTACAAAGATTCACAGAAGACCGTTGGCTATTCAGAATCTGCTCTCTCCACACAAAAGGAGCAGGGAAGCCAAATAGAAGATATGTCCGTAGATTTTGTACAACCTAGCTCAGAGTTGACTACTTTGCAGTCGGATCAACAAACTTCAGTCTTGGAAGGAGACACTTCCTTCCTGGTTTCGGGTACCTCCTCTAACCCTGGCCCCTCTATTATTGTTTTAATAAATAATTTGTCCATTAAAAGTCCTGAGTGGTTACTCTCTCCCTCTCTCCCCCTGCTCCCTCCCTTGAACACTGTTCTTCCCTCCTTCTTTCCCCCTTCATGTCCCTCCCCCTCCCCTACCTCCTCCTCTTCCCTCCTACCCTTGGTGTCCCCTGCTTCGTTCTCTACCCCAGCCTCAGAGGATTCCAATACATCCTCATCTAATACATCCTCAAGACGTTATTTCTTAATATCCCTAAATAAAGAACACTCAAGAGGTTTAGCCATGGACCCGACTCCAGCAGAGAAAAGTGGGAGAGGCAGAAAATTCCTCATTTCAAAATCTTAGAAGAAAGCTAGGATTGACCTTTTAGTAGGAAAACAGGTCTCTATTGAAAGGGCGCTTAGGGAAAGGCGAACCCTAGGAAAGGGGCCTTGATGAAGTGTTTCTCTTTCAATTGCAGGGGATTGTTTGCCCCCCTCAAAAGAATAGGCCTTAAAAGGATGATTGTCATGCTGCTAAATTGTAGCTTTTAAGTGTCCTGAATCACTAAATTGTCAAACCAGGGTTGGTATACTTCGAGCTGATACACAATATGTGCAGGCAAGCGTCTAGTCTTTATTTGAATGCTATCCTAAAAATGAAACATGCACCTAT
>ML794132.1:157152-173013 GCA_009831015.1 Picea engelmannii
ATTCAAAACAAATCTAATGCTAACTACAGAAAATCAAATCTAATGCTAACTACAGAGAAGCAAATCTAATGCTAACTACAGAAAAGCAAATCGAAAAGCAAATCTAATGCTAACTACAGAAAAGCAAATCTAATGCTAACTACCTCCCCCTCCCCTACCTCCTCCTCTTCCCTCCTACCCTTGGTGTCCCCTGCTTCGTGCTCTACCCCAGCCTCAGAGGATTCCAATACATCCTCATCTAATACATCCTCAAGATGTTATTTCTTAAGATCCCTAAACAAAGAACACTCAGGATGTTTAGCCATGGACCCGACTCCAGCAGAGAAAAGTGGGAGAGGCAGAAAATTCCTCATTTCAAAATCTTAGAAGAAAGCTAGGATTGACCTTTTAGTAGGAAAACAGGTCTCTATTGAAAGGGCGCTTAGGGAAAGCGAACCCTAGGAAAGGGGCCTTGATGAAGTGTTTCTCTTTCAATTGCAGGGGATTGTTTGCCCCCCTCAAAAGAACAGGCCTTAAAAGGATGATCATCATTGAACATCTGGATGTCCTAATCCTTCAAGAAACCTTGGGGGAAGGGGTGGAAGTTTTTATCAGACTCTCGGTACTACTACCAGATTGGAGTTTCATTACTTTGGACTCTATCGGGAGATCAGGGGGACTTTTTATTGGATGGAACTCTCGTACAATAAAATTCATTAATTCTTGGGGTTTTGACTCTGAACTTGGGATCACTGTGAACTCAAAAGAACTTGAAGAACCCCTCCATCTTGTAAACATCTATGGCTCCTATCATAACAGAGGCTCTTACTAGAAGGTCGTGGGTGCAGCGTAGTGGTAAGGTCGGTCATGTAATGACGGTCAGGTCTCGGGTTCAAACCCGAACATGGATGTTTCTCGCTGCCTAATTAACCGTTCTGAGCCAAGCTCACCACCTTTTAATTCGAGGAAGGTACCCTGGGACGTAACGGAGATTGGAGGCTTTTGCACTCTAAATAAGTAATGTTGCTCTCGCTATGACCGTGAGAGAGCTCCAAAATGGCAAGCACGACCTAGTACGTTAGGGTTTGAGTGAGCCGCAATGGCAGGCCAGGGAGGGGAGCCGCCGCCCCCTCCTTCCCCAGCCTCCTCCTTCAGACGTCTGGTAGAGGCATGTAGCAAACAGACGACCACCTCAGAAGCTCCCAGCTTCGTCAAGAAACTGAAGGATATCCCAGAAATCGATCTACCCCCTGATCAACCAATGAAAGTCGCCCTATCTCTTTCTGAACGAGGGTTCATTGACCAGTTTATGGGTCTTTGGCCCTCTTCCAGATCCACAGACAACTGGATTCAACGAAATTGGAGACCACTGATAAAAAACAGCGTGACATTCTATGCGGTCGGACGAGGTTATTTCATCTTCGAATTTATCTCCCAGGAGGACAGAGACCTGATCTTCAGAAATGGCCCTTACTTCATGGGCACACAAGGGCTATATCTAAACAGATGGACCCCAAGCTTCGACCCTGCCTCAGAAATTCCCAAAGACGTCCCGGTCTGGGTAAGACTCCCAAACTTGCCGATCCACTGCTGGAACCCCTCTTCTCTTCAGGCAATCGGCAATGGTCTTGGGCGTTACATCGACCGAGAAGAACCAAGGGACCAGTACTCTTGTGCGCGCATCTGTGTAGAGGTAGATCTGGAAGTTGGTCTACCAGAAGCAATCAAGCTGAAGGTCGGAACCTGGCAACACATCCAAAAGTTGGACTATGAACAGCTTCCGTTCAAATGCAGAGGATGCCACGAATACAACCACTTCCAAAGAAATTGTCCAAAAGCCCCCCCCACCACAGAAAAAGAGGGAGATGAAGGTTGGCAACAAGCTCAGAAAGGGAGATCTAGAGAAAGAGGCTAAAGAAGTGAGCAGACAGAACCACAGAAAACCAATTCCACGGACGCCCCAAGACAGGAGAATAGCTTTCGAATCTTAGGCCAAAACACGGAGGAAAGTGAGCAAGATAAAAATGCAGCAACCCCTGAGGAAGGGCAGGCAGACCAGCACCTAGAAGACAAGGGGAATACGCCAACAGAAGAAGTTGGGACACAAAGCAACCCCCCCCAACAGCAGGATGGCCATCAGAATGCAGAGGAAGGGGAGATCCAGATAGGAAGCGAATCAGAGGAGGTAAATGAAATTTGGACCACCCCAAAGAAAAAAGGAAGAGGTCAGAAATCAAAAATCGATGAAAGGAACCAAGAAGCCCACAATGCTATGATAAATGGATCACAATCCACCATCAAAATGGCATTCAATGGTCATCAAACGCGGAAGCAGGCCAAAGCCTCCCAAGGAGGNCCCCCCCCTAAGGTTCCTGATGATCATAACCTCCTGGAACTGTAGAGGAATGGGTAGCAAAAAAAAGGAAGAAGCTCTGAAAGATATCCTCAAATCTTCGAAAGCTAGTATCCTACTGCTCCAGAAGACCAAAATGAGCCAGCAAGATGTGCTCAAAACCTTATCGAATGTTTGGAAAGGAAGTCAAGGAGTCGTCGGGGATGCACGGGGGGCTTCAAGAGGGATTTGTACTCTGTGGGAGGCCTCCAAAATCGACATGATCAGCTCCCATATTTGCATGCACTAGATTCATACCAAAGTTCACCACAAAAACATGGGATGTCAGGTAAGCATTTTCAATATTTATACTCCACAGCTATTAGGTGAAAAAAACACTGTTGGGATTCTCTGCAGATCTATCTCCAGCAAAATAATCTCTCCAATATTATTCTTGGAGGAGATTTCAATGTAACGTTGGCCCAGGATGAGAAGAGGGGTGGCTCGATCGTGAGAGATCCGGCCAAAGAGTGGGTAGAAGACTTAGCTGCCGCATGGGACCTCCTCGATATAAAACCCACCAAATTTCATTACACGTGGACAAATAAGAGAATTGGTCCAGGTCACATCGCTGCCAGATTAGACAGGTTCCTTGTACAAAGCTCCTTCCTGTTGCTAGGACTTGAAGCAAAAACAGAAATCCTAACCCACAGTGCCTCAGACCATAAACCAATTCGCTTAGAAATCAAGAAAGACCAAGTCAAAGGGCCCATTCCCTTCATATTCAGCCCAAATTGGATCAATGATAAAGGATTCTCTGATATCGTCACAAAAGTGTGGGCCACTACAGTTCAAGGATCAGCATCCTATGTATGGGAAGAAAAAATAAAAAGGTTGAAATTTGCACTGAAGTCATGGGCCAAAAAACAGCCAAGCCCAGCAGCAGCTCGCCTAGCAGCCCAAACCCAACTTGAAGCACATCAGCTGGCAATGGAACAAAAGGAGATCACTCTGGAAATTTTGAAAGAGGAGGACAGCCTCCAAAGGCAATGGCATCAAGCATGCAGGCTGGAGGAAAATTATTGGAGGCAGAAATCTAGAAGTTTATGGCTGCAAGAAGGAGATCGAAACACAGCCTTCTTCCACAAACAAGCAGAGGCAAGAAAACATTACAAGACAGTTACGGAAGTGCAGGTCCAGGACAAAATAATTGTAGATCCAGACGGAATTAAACAAGCAACATTTGACACATTCGAAAAATTATATACAGCCCCAAAGGACGTGGATTTAGGCCAGCAAACATACCCCCTCACGTTGATTCCAAAGATAATTAATGCAGATATCAACAGCAAGTTAACAAGTGATGTTACGCAGCAAGAAATAAAGGAGGCCCTCGACCAGATGAATCCAGACAAAGCTCCGGGCCCAGACGGGTTCACTGCCAGGTTCTATCAGCATTGTTGGGAAACCATCAAAAAGGACTTAACCAAAATGATCCAGAAGTCACAAAAGGCCAGCAAGTTGGGAGGAAGCACCAACTCTTCCTTTTTGGCCCTCATTCCGAAAGAAAAAGGAGTGATCTCTTTCAACATATTTAGGCCAATCTCCTTATGCAACACAAGCTATAAAATACTTGCCAAAGTAATAGCTAATCGCCTCAAGACAGCGCTTCCTCTTATTGTTCCGGAAAACCAAGGAGGTTTCGTCCAGGGGAGGCATATTGCCGACAACATCATCCTGGTCCAAGAGGCGATCCACTCCAGCGTGCTAAGAAAATAAAAAGGTATGGTCATCAAACTGGATCTCGCTAATGCTTTCGATCGAGTCAGACATGCTTTTTTGTTTGAAATTATGAGCAAGTTTGGATTTGATTTGCAATTCATAAACTGGATTAAAGCCTGCATTGGATCCCCCTGGATAGCCCCCCTGGTGAATGGGAAGGTTTCATCCTTCTTCAAAGCCTCCAGGGGGCTAAGGCAGGGCTGCCCTCTGTCGCCCCTGCTCTATGCTCTTCAAGCCTTAGCTCTCAGCTACCAACTGGAAAACGCCCAAATAAATAAAGACCTCATGGGACTAAGAATAACACAAGGGGTGAAAGAAATCAATCATGCCCAGTTTGCAGACGACACGTTGATGCTGGGGGGGGCAAGCCCCATCATAGCAAAAAAAATTAAGGAAGAGTTGGACGCCTATGCAGAAGCTTCTGGCAGTGAAATAAATCTGGCCAAAAGTAACATTTATGGATGGAACATCACTCCAAATGAAATGCTGAGAATCACTCGAGTTCTTGGGATGGAGGGGCACACAAAATGGGATGCTTTTCAGTATTTAGGAGTCCCAATCTTTAAGTCTGCACCAAGAGCTTCCCACTGGAGCCATCTAACTAAAAAACTAAAAAGAAAGTACTCTTCTTGGGGGGCCAACTGGCTGAATTTAGCAGGGAAGACAGTCTTGATAAAAGTTGTAGTAGCTAGTCTCCCAATCTATCAATGCTCGCTGCCACTAGCCCCAGCCACAGTCATTCAAAATCTTGAAGCATGTCAAAGACGATTCCTCTGGGAAGGAGGAAAGCAAGATAAGAAGAAGCTGCACCTAGTTAAATGGGAAAAAACCACAAAATCCTACATGGAAGGAGGTCTTAATCTGAAGAACACAAGGACTCAAAATCTGGCCCTAGGGGCAAAACTTCTCTGGAAAATGGTAACGGGTAAAACCACTTGAAGTAAGCGAGCCCTTTGGAGGAAATACTTCCGAGGGTCTTGGGATAGAAGCTTAGAACTCCCATGCAAGGAAGGGAAAAGCTCTCCCATCTTTGCACTCTGCAAAAAGGTGCTCCCTCTCTTCACCCCCCACCTAACCTGGATTTCTAAAAGTGGCAAGAAAATAAGAATCTGGACAGACTCGATAATGGGCAATCCTCCTCTAGAATAGCACCAAGAACTCCAAGACCTTAAAATATGGATGGATAGTCAAAATCTCTCAACTCTTTCAAACATTTCAGATTGGGAAGCAGAAAGGCCTCATCTATGGCAAGGTTGGGCAGCCCCAACCAGACCCGCCAATTTAGAAAGGCAATGGGTTGTTCTCAAGAAGTGTCTGAAAGGGAAAGATCCGCTAAAAAAGGCAGGCAAAGGCGATCGAGGTTGGGGCAGGAAAGCTCAGGCTTATACTATAGCAGAAGGATACCATCTTTTCAATTCAGTCCCCACTGCTTTGCCAAATACAGCCCTGTGGAAGGTAGTCTGGAAATACCACTTCATACCAAAAGTTGACCTCTTCATTTGGACCTTGGCACATAAGAGCATCCCTACGGGGGAGAACCTCAAAAGAAGGGGCTGGGAAGGGCCCTTTATATGCCCTATTTGCCATCAAGAGGAAGAAACAACCGATCATCTCCTACTTAATTGCAATTACTCAAAAGAAGTCTGGAAGAAGTTGACAGGACCCCAGCTAACCACCAGACTCCCCACTGGTGTAACAAGCCTTCTCACCCAGTGGGATTCCTTGTGTCCCTTTTCCGGCAAAAAAAAGAACCAAACACATTGGATATGGGGATTGTTACCAAAGCTCGCCCTCTAGACTCTCTGGCTAGAACGAAACCATAGAATTTTTAGGGACAGCCTCTTAAGTGAAGACAGACTGGTCACCAAAATTCAATAAATTATGGGGGAGTTGGCTGCACACCTCAGCCCCACAGTTAAGCTCCACAATCTGGATGAATATCAGAGGAGCTGGATAGCTCAATTCAATGTACCAGGTCTAGGAAGCCCATATAGAACGCATCCAAACAAAGAACACTGGGAGATCATGGAAAGTGGAAACGACTTTGCCAATTGGAAAAGTAAAATCAAAACTCATGTCCTCCATTTCGATGGGGCCTCGAAAGGGAACCCAGGGATATCTGGAGGAGGGGGCACAATTGAAGGACCCAATCAAGACAAAGTAGCGCAATATGCACTTGGGCTCGGTATAGAAACCAACAATAGGGCTGAGGCATTGGCTCTCTGGCAAGGACTGCAATTGGCTTTAAAATTCAAAATTCTGGATTTGACAGTAATCGGTGATTCAAGAATCATAATACAGGCCATGGTTAAGAGATCCAAAACCCAAAGTATAAAACTCAACAGTCTCCTTGACAAAATTTGGCTCATATCAAGTAGACTGCATTCCTGTCATTTCTATCATGTGCTAAGGGACCAAAACTGTAGTGCATACCAAGCAGCCAATCAAGGCGTGTTACTGGAGGAAGGTACTCTGTTAGTAAATGGCACAACGGAACAAGTGGAGATTCCATGATCCCACGCAGACCTTGAGCTCTCATCCAAATGCTGGATCGCGCGAGTACAAGGGATCTGAGCAAATCGAGCATGAAGACAGGAATAGATGGGTTGATTGGCAGTCAAGCTAAGCCAAGTACCAAGAGAAAGAGCGCCCAAGATTGGAGGCAGATACAGGATCTGCGTGACTTCATCCAGTTCCCAAAGGTAATGATGAACAAAAGAAAAAAAGAAATAAAGGGAGATCGCCCCCCTCTCAATCCAGCTCAAGGATCGCTCTTCAAAATGCTCAGGAACAAAGATCAGGCAAGGAACCAGCGCAAGCAACGCCAGGCACGTGAAGTGAGAGTAAGCAGGAAGATGGTGTCTTCCTCCACAGGGAAGATGAGTACAAAAGAACGTTTGAAGGAGATGGACAAAACCTTGGCAAATTTGCAGCAGATGCTTCAGCACCAGTTAGACTTCTTGGAAAATCTGGATGTGGAAGCTGGACGCAGGCTGGAACAACTTGAGTCAGACCTCACTATGACTAAAATTGGATTTGTTGAAGAATTGGACCAGCTCCACAAAGAGATGAAGAATCCTCAGCAAGAATTTGACGAAAGAATGGAGCAATTGGAGGCTAAAATGGCACAATTGAACAGCAATTGGAACCAGGATGAAGAGAAGTAATGTCTGTGTTAAGTGTCAATGTAAGAAGCTCTCAAAGCAATCTGGCATTGTATTAGCCATGGCTTGAAATAAGCAGTATAGTAAGCACATAGGGAGCTCAGTCAGTTAGTAGGATTTGTGTCAAAGTTGTTTGTACTCAGGTTAATAGGCCCAAAGAAACACTGGGCATTTTGTAACTGAACCAGTGGCTCTGCCACACTTTTAATATAAATCCATATCCGTTTATGTCAAAAAAAAACAGAGACTCTTACTAGGACACTTTCTTCTCCAAATCCTTCTTAAAATAAAAACTCTTAATCTTGGGAGGAGACTTAAACTTATCTTTGGGTTTTAAAGAAGTTTGGGGAACTCATGCAAGATCGGACCCCCTTTCAGGATACTTCACAAAAAAATTGGAAGAACTCAATTTGCTGGATATTGAGCTGGTCAAATTCAAACCTACCTAGAGAAATAACAGAGTCAGAGAAGACAACGTAGGAGAAAGACTTGATCATTTTTTGATAAAGGACACACTAATAGATAAATCCTTTCATTTGAAACAATGGATAGGACACGGGCGAATCTCTGATCATTATCCTATTTTCCTTGAATTAAGAACCGGGATGGTAAAGCCACCTAGTCCCTTCAAATTCAACAAAATCTGGCTCAATGACGACAATTTTTTAAAGTTGATTAAGGAAAAGTGGCGGGTATATAACCCTGAGAGCACCGAGATGGCAGGCCTACACTTTGTCAAAAATTTATGCATCATCAAAGAGAAAACAAAGAACTTGTCTCATAAAAAATTATTAAAGGAGGATTTGGAACTAAAGGAACTGGAATCGCAATTAAACCTTATCTCGAAAGAAGAGGGTGGAGGATTTGATTCAAAAAATTCCAAAATTAAATCTGCTAAAGTTGGAAGAAAGGAGAAACAAAATATGAAAGGAAAAAGAAGAAACCTGGAGACTAAAGAGCAGAGCCACTTGGCTGAAGAGTGAAGATGAGAACACAAAGTTCTTTCAAGCATATGAAAAAGGCAGGAAATGCACAAACTCAATTTGGCAACTAAAAGATTATGATGGAAAAAAGGAGCATACCTTTGAAGGGATGGCAAAAATTGGAAAAAACTTCTTCCAGAACCTCTACAAAGCAGAAAACAAGGCCACTATTGAAGAGGTGATTCGAATGGTACAACACTTTCCTGGATTTACAAGTGAGGAAGACAACACAATGCTTATAGAAAAGGTAACTCTAGAAGAACTTAAGAGTGTATTGAATAGTTTTCAAAAGGACAAAATCCCTGGACCATATGGATGGACAATTGAGTTATTTCTAGGTTTCTTTGATCTTATTGGACAAGACTTACTAAGCCTAGTTGAAGAGACAAGGCTTTCTAGAAAAATGTGTCTTAGCCTAAATTCAACCCTCATCACTTTTATCCCAAAAAAGGATAATCCGGACTCTCTGGACGATTTCAAGCCTATCTCTCTTTGCAACTATGTCTACAAAATCATTTCCAAAGTCATAGCAAGAAGACTCAAGAGGGTACTTTCTGACAATATTTCTATGGAACAATTTGGGGTCTTGCAAGGCAGACAGATTCATGAAGCAACAAGAGTGGCACAGGAATCCCTACACAACATAAAGACCAGGAAGCTAAAGAGTGTGGTACTAAAAATTGATCTTTCCAAAGCCTATGGCAGGGTAAGTTGGCTCTACCTCCGACTACTTTTAATGCATCTAGGATTCACAGTTCCTTTCATCAGATGGATCATGTGCTGCATTACAACTGTGACCTTCTTAGTTCTCATAAATGGTTCATCCACGACCATCTTTAGATTCGAAAGGGGCTTAAGACAAGGCTGTCTAGTTTCCCCACTTATTTTTCTTCTCATCGCTGAAGGACTTAGCAGGGCTATCGCAGTAGAAAAACGGACTGGGTCTTTCCCAGGTATCAATATCTCCAACAGTCTTCATATTACACACCTTCTCTTTGTGGATGACATCCTTGTCTTCACCACAGGAACAAGAGGGGAGGCAGAGACTCTAAATAACACATTGAAGTTTTTCTCCAAGGCGACAGGAATGACTATAAATGAAGTAAAATCTACCCTTACCACCTATAGTCTCTTAGAAATGGAAAAAAGTCATTTTTCGACTTTTCTTCCCCTTTGAAGAAAAATCGATTGATGAAGGTCTCAAGTACCTGGGTTTCTCCTTGAAACCAAATGATTACAGGAAGGAGGATTGGACTTGGATTCTCAAAAAATTATAAAAAATATTAAGTTCTTGGAGTCATAAATGGCTTTCCAGGGCCGGTAGATTGGTTCTAGTAAAGTCAGTATTGGAAGCCATCCCAGTATTTTGGATGTCACTGTCTTGGATCCCAAAAGGTGCTTTAGAGGCAGCTAGAAAACTCTCTTTCAAATTTCTATGGAGTGGAAAGAAAGACACAAATGTGACCCCTTGGGTAAGATGGAAGAGGATTGCAGTCCCAAAGGCTCTAGGAGGTTGGGGCTTAAAAACATACATGTTTTCTCCAAAGCACTAGCTGCAAAAGGGGGATGGTACCTACTCTCTACAAAAAACCTATGGACAAAGGTTGTCATTAAAAAGTATATTGAACCAAACTCATTGGAATCATGGATCAAACAAGCTCAGAAAACTCTCAAAGGAGTACCAACAATTTGGAAGGC
Organism: Picea engelmannii; assembly: GCA_009831015.1. Classification (NCBI taxonomy): domain Eukaryota; kingdom Viridiplantae; phylum Streptophyta; class Pinopsida; order Pinales; family Pinaceae; genus Picea; species Picea engelmannii. Next base: position 167,091 of record ML794132.1, read on the forward strand.
AAACATAAAGTCGTTCCCTGTAATAGGGGTTGGTCTTGCTTGGAAGGTAGGAAATGGATTTCGGGTAAGGTTAGGGGTTGATAACTAGATGGGAAGTGAAGGGGAACATTTACTTTCAGAACCTTTACTATCCACCTTAAAACAAAAAGGACTTAATAACTTAAAATCACTTGCTGACCAATCCTCAACTACTCTCTGGGCACAAGGGTGGAAATCTACCACTAGTCTTGAATTAAATACTGAGCAGTTAGCAGAACTGGAGGTTTATCTAACAGCCCTAAAATTCTCACAAATCAAGATAAGAGAGAAAGAAGATGAATTGGTATGGGACAAAAATGATTCAGGCATCTACACCCCAAGAAAAAGATATTTACATTTAATACAAGAAACTTCTCAAGCTGAACCACTCCGGTGGTGGAAAAATATCTGGAAGATAAATGGCCCTGCCAAGTCAAAAATTTTCTGGTGGAGTGTGCTATCAAACAAAGCCCCAACTTGGGATATACTTCAGAAAAGAAATTTTGCAGGACCAGGTAGATGCCCATTGTGCAAATCTGAAGGAGAAACGGCTCAACACCTCTTTCTGGATTGTACATACCCAAAAGTGGTGTGGAAAAAAGTCTCAGGTACCCTAAAGTTCCCATTCCGATGGGAAGGCCACACCTTAGAACAAGCCTGGAAGAACTGGTGGGAAAACCCCTCTTACAAAAGCTACAAATTAATCCCATTACTAATCACTTGGGGAGTATGGCTAGCAAGAAATGAAGCCATCTTCAATGAGGTAACTATAGCTCCTATAAAAACCTCACTAAACAGTCTGGAAATTTTCTCCTCCTTTCCATCAAAAGAAAGAACCAAGAACAGACTAATAAAAGAAGTAATAATCGAAAAATCCTCACCTTGGGTTTTTTTTTACGGAGCTTCCCAACAATACACCCTTGGAGGAGGAGGTTTACTATACTTCTCAGACATACACTACTACACACTAACGTCTGGAATGGGAAATAGAACAAATAACTATGTTGAATTAATGAGCCTCAAACTACTCATGGTTTTTTCACTTGATAAAGACTGCAAAAAGTTAACAGTTTATGGAGACTAAAAAAATGCAATAAACTAGATAAATGGAACACAAAGATTCAACAATATCAGAATTGCCAATATTGTTGAAGACATAAAAACATTGCATAAATTTTTTGATTCCTTTTCCTGTCAACATGTCTACAGGGAAATAAATGAAGAAGCAGACATGGCTTGGAAAAAGGGCACACACATGGAGGTGGGCCACTGGAAGATCACAGAGTTCTTAAGTGAACAAATACAGGAACAACAAAGAACTTTTTTGTAAATGAATGTAACTTATAATGTTTTATATATAAGATTTTGGACTACAAAATCAACGAAGGATACCATGAAAGTGAAGACAAAACTCCTTGCTCGGAAGAATTACAGGTTTATTGTAATGATTTTGTAAAATCCTATGGGATGAAGAAGACAGAACTACATGATATGAAGTATACAGATATAGTATATCACAGGAATACACCATGAGGTGTATCTACAAAATGTAATTTTGATTATCATAATGAAAATTACCCTTTTTTCTGAGGAAAAAAAAAAAAGATGCAAAGTCCCCAACTTATTCCATAAATCCTTATCCTTAGATTCCCCTGACACGTTTAGTAATATTGAATCTGAGAGATAGAACTAGATTGCGCTCTTCTCCTTTTAATCAAACTTTTCCCAGTCTTTTGTTGACGTTCTTGTAAGTGAAATACCTAGATCCTCAGTGACCCATTGATGTTTTTCCACCAATAGATCTTCCATATTGATATTTCATAACTTAAAACTTTTCCCATTAAATTTCTCCATATCTACTTTTGAACTGCTCGTCATTTCTTTTCACCTAAAGAATTGATACTACAGATCTCCCACTATAACAAGGTTTACCACAGACACAATCCAAACCCTTAGCCACAAAGGCATCCCCCTAAAGCCAATAATAGCTCTAATATGAAATGTATATTTTAACCCTGTACAATAAGTTATTGCAAATGGATTCTTAATAAAAACAGAAAATATACAATGGAACAAAAACAAATTACACAAAGATTTTACCCTGGAAACCGAAATCAGGAAAACCATCAACCTATTTAGATATGCACCTCTAATTCTTTTATTCATCATCTTCCTATATTGTTTACAATACAATATATATAGGATCACATTCATTTTTTTTTTAGTTTCTTGAGAACTAAGTCCTTTTGTTGATAGCAGGGTTACTCTAATGGTGGAAAAAATAAAGGACTGAGAAGCATAGATTTGTGAAATGCTTTAGAAGGTCATTCATTTGTCTTGATAGTTTGTTTAGTTTTATTAGAATTTATGAATTCAGTTTCAGTGTTGATTAAGGATATTTTGCAGAGTCAATAATATGATGTGCCTATAGCTTGGATTGATTTAGTTTATTTTCAATCTTAGTCTTTTTCTTCCAAACACCGGTTGTCTTTACATAATTCAAAATTACATATTAGACTTCTAAGTCTAATTCTGGTCCAAACCCTCGTAGGGGTTTGTAAAAAGAAACTAGGTTGTAACTTAGAAAAGATATCAATAGAATCATTTTTTTATTTTCTTCTCAATTTGAGACTTGTTGTCTATTGATTTTTAGATGTGTGTTATCTTGTATTTATTGATTTAACTTTTGCAAACTTCCTTCTTTTTTTTTGTTAGTTTGTCTGTGACATGTGGGACTAACCTGTGGCTAAGAAACCACGACTCAGGGGCATCTAAGCCGTCAAAATCACCTGGGGATCGCACCCGGCCTGAGCCACACCAACCCTTAACATGGCTGGATTTTTTGTCCCCACAGGTTTCGAACCGATGACTTTAACATCATGGAGTGCCTTAACAACACACTCTGTCACCGACTGTCCTACACCTCGGGGACAACTTTTGCAAACTTCATTCACAAGAACTTTTCTATTTTTAAATTTTATTTTACAACAAAGCTAACAAATTTGATAATAGCATGAGGCCCAAGGACTTATTTCTTGAGGGTTTATTGATATTTTTGAATAGGCTATAAGCCTAGGTTAACAATCCTTCCTATCTCACCTGGCTTAGTGATATTTGAAAATGCTTGATTGAGGATATAGCCATTCCTTGCCTCAACACATGACATACCATGGTGTTGGTGATTTGATTATGATGAATAGTAGGTATTATAAAAGGATTTATTTGTAGCAATGGTATTATGGATGTGAAAATGGGACTCAAATTATCTTTAACATTGGTCTTCACTTGGTATTCACATCAGTTATTCATTTATGTTAATCTTTATCCATCTGAAAAGTCTTCTAGGGTTGTTCACCAACAACTAAAATTCTTCCGTATAAATCTCCTAGGAACTTGAAATTTGAACATGGTTCATTAAAGATCACATGATGTCACACTTTTTTTTTTGGACTTCTAGATGACATTCCTTCATTCATAAAAAATTTGGTCTTCAAAATCACTCATTCATGGATTGACCTTCTTGATCCTTTTATACCTGAAAATAAAATTAACACTTATCTGCAATAAAATGAGAGATCATATACGGATATAGGTGATAGGGATTTATACTACCAATAAATACACAAACCATTCACAAATAATTTATATAAAATAAATCCAAGGAATGATAAACAAATAAAAAATCATTTTTTTACTTATTCAGGAGTGTTGGCCACCTAGACTTCCCGACAATGTTTCATTGATTAAATATTTGTTTGATGTTAAATTGGAGTTATTAAAAATCCATATGAAATTGGATTCATAGATGTATCTCTAATAGAAACAAGGTTGAAAATTTATTTTAAATGATGTGTCAAACATGCTAAGGAACAACCTGCTTGACAAGTTGTTTGTGAATTTCTTCCTAGACCAATAGTCACCATTTGTAGCGTAGATTTTTCATTTGATGATGTGTTAACCTGATTCCAATTGGAGATTGAATTATATGCATGCAGGTATCTCCAATAGAAACATACTTTTAAAATAAGAATAATTGAGAAGTCAAATTTGATGAGGAAAAGTTTGCAGGGGAGAGTTGTTTTCTTTCCAATTTAGACCAACAATTACTCTTTTTTGTACAACTTTTTCATATGAATTCAAATTAGAATGATTGAAATTGGAGTTGAAAGTAGAATCATGTGGCTATATCCCATAGAAACAATTTTTACAGATATTTTTATTTGACATATCAAAATTGTTGATGAATAGTCTAGAAGGCATAGTTTAATAGTGTTGTTTTTAGGACATGTAATTACTAAATTGGGTATAAATTTTTCATCCAACATCGAAATGAGGTGATTCAAGTCTATATGTAAACTATCTTGCAAGGGATATCTACCTTATAAACAAGGTTTTTAAAATATACCCATTTGGTCCACCAAAAATGGACTGTCCCAACTCTATTTTTAGGAGACTTATTAATTAGCTTGCTACAAAAATCTAAAAAGAATGATGTTTATCCTAAAATTTGACCTAGGTATGTGTAAATGTGTGTAGGTGTATACTTTTAAATGTAATTCATTCACATACCAAAAATTGTAAATACCCATTTTCTAAATTTTAGAATATGACATGTTGAGGCCATAATAAACCCCCTTTTACTTTGCTTGTAAAAGCAAAAGGAAAGGGCCCCCCTACTAAAATTTCAATCCTATTTTCTAATCCTCTACTTCTTGAGCCTAATTTTAATTCTATGTATATATTGAGGGATTTGGGAGTCGTATATTAATTCATTATTCTTTTTAATGAATTTGTTGATTGATGATTTTTCTGGTTGATAATTCAAATTGTGCATCTTCCTGCTTGCATGTGGTGCTTCATGTATTCATCTTTATGCTTTCTCATATGGATCCTACTCTTATGTTTCGAACTCTAATTTTGAATCAAAAAATCATCAATCCTTATTTTAAGTAGATCTTTGGCACATGCAGTATCACGACACTTTTCTGCAGCCATCGTGATTATCGTTGACTAGAGTCAACACTCATTTATAAAAAAAATTGAAGGCAGGGAATATAATATATATGTCTTATTGGAAAGTCTCCTTTTAATTGCATGGTTATTCTCATTTTTTTATTTTTATTTTTTGCAGGAACAGGTTCGTAGGGCCACTTCATTTGCATGAGTGCTCCATCCTTGAGAGGAATTTGGGGGATTCTCTTGATCCTTATCTAGATACTTGACCTTGATTCTTACCCGGGATTCCCCTTATTGGAAAGTGGCTTATCTTGGTTTATAGTTGCCTTGAGGTCTAAATCAACCAAGGCTATCGAATTCACCTTTCTTGCAATCCTACCCCAAAGCCTCTTCAGATTGATCTCTACTGGATTTCTCTTTTGGTCTTCCCTATTGCCAAAGTCTAGGCCAAAACCCCATTGAGCTCCACGAATGTAATTCTTTGTTGTGTCGTCACCTAATTCCTGATAAATATCTATCTTATTTGTATCATGCATAGTGGCCTGGTGTAAAGACTCTTTCCTTGATCTAGTTGTGTTCCTAATCCTCGTGATCTTTGCAGGTGTACCCTCTAAGATGTGCATCTTCATTAGATTGAACATTGTTGTGTGCTTGGTTGGCATCGATCTCCTTTTACCATTCATCGCTACTTGTGACGTTAATTCATCACATGAAGTTTTGTCTTCTTCCCCTTCATCGCTTTCCATTCCTTGTAGTTGAATTGTAGTGTTCTTGATCGCCATATGACCTATCTACCCTCCTTAACACTCAGTTTCTCAAAACCTACGTGATATTCCTTATTCCTAATTCACCCCTTAGGTACAGAACCCTAACCTATGGTACCATGGGGGGCATGGAACCTTGAATTTTGTATAATTTGGCCTAATTTCCTTATTTGTATTTGTATTAT
>ML794132.1:173210-191589 GCA_009831015.1 Picea engelmannii
TTATTTATTAATTTTTGTAATTATGTATTTTCTATTTTACCCTTGGTTTTGGAAAAACCACGTGGTTTATTTGCTCATGGTTTTACCCTAAAGCTACATTATATATATAATTTTACAGAAGGGAAAATTAAGTTCACTTTAAATATTTATTTTTACAAGGGGTAAATATCGTTTTTACAAGGATAAACTATTTGTGTTACATAAACAAACTAGTTTTTAAATGATGTGTTTTTCCCTAGACCTAAGGTGTAATATGTACATCCTTGTTTTTCTTATGCTTCCATAAAACTGAAAAAACAATTTGACTTTTCATTTTTTTATATATTTATTTATTTTTTCATTTTCATTTTCATTTTAATTTTGTTTTCCCTTTTACCCATTTCTAGGTTGTACATATTCATTTCATTTTTTTCTCGTTTCATTTAGTTTTTATATTAATGTTTTCATTTTTTCCTCATCCACCAAAATCTAAGTAATATCCCATGAGACCTTCCCCAGGTTTCTCCTCATTGGTCCTCACATGTGCTTCATGGTAATTCCAATGGGAAATTAACATTTAAGACACCTCCCTATTTAGACAATCCTTCCTATTTTCATGGAATCCCTCCTCTCCCCCTCTTGAGCACCTTTAAAAATTTATGAATATTTTACTATGCCCCGAGACTAAGCTACAAGGAAATCAATATCAACCTTATTATATTATTATTTGATGGTCTTTGGCCTATCTCACAGGAGAGCTCATGAGAGTTTGTCGTCGGGAGTCTTAGTTGTCAAATAAATTATCCAAACTCCACCTCCCTTACCACTCACCCGATGACCACGTAAACTTTAATACTTTGTTGGAAGATGAGCCTTTGGGAGGAAGTATATTATTTTAATATTAAGAGTCATCATGGGAATCCTACGTCGTCATTGGGGAGTTACCATAGAAGGTTTAACAAGACTTACCTCACCCCCGACGACCATGTATCGTTTAATGGAAGATTATTTTAATATTCATTTTGGAGAACATGCACCAATGAATTGCATTATTTTAATATTTAATCTTGAAGAGTGTGCACATATCACAAATATTATTTTTATATTCTTCATAACTCATTGACTGTGTCGTTGGGAGAATGCATGAGAGAGCTCAGCTAGAGTGTCTTCAGGAGAGCTCATGATAATGTGTCATTGGGCTAGCTCATGGGAGTGAGTTGAAAATCATCGTCGAACAATTTGCCACCTCCCTTACCACAACACCCCTACAACCATGCACCACTTTAATATTTTTAGGGAAGGATATTTTATTATTATTTTTGGAAAATGTGCACCCACCATAAATGGCATTATTTAATATTATTTATGAGGAAGTGTGTATTATGGGGAAATATGAATATTTTAATTCTCTTCATTGTCGTTGGGAGTGTGAGTTGGAGTTATCATAGTTTTCAAGGAAGTTACCAGTATTTACTTTTACCAAGACCAATCCTCTCGATGACCAACCCTTCCACACATTATATATTCTTAAGATTATTTTAATATTATTTATTGGAAGGTGCACACCCATGGGGAAAATATCATTATTTTAATTTTCTTCACCTCCCATCATAATATCATCATCGGAAATTATGTCCATTGTAATTTAGCTTTTGTGATGCATGAGCATCGCCAACTCAGCAAGTGAGCCAACACATCAAGCGAAAGTTCAGCTGGAGAAACAAACCCAAATTTTGAAAGTGCTTTGGGATTGTAGCACAAGTCTTAAATGAATCCTTTATGAAGGAGCGCCTTTTGTATATTGTATCAGACCTCTAGCCATACGCTCTTGTCTAAAATAGATAGGAGGCATTTAATAGATTTAATTCAGGTAGATAGGATTTTATTTCCATATTAGACAGTTTTAGAGTCCGAGAGGGAAAATGGATATAGATACCCTCCATTGTATTATTGTATAATAGTCAAGCATTCAGAAGAGAAGAGCAAGTAGAGAAAACTGGGAAGAACACCCATGTACAGACATTTGAATTAATGGAAGAAAGTTCTGATTCAAATTCGTGACTGGTGTTGTTTCTCTATGTATCTCGTTTATGTGTTCATGAATGTTTGTTCTTGGTATGAATTTGATTTGTATATGTTGTGCATGTGATTTCAAGGTTCAAACTGAAGTCAGAGAGAGAAGAGGATAAGTTTCAATTGTTTCTCTATCTGAGCCAGGAGATTCCTGCAAGGAGTGCAGTTGAATTCATCCGCAAGGAGTGAGTTGATGAGGGCTCGATAGTTTAACATTTGTTCTCATTCATCCAGGAGTGGAAGTGAGTCATTGCAGCCATGTAAGGAAGGTGCAGGCTGGAGAAGAAGTCTCAGTTGTTAATCTGAGCAAGGAAATTCAGAGACTGCTGCTGCAGGAAGTGCGCAGAGTCTGAAAAATTCAACACTTGGAAAGTTGTTGAATGTTGAGCGCAAGCAGTGCGTGCAAGCTCATGAGGGATAGTTCCTTTGTAATATAGTTGAAGGAGAGCCCAAGAGTTTTTGGGTCGAGGAAAGTTCGAGCGGGAAGTGCAAGTAAAAGTGTCTGAGGATAAGTTCTAAGAAGGGAGCTTTAGTCTTCTGAAGAAATCCTCGAGTAGGAGGAATTGATGGTCAGGATTCGCAGAGGAAGATTGCGAGATCCCATCAACTGTCAGATCTCAGGAGAGTTGCGCGGGATTCAAGCCAAAGGAGAAGAATAAGACCCCGGAGATTCGGAGTTCGAGATATCGAGGTTTCTGTGGTCGTGAAATTCTTATAGGAAGGAATCGTGATCCACGATTTCCCGTAAGAACCTCAACCGTTGATCTGAGCGGGGATACATGGCAAGGGATCCCAAGGATCGTGAATCGGAGAGTTGGGATTCCGGAGACAGGAGCCTTGTATGTTGACATCGCGATTTGCAATTTCCTGATACAGTCAGAGCCGTTCATCTGCGGGACGCATGTCCAAGGATCTAGAAGAGTCAATATTCGGAGGTTCGAGACTTCCGCAGGCAAGGAATCGTTGCAATAGAAATTGCGATCCCACGATACCCGATTGAGCGTCGAGGAGACGGTGACGTGGAGGAGAGAGAGATCTCACGTGCATAGGAGTTCGACATATCATGAGCTCGGAGGTTCGCAATTTGGAGCCGCCAAGTTTAGCATCAAAGTTTGTGAGGTCGCGAGAGGCGATATCTTGGCAACCATCGGTTAGAGTGTGGGGCCCAGAGAATAGTAAGGGGGGACAGGTGTCATCAGGGATCGAAGGATCGGAGATCCCGTGAACGGAAGTTCCACACATTTCAATTCTGTGAAGTCCGAACTCCGATAGGAGGGAAGGACCGTGGTCCTGTGGATTGACAGGTCACATGTGAAAAGGGGTTAGCCGGAGGCTAAGGCTCACGAAAGTACCATCGGAGATCGGGGATCGGGGATTCACAAGAGAAGTGACTCACGACAGCGTGAGCACTGATTTCCCAAAGGGGTAATTCCCAATAAGGAGAAAGGAAAGTCGTGGACGAGTGACCATCGGGATTCGGGGATTGGTGAGACCCGATTCCGTGAGTTCAGGACTCGCGATTAGGCGAGGTCCGATTTCCCGATTTCAAGGAGGGAGGTCACAAGGAAGTGTTCTGTGGGTAGAAGAGTCCCGATAAGGGATTTGAAGAGCGGTTCAACTCTTCGGGCCGAGGAAAGAGAAGGTCTTGGTAGAAGCGGGCGTGTCGGGTGGCGTGTGCTGTGCCAAGTGGTATCAGGGCGAGTCTCTATTTGTATACTTCAGACAGAGGGAGAAAGAAGAATTCACCATGCCGCCCAGAAGGGAAAGACAATCATCTGATCCAGAGGACAAGGATGTGCGAAGAAGAGGAAGACAAACATAGGTGCCAGAGATGGAAAGGAAGATACGCGATCTCAGAGCGAGATTGGAAGATATGGAAGCAGCGCAGAGACGCACAACAAATGTTGGAGATCTAAGTGACTCCGAAGGCGAAGTGGAAGCCAAACAGCAAGGAGAAGTTGCAGCCGAAGATGCAGCCAATGAGCGATTAATAAAAGCTATCGCTCAGATGAGTTCGAAGACAAAGATGGACATTCCAACTTATGAAGGAAGTCTGGATGCAAAAGAGATTTTGGATTGGATTAGAGCTCTTGACACCTACTTCGATTATGAGGACATCGAAGAGGATAAAAATGTAAGGCATGCTGTCACAAAATTGAAGGGACACACAGCATTATGGTGGGACGAGCTTCAAGCAGATAGACGTTCCAAAGGCAAGCAAAAGATCAAAAGCTGGGATCGAATGATTGCAAAGATGAAGGAAAAATTCATCCCGAGGGATTATCAGATCACACTGTTCAAGAGAATGCAGAACTTGAGACAGAAGTTGATGATGGTGAAGGAGTATACGGAAGAATTCTATAAGCTCAATATCAGAGCAAGTCATCGGGAGAGCGATGATGAAAATGTTGCCAGGTATATGAATGGCTTAAGATACAATATCCAGGATGAGATGAGTATGACAACCATCAGAACAGTGGAGGATGCGTATCAAATGGCGTTGAAAGCTGAGGAAAAGCTAAGTCGTAAGCCAACACAGCGAGGCCGAGGTAGGAGCCAGTCGAAAGGTAAGTCGGTTGCCCAAGATAGGTTCCAGAAATCTAAGGATGACTGGAAGAAGCCTCATACGAGAATGGAAAGAGGTGGAAGTTCTCAGCGAGGCCATCACGCTGAACAGCAAAGGAAGCAGACGGAAACAAGCGAAGGATACGCTGATAATAGTACTTTTCCCCGTACCAGAGGTAGAGGAAGAGGTAGAGGAGGAATCATCACATGCTACACATGTGGAAAGAATGGGCACAAAGAAGTTGATTGTCCAGACAGGAAGAAGGACGGAGGAGAAGCTCACATCACCGAGGCACAGAGGTGAGCTGCTGAAGCGGAAGATGCAGAAGACGGAAGGTCACTGATGATGCGTAAGGTTCTCTTAACACCCAAGAAGGAGGTGGAGGACACAGCTCAGAGAAGTAGACTTTTCAGAACTGCATGCAAGACCAAAGACAGGAAGTGCAAAGTTATCGTGGATAGCGGAAGCACAGACAATCTCGTTTCAACCGAGATGGTGGAGAAACTAGAGCTGGAAATGACTGATCACCCGAGTCCATATAAATTATCATGGATACAGAAGGGACATCAGGTGAGTGTCACTAAACAGTGTTTAGTTGACATCAAAATAGGAGGATATAATGATAAAATACTCTGTGATGTTATTCCTATGGATGTATGTCATTTATTGCTAGGCAGACCATGGCAATATGACAGAAACGTAGTTCATGATGGGAAGATGAATACGTACACTTTAGAGAAGAATGGGAGAACACACATGTTACTTCCGATAAAAGATAAGGAGGTGAAACCGGAAGTGAACAATAGGATACTTCTCATGAGTGGGAAAGAACTTCTGGCAAAGGTAAAGAAGAAGGAGGATCCACAATTCTATGTGGTCAGAAAACTGAAGGTTGTTTTGACCAGCACAAGAGTGGATGACTTGCTGGAAGAAATTCAGGAATTGTTGGAAGAGTTCGTTGACATTGTGGTGGACGAATTACCTCATTCGTTGCCGCCAATGAGGAGTGTGAGTCATCATATAGACCTCATACCAGGAGCTAGTTTTCCTAATAAAGCTGTGTACAGGTTGATGCCGCAGGAGAACGAAGAAGTCAAAAGGCAGATACAGGAACTACTGGATAAAGGACTGATCAGAGAAAGTTTAAGTCTGTGTGTCGTTCCAACGGTACTGAGTCCAAAGAAAGATGGAGGTTGGAGAATGTGTACAGATTCCAGAGCCATTAACAAGATAACCATCAAGTACAGGTTTCCATTGCCACAGATGGATGATCTGATGGACTGTTTAAGTGGAGCCAAATGTTTTTCAAAGGTTGATTTGAAAAGCGGATACCATCAAATTCGCATGAGGGAAGACGATGAATGGAAGATAGCCTTCAAAACAAACGAAGGGTTGTATGAATGGCTAGTCATGCCATTTGGTTTGACGAATGCACCGAGTACATTCATGAGGCTGATGAATGAAGTGCTGAAGGAATTCATTGGTAATTTTGTCATTGTTTATTTAGATGACATATTGATTTTCAGCAAAACAAAAGAAGAACATCTGAAGCATTTAGCTGCAGTAATAAGGAAACTACAGCAAGAGAAGTTGTTGATCAACATGAGGAAATATTCATTTATGAAGACAGAACTCATTTACTTGGGATTTGTCATGTCGGAAAATGAATTCAAGATGGATCCAAGTAAAGTGGAGGTAATTAAAAATTGGCCATCACCGAGAAATGTTTTCGAGGTGAGAAGTTTTCATGGATTGGCTAGTTTCTACAGAAAATTCATCAGGAATTTCAGTGGAATTAACGCAACGATGATGGACACAGTCAAGAAAAGACATAAATCTTTTCATTGGACTGAAGAGGCAGGGAAGAGCTTCAATCTGTTGAAGCGAAAGATCACAGAACAACTGGTTTTGGTATTGTCGGATTTTGCAAAGGTATTCCAAGTGAAATGTGATGCAAGTGGCTTTGCCATAGGAGCAGTCTTGAGCCAGGAGGACAGACCAATTGCATATTTCAGTGAGAAGCTGGATGAGGCAAAGGTGAAGTATTCCACATATGATAAAGAATTTTATGCTATCATACAGGCACTGAAGAAGTGGAGGCATTATTTGATGCCAAAAGAATTTGTTCTGTATAGTGATAACCATGCATTATAGTTTGTGACTCAGCAAGAGAAGCTGAATCAGAAACATGCTAAATGGGTAGAGTATATGCAGAATTTTACATTTGTAATTAAACACATTTCAGGTATTGCTAACAAAGTGGATGATGCTTTGAGCAGGAAGTGTTTATTGCTGCAGGAGTTCCGAGTCAAGACATTGGGTTTTGAAAACCTTAAAGACATGTATAAAGGTGATGCGGATTTTGCAGAGGCATACGAGGAAGCTGAGAATCCAGTTCTCAGAGACTGAAGCCCGTGGATATTACATGATCCAAAATGGACTGTTGTTCAGAGGAAATTAGTTATGCATTCCAAATTGCTCCATGAGGGAGAATCTGCTAAAAGAGAAGCACAATGGCGGATTAGCAGGGCATTTTGGCCACGACAAGACATTTGCAAAGCTAAACGAAGCATATTTCTGGCCGAAGATGCGAACAGATGTCAAGAAGTTTGTTGACAAGTGTAGAATTTGCCAGCATTCGAAGGGAAAAAAGAAGAATGTGAGATTCTATCAATACTTACCCATACCTGAGAGGTCGTGGGATGAAATCAGCATGGATTTCGTATTGGGATTACCGAGGACACAAAGAGGACATGATTCGATCTTTGTGGTGGTCGACAGGTTTTCCAAAATGGCACATTTTATTCCATGCCAGAAGACCAGTGATGCGACTCATATCGCCAATTTGTTCTTCAAGGAGATCGTTAGACTTCATGGTTTACCCAGAAGCATTGTATCGGACAGGGATACAAAATTCATTGGACATTTCTGGAGGACACTCTGGAAGAAGATGGGGACTAACTTGATGTTTAGTTTAGCCTATCATCCACAGACGGATGGGCAAACAGAGGTGGTAAATAGGAGTCTGGGATATTTATTAAGAAGCCTAGTGATAGAGCACCACAACAGCTGGGACAATGTGTTGCCACAGGTAGAGTTTGCTTACAACGAATCAGTGAATAGGAGCACAGGAAAAAGTCCATTTCAGATTGTATATGGCAGACAGCCAAGAGGAATATCTGAACTGAGGGATTCAGAGCAGATAATGACTAACAGTGCAAAAGCTGAAGAATTCGCAGAGGCGATGGAAGAACTTCACAGTAGAGTGAAGCAACGATTGCTGGAATCAAACCAAGAATATAAGCACAGAGCAGATCAGCATCGGAGATGACTTCAGTTCGAAGTTGGTGATCTAGTTTTGGCACATCTGAGGAAGGAAAGGTTCCCAAGGGGAACATACAACAAGCTGAAGATGAAGAAAATTGGGCCATGCAGAGTCCTGAAGAAACTCAGAGAAAATGCTTATGAAATTGAATTGCCGGATGAGATCGGAATATCTCTGACATTCAATGTCTCAGACTTATATCCATATAAGGCTGAAGAAGAAGGAGCTGGAAGTGATGAACAGCCAGAAATCCATGGGCAGAAACAGATGTCGATTTCAGAAAAGCCACAGATGGAGTGTATACTTGACAAAAGGGTGAGTAAAAAGACCAGGCAGAAGCAATACTTCGAATATCTGGTGAAATGGAAAAACCATCCAGTGGAAGATGCCAGCTGGGAGACAGAAGCAGTAATTCAAAAGCATGGACAAACCGTGCAGGAGCTCATGGACAGGAGCCCATGAAAGTTTTCAAGCTGAGGAGTATGATGCAGGAGCATCACCAACTCAGCAAGCAAGCCAGCACATCAAGCAAAAGTTCATCTGGAGAAACAAACCCAAATTTTGAAAGTGCTTTGGGATTGTAGCGCAAGTCTTAAATGAATCCTTTATGAAGGAGAGCCTTTTGTATATTGTATCAGACCTTGAGCCATACGCTCTTGTCTAAAATAGATAGGAGGCATTTAATAGATTTAATTCAGGTAGATAGGATTTTATTTCCAGATTAGACAGTTTTAGAGTCCGAGAGGGAAAATGGATATAGACACCCTCCATTGTATTATTGTATAATAGTCAAGCATTCAGAAGAGAAGAGCAAGCAGAGAAAACTAGGAAGAACACCCATGTACAGACATTTGAATTAATAGAAGAAAGTTCTGATTCAAATTCGTGACTGGTGTTGTTTCTCTGTGTATCTCATTTATGTGTTCATGAATGTTTGTTCTTGTTATGCATTTGCTTTGTATATGTTGTGCATGTGATTTCAGGGTTCAAACTGAAGTTAGAGAGAGAAGAGGATAAGTTTCAATTGTTTCTCTATCTGAGCCAAGAGATTCCTGCAAGAAGTGAAGTTGAATTCATCCGCAAGGAGTGAGTTGATGAGGGCTCGATAGTTTAACATTTGTTCTCATTCATCCAGGAGTGGAAGTGATTCATTGCAGCCGTGCAAGGAAGGTGCAGGCTGGAGAAGAAGTCTCAGTTGTTAATCTGAGCAAGTAAATTCAGAGACTGCTGCTGCAGGAAGTGCGCAGAGTCTGAAAGATTCAACACTTGGAAAGTTGTTGAATGCTGAGTGCAAGCAGTGCGTGCAAGCTCAGGAGGGATAGTTCCTTCGTAATATAGTTGAAGGAGAGCCCAGGAGTTTTTGGGTCGAGGAAAGTTTGAGCGGGAAGTGCAAGTAAAAGTGTCTGAGGATAAGTTTTGAGAATGGAGCTTTAGTCTTCTGAAGAAATCCTCGAGTAGGAGGAATTGACAGTCAGGATTCGCAGAGGAAGATTGCGAGATCCCATCAACCATCAGATCTCAGGAGAGTTGGGGATTCAAGCTGAAGGAGCAGAAGAAGACCCCGGAGATTCGGAGTCCGGGATATCGGGGTTTCTGTGGTCATGAAATTCTTGTAGGAAGGAATCGTGATCCGCGATTTCCCGAAAGAACCTCAACCGTTGATCTGAGCGGGGATACATGGCAAGGGATCCCAAGGATCGTGAATTGGAGAGTCGAGATTCCGGAGACAGGAGCCTTGTATGTTGACATCGCGATTTGCGATTTCCCGATACAGTCAGAGCCGTTGATCTGCGGGACGTGTTTCCAAGGATCTGGAAGAGTCGGTATTCGGAGGTTCGAGACTTCCGCAGGTAAGGAATCGTTACAATAGAAATTGCGATCCCGCGATACCCGATTGAGCGTCGAGGAGACGGTGACGTGGAGGAGAGAGAGCTCTCACGTGCATAGGAGTTCGGCATATCGTGAGCTCGGAGGTTCGCGATTTGGAGCCGCCAAGTTTAGCGTCAAATTTTGTGAGGTCGCGAGAGGTGATATCTTGGCAACCATCGGTTAGAGTGTGGGGCCCAGAGCATAGTAAGGGGGGACAGGTGTCATCGGGGATCGAAGGATCAGAGATCCCGCGAATGGAAGTTCCACGCATTTCAATTCTGCAAATTCCAAACTCCGATAGGAGGGAAGGATCGTGGTCCTATGGATTGACAGGTCACATGTGAAAAGGGGTTAGCCGGAGGCTAAGGCTCACGGAAGTACCATCAGAGATCGGGGATCGAGGATTCGCAAGAGTAGTGACTCACGACAACGTGAGCACCGATTTCCCGAAGGGGTAATTCCCGATAAGGATCAAGGAAAGCCATGGACGAGTGACCATCAAGATTCGGGGATTGGAGAGACCTGATTCTGTGAGTTCAGGACTCGCGATTAGGCGAGGTCTGATTTCCTGATTTCAAGGAGGGAGGTCACAAGGAAGTGTTATGTGGGTAGAAGAGTCCCGATAAGGGATTTGAAGAGCGGTTCAGCTCTTCGGGCCGAGGAAAGAGAAGGTCCTGGTAGAAGCGGATGTGTCGGGTGGCGCGTGGCGCGTGCTGCACCATTTTGCAAGACTTATCTCATCGTCTCACCTACCAACCCTTCTGACCACCAAATACCCCGATGACCATCCATGTAATATTTTAATATTTTTTTGGAGGATTATTTTAATAATTATTCCTGGAAAATGTGCACCTATTGGAATGATATATTGGAAGAAGGAATTATATTGTTTTAATATTTAATTATTTCATTGGAGTGAACATAGTGTCGTTAGAATCTGCATGGAGCTAGAGTGTCGTCAGAAGCTTAGTCCACCAGAGTGAGTGTGCACCACCCATGTCGATGATGAAGACCTTAATTTGGGGGAATTGGGGGAATATCATATTGTTGAATACTTTGGGAATTTCATTCCCACAAAAAACACCTAGGACTATGTCCCATTTTTCTGGGCGGGGGGAATTATTATTTTTATTTTAGTTATTTATTTATTATTTATTATTTATATCTTCATTTTTTAATTTTTATTAATTTTTATTTTCACTTTAGTGGGGATAATCATTTTGGTTTTCATGTAAGTTAGGGGGAATTTTATCAATTTTTTTTATTAATTGTACTTAGGTTAATGTAATTAATTTTGTTATTTCCTTTTTATTTTTTTATTTTTATCATTTCTTAATTTTTAGGAGGAAAATTAGTCAAAATTATATTACAAGCCACTAATCCTATGCATGCCCATGTTATTATTCAAATTAGCTAAAGGGGATAAAACCATTTAAACCACTAAGTGTTGGATTCTCTTATGCATGTGGGATTTTTATTTGCAAGTTTAAGGATCAATGGCCAATATTCACCCACATGCTTAATCAAGGGTTGTTGAGCATCATTTTTCAAACGAGCATAACTTGGGTTGCATGTGTCATAATTGAGCCCATGATACCTCATTGGAAAGGTATCAAATAAAGGAATGCAATGGTAGAGGTATCTAGGGCAATAAAGTGAAAAATAATGCTAGAAAATACAGAAAACAACGGACCATGAATTTGGAGGGCAAAAATGACTATGCAAACTTCAAAAAGCCATATCAAGGGCTATGGGCAACGAAATCAAGCCCAAGATAGCTAGATGGAAATATATAAGAGAGAAGAATAGTATTTTATAGAAAAAAAACATTGGTAGATTGAGAGTGGAAATGCTCCGAAAATGCAAAACATAGAAGAGACCCAAATTTAATTGAATAATGGGCTATGTTATGTTCCGACAGTCATATCTCAAGCTACATAAATAGAAATTGAACCAAAAAGAGCATGATTGAAATATGAGACAAAGGAGAAGGAGCCATGATGATATTAATAAGTAGAAAAACACCCAACATGTCTAGAAATGTCATGAGGAATAGAAGAAGACACCAACAGGAGGAGTCAATAACATTTTTAGATGAATATCATTTGTAAACTGCATGAGGGAGAGAATAACCACTCAAGAGTCTCTTCATATTCTATTTGTAACTCTCACAAATTCATTTTTGAAAATGTAAAAGAGTTTTGAAATGTAAAATGATGAAACGAAAGGGAAAACGAAATGAATAGACACAATATTTGAAGAGTCTCTCTTTTTTATTAAAGAGATCTCACTGAATGTAAGGAATTTTTCCCTTTGTAAATGAAATATGAGACTATTACTTCTGAATGAATGAAGAGCAAGATGCATTCTGGGAACTTGTTATTTTTGTAGATGTATATGAGACTTTTCTTTGTACATTTTTCTTATGCTTGAGTAGTATATAATTCTGTTGTATGAACTATTTCTTCACTTTATTCTAAATACTCATGTTGTCACACGCTCCCTTGTGACTACAAAAATAATGTTATGAATGAATTGTACAACTAATTGTTTATGTACATATAGCATTGTTGTTATAACTTATCATTAGCATACATGAATTATTTTTGGTTCTGATGACATTATCTCTCACTATACTCATTTAGTTAGTTTTTCTCCTATAGGATAGGTTATAATTAGTTAGGTTAGATTAGTTTAATTTTAGTTTAGATTGGATTTATAATTAAATAGGAATATTTTGGGGACATATCATTGTCTTTCCCCTCTTTATTATTTTAATTCTTAGTGGCAACCAGGCCCACATACTATTTGAAAACACTACACCAAATGAGAGTAGGTTTAATTGGGACCTACCATCGAGCATTCTCCCTTACCTGCTTGATAGGCCATTTGGACCTGTCAACATGACCTTCACAAGATCTTTTAGAAAATGCAAAAATACCTAAAGAAATAAATAAATAAAACATTAGTTCAAAATGTGGTATGATAGTAACGAGATCTTGACGTAACCACAATGGAAACTCAAGAGAGTCCACGAAGTATCCCATTATCTATGATATTGATATAATGAGATATTGACATAACCATCATGGAAACTCAAGAGAGTCCATGGAGTGTCTCATTATTTGTGAAATAGTTTCCACATTTTGATCATGATATTATGATTTGTGTATGACGATGTCTTTGGAAATTTTATCAAGGAATACAACCTTCATCAAATCATTGAGTAGGATGCATTTGTCATTATTCCTAAGATCAAAGAGACTAGATGCAGGGTAAATGTAATAAATGATGAAGAATCAAAAGTTGTAAAAGGTTTTAAATGAATGAAGAAGCATGGTTTAATGGATAGAAAGGTAAAGATGATAAAAAAAAAGTGATGAAAAGAGAGGATGTAAAGAGTAAAGGAGAGAAGTGGGTAAGGAAAGGTAGGAAAATGAAAATAAAGGAATAATAATGAGAGAAAACAAAAATAGAAGTAAAGGCACTATGAAGGAAAAAACAAAAGAATGGAAAAGAAAAGTGAGGAGGAATATAGATAACAATGATAGTGAGTGCCCGCACCTATTCTCGGGGCTAGGAGATGGCTCAATGGGTTGTCATAATATTGAGCATCTTGATCACAATGGAATGGGATATCATGTTGTAGTAGGTGTAAGAAGCCATGGGCACAGATTGTGTAATCGAGGACAAACCGTCGTAGGAAATTGGCCTTTCCTTGTAGGCTTTGTAGTTGGCGCAAATTCTTGGGGGGAGGAATCTCATTAATGGCTTGGACTTTCAGGATTTCCACTATGATTCCTTTTTGGGAAACGATGAAACCAAGGAGGAACCCTATTGTGATGCAAAAAATGAATTTGAGAGGCTTTAATCGAATTTTATACTTGTGATATCTTTGAAAGATAATTCGTAAGTCCTCTAAGTGTTGGGAAAGCTTCTTGGAGCGAGCGATGAGATCGTCTAAGTAAGAGAGAAAGATATGGGAGAGATCATGAAAAACATACGTCATGGCTCGATGAAAAGTGACACCAATAGTTTTAAGCCCAAATGGCATGACGTGATAGGTGAAGGTGCCCCAGGGGGTAGTGAATTCAGTTTTGTATTGGACTGTGTGACAAATTTGAATTTGATTGTAGCCGGAAAACCCATCCATTAATGAAAGGACTTCATGTCTGGCACAAGCATGAATAACCTGATCAATGAAGGGGGTTGGGAACCTATCTTTGGGACAAGATTGGTTGAGGTAACGAAAATCAATGCAGACCTAAATAGTACCCTGTTTTTTGTTAACTAGCATAAGGTTTGAGACCCAAGAAGTATACATAATGGGGTAAATGAACCCAGTCAAATGTAACTTATCAATATTGGCTTTGATAGCCATAGCTTTGGAAGGGTGAAGTGGATGTTTCATTTGGAAAATGAGAGCCACATTGTGACATGTATCGATTCAATGTTCGAAAATGGCTAGATACAGGCTAGGAATTTCTATATAAGACCAAAAAGAGATATCTCTAAATTCCTGAAAGAGAGCTTTGTAAGCTTGAAATTCTTCGGGGGAGCATGTAGCGTCGAGAGTGATCTCATTGACGACACCATTTTTTAAAGAGATGTATATTTTGATTGTGGGAGAGATATTGGCCATATTCCCTTCCTCAAAAGAATCGATAGTGGGGATTGGGTTTTTAAACAAATCCACATGTCATGGAGGAATGAAGTCTTTGGTTTCAATTTCATAGACATGAATATATGTGCGGGGTTGAAATGCTTCTTGTGATAAGAAAAATGATTGGTGATGGATGGAATCCCAAGGACAATCAGGTGTCGTCACAGTCTCTAAGATGTCTTCATATGATTGAAATATGTATGAGAAGAATGGATCCTCATAGGTATGGGCAGATATAGGTGTTTCATTGGGTTGATCTGAGTTGTTTATGGTGTGATCATCTATGGAAGGCATAGACGATGTTGATGGGTGGTCATTGTATGTTGTTGAGGTGAGTCGATCGAATAGAGTAGGGGAAGGGACTTCACTAGATGAAATGAACCATATATCCATGCATGTGTGTGGATCATGTGTAATGGGGGGAGGAGGAATTTGATGGAAAGAAATTACAAGCAAATTAGGTGGGTTTGGCGGGAAGTCTTCTAACTGTCCTGGTATATGTATGGATGGTGGGGTCATAGGTATGGAATATTTCTCTGAAGATGGGACAATGGGGTTACCTTGAGTGGGTAAGGTAGTTTGGTTTTGAGGAAGTGAGGCTTGAAGGGATGTTCAAATATTTTGAAGGGTAGTCATGCGATGACTCTAATATTCGATAATGAGAGGGCACATGTATGTAAAATGGTCCATTTGGTGGCACAATGCACAAGGGAATTTCATCCTTTCATTTACTTATGTGGATATATAATGGATGTCGGTAATTTTAGAGGTAGTGCGGGGTGCTTGAGAGGGCTTAGGCAATGATGTATGTCATACTGCTGCTAGGGTTTATCGGAATTGAGGGAGAGTTGGACAATGATCAATATACTAGCCATATTCAAAGCATATGGAACATGCAAAGTTGGTATGTAGAACCTTCTTGTGTGATGAATAAGGTTCTACAGTAGTGTGTGTGGTTGTCACGACTAGGGTAGGGAGTAATGGTGTTATCTTAGGAAGATTAATTAAATTTCATAATTCAGGTCGCACAGGGCATAGATTAGTAGGGTGTCCAACGATGGCACAAAGTGTTAATGGAGGTTGGCCCTAAGGATGAGAGGTGGACCCCTTCTTCTTCTTGGTACCCCCTTTTTTGGTATCATTTCCCCCAACTGTGTGACTGGTTGGAAGATTTGGTGTTTGAACCATCAATTGTGTGGGAAAAAACCTCTAGTTGAGGTGGAAGGGATGGGAATGGTACCATAGATGGTGGCTCTAAATACCATACTAGGATAGCGATCACCATGTTTGGCAAGGTGAGAGTAGTGACGAACTAATATGTTGTGACACTTGGTGGTGGGTAAAAGAATGGTATTTGGGTTATGTCCTGGGGACCATTTTCCAAATAGGTATTTTCCGAGTCATTGGCGGATTTTCTTGAATTGGTGGCAATGTGGATGTGTTTGAGGTAGGTTGAGGTGTTTTTTCTTCAGTGGGATGTTCCTCGTCAATCTCAATGACATCTAAAGAGACTAGCAGACTTGAGTTGAACTTGTAGTAGGGATGTGATGTGGACTTCCCTGATAAGATCCCATAAGCGATGCATATTGAAATATTCCTAGTCCAACATCAACAAATGGAGAGAGGTCGGAGTTGGCTCTTATGAGAGGGAGAATGTTGTCTATGTGCCCCAATTGATTGGGTTCATAGTGTGTTAATTGGTCGATGGTGACTATATTCCCATTGTGAGGGAAGAGCATGGTGTGAAATATGGAAGAGGTGACTACTTCCATGGTGAAAATCTCACTTCATCTAAATAGGATGTTGTATTCCAATTAGGCATCATTGACTTCGATATTAATGAGAATCTATTTTCCCCCTAGTTCGATTGGAACATTTTGGTAGAGGCCTTCAAGTTGTGATGGGAGACCATCGTATGCTCGAAGAGTAATGGCCAAAGGGATGAGCTCGAGGTGATCTGAGTTGTTTTTGTACATTTTTGGACATAATACATGTAGATACCCCTTCGTCTATGATACACCGATGTATTGTTATGTTTCAAATTTTGACCGGGATTTGGAAAGCGACCAAAGAGGGAAGGTGTGTTCCTGCATTGTCCAAATCAAAAGTGATCAACCGAGTATCTCATGGGTCAATTGCCCCCAATTGTGAGATCAAGGTCTTTCGCTGTGAAGGGCATGTTTAGAGAACCTATAAAAAAGACATGGCATCTGGCGATTGAGCTAAACCGTCAATTAGGATATAGTTGTGTGCTACCCTAGCATGGGGTTTGTGTACATTCCTGTGTATAGGTCTACAGGGTAATTGGGTGGTTGATTATGTGGTAGGATGGGGTATCGTCATAGGTTGTCCTACTATTAATTGCGGTGAGTCTGATGTGGTTGAATTTGAGTCGGGAGGCATATTGTACAGAAGGATAAAATTTTGTAGTAGAATATCCTCTTCAGTGGTGAGGAGAATTTTGCAATCCATGGGGTTTCTAGGTTAGGTTTGACTTGGATTGGGGTACTGTCCCATATGTTTTGGGTGAGGGGTAGCCTCTAGCTGAGTATTGATGATTCCTTAATGCAAAATCAGTTTCTCCAAGACCACTGGTGTCTAGGGTTGCATATAATTTTGTGGTATCTTTGGGGGAGGTTGTTGTGCAGGGGGTATTTTCATGTTCATGGTTTCTTTCATCCTCTTTTAATCAACTATTTGAGGGAAGTGGTTGGTATAATGTCCATACTCGCCACATATTTCGCAAGCGAAATTGGTTCTAAGGTTGTTTTTTTTTTCCTTGATGTGGTTGGACATTATTATTTCCCCCTTGGATATTTTGGTTACCTCCTATTGGGGGATTTTTTTGTTGGGGGTTTCCCCCTTATCCCTGGTTGTTGTTATTTATGTTCTTACCCTTCTTCTTGTTATTGTTGATTTGACTAGGGGGATTCGTTGTATTCAATTGTTCAAAGGATTGAACTTATTGAATGGGAGAGGGTTGAACAAAGTTAACGCCTACTTGTTTCATTCCATGCAGTGGGGAAGCAAGTTGAGGGGGACCTAAGAAAAGGAAATATGAATTACCTTGTGGGGGAGGGGGTGTGTATTACTTGTATGAGCTGGATGTGCCACTTACATTACTAGAGTTGTATGCAGTGATAGGTGGTGTGTACCTAGAAGTGGTGATTGCACTGATTTTGTTGGTGGTGCGAGTACATGTCCTCCCATCGAGGGGGTAGGAGGGATCATGAAAGTTGGGGGGTGTGGGGGAAGGATAATATGGTTTTCCCTCATATGGATGGTGATATTGGTTAGCCCAAAACATGGATAACGATTGAGAATATGGGTTAAAATGGGTCATGGACCTGATCAACCCATCTGTGGCATGGGATGCTCCTAGTTTGTCTTGACCAAAAGGAAGAAGACGAGGAGCATCTGGTAATACGAAATAAAGGTACCCTGATTGGGAGTAAATGAGGTCGGTTTTTTAGGCTTTTGAGATGGCTTCTTCTTTTGATTGAGGGAAAGTAGTGGCCACATCTTTGTCTATGACTGGGACTAGTGATTTAAGAAACTAGTATAACAATTGTTGTGGGGTGGTATCAGCCTTGAAAATTCTTCTTATCCAGTGTCATTCATGAATATGATCAACGATGTGGACAACTGTGATTTGTTTGAATTCAAAGAGAATCTCCAAAGTGATGTCATGGTGGATAAGAAGTTGAAAGAAGGATAAGAAGGCTTTAGCCAATGATTCGAAGGTCTCGTGGGACCCTGATTTCTCATCCACATACCATTTGGTAGATGGACCAATGAGTATTCTCTGGAAAAACCTCAAATAAATGGAATCCCCCATGATACTATTGGAAGAGAACCACATGTGAAAGAACATAATGTGATTGGTAGGGTCCTCACCCAATTT
>ML794132.1:219102-251009 GCA_009831015.1 Picea engelmannii
TAATGGCTGTGTATTTGGCTGCTTTTTTCTTTCACTGTTGACAGATTTGGCTGGGATTGGAATCGATCTGCTGACCGATGATCGTTTTGTCATTGTCCGCTGGTCTGACACATATTAGGCTGTGTATTGGTTCCGATTGGCCGGCCGATGACTTTTTGTCATTGACTACTGATCCGACTATGTAAATGAGTTTATACCTTTATAAATTCGAGTTAATTTTTCCCTGGAAAAAAAAGAGGTGAAATCACTAAACCAATTATTGAACAGATAAATGCATTTTATTATTTTTTACATATAAAAAAAAAATCGCTAATGTTAAACTTGGAGTGGGAAGGTGAAATTTATGGTCAACCCATACTAATAGCTGGTCAATTCAAAAACTCATCACTATATACATTGCATGACGACAAGTATACTAACTACATATGCACATGTATATGACAATATCTAAAATATTAAACCACTCTAAATCCGTTTTAAACTCGGATTTATCAAGCTCAAATTTCTTAAGGTGTCAATTTTTTTTTTAATCATTTAATATTGCGGAATTAATATTTGACATGGTATGAAATGATAAAAAAAATTACACCTTAAGAAAATTGATCCCTCTAGATGTTGATAATGAAGTTATATATATATATATATATATATGTGATGATGATGATGAACATCATATCGATTTGGTCTATCATTCTTTAAAAGGGATTACTAGCAATTCCTTAGAATTTTGTTTCTATGCTTGAAAAGCATTAAGAGAAGCTTTCCAAGATCACCATAGTTTTGTTGAGTTAAAAGGTTAGGGAGGTTGGTCGTGTGAAAAATATTTTGAAATTGAGATCTAATCTAGGTATAGGCTAGACAATCTAAGAGAAAGTTATTTTCATCTTCAACCTTCTTAGCGTCACAAAGCTGACACACTCTTTCATCCCAAGGTGTTTTAGGAATTGACCAACACCCAGTCTCACTATGGAGCTCGTGAGAATTTGTTCTTATCTTAAAAACGCTTATTTTTTTCTTTACACTTGTCAAAACATAGGGATAATTTTGATCTTCTATATTAGAGTTGATTACCTCCTTATAATACCTTGATTTTATTTTTTCCTCTATCTCTTTATAACACCACATTTTCTCCTTAAATTTTGATTTAATGATATTTTTAATAGCATCGTTATTCTGCAAAATGGTATCTTCCTTGATATCTGAAAACAATGAATCTCCTTGGTATAAAAAGGAAAACAAATAATCTCCCAATACAAACCCTCTAACAACTTCTCCAAAAATATGTAATTTCTTCGGCAAATGATGGCCCCAATGAAAAGATATGATGGAAACTCCTTCAGAAATTTGGCCTCTCTAAATCTAGCCTCCAAACTCCAAGAAATGGATATAAACTCATAGATTTGATGATGTCTAACTCATGTGAGAAGATCCCCTGGTTGTAGATGACAAATCTGACTTCCTATCATTGAAACTCAAGCCCCCAATGTGCCCTCGTTCATGAATTTCTCCCATCTCTGGTAATAAATAGTTATGGGTTTTAGAAACCCCCCAAAGTTCCAAGTAAATTCGCTTTAGGTGAGCCAAAGACAAGCCCACTTAGATCTCCTTCCCAGAAGCCAAATCGAACCCTCCTTGATTGGATAATGCACCCCTCTCTACAGAAATCCTCCAACATTTGCGCCCCTCTTCACAAATGATGTAAGAAATGGATCTGGACAGGAATAAAATGGCGAGGGTGGAATATTTCACCACCTTGACCAAGCTTGGATAAGGAACAAAGGAGTCTTTCACCTCCTTAATGATCACTAGGGTTTGTTCACTCAAAACCCTCAAAACATCCAAGCTACTAGAGCTCAAAGATACAAGTGAAGTGATGATCAACATAATGAGAGAATATGAGCCCCTATCTCTCTTTTATACCCCTTTTCACTTTTTTCCCCTCAAGTGACTTTTAATTCATCATTAATAGTTTTTCATAAAATCACTTTATTAATTTAATGAACCGTTTTACTCCAAAAAGTGGTTAATTCTCCTTTATGACTTCTCCAGCCACTGAAAGTCAATTTTCATTATCCTATCCTATAGATATTTTCACCCTCGTTCCAACGATCTATTACACTAAGGTATTTCTCCAAGAAACAAGCTCCAAATAGTATGTTAAGTGTAATTAAATAAAATATGCTCAATAATAACCTAAAATTATGGAAATCGTTAGAATGTTGGATGTGTTATAGTCTTTGCATGACTAGAACTAGTGTCTATGTTGCATTGGGCACATAGGGGGGAGGATCCCCCGTGCGTGGGGGTTTGGGGGAAGCGCCCCTGAAAAAATAAAATTCCTCGGTTTTCGTGTCCATTTTTGGGTGGTTCTCGGTTTTTGTGTCCATTTATGGGCAGTTTTTTGGCACATGATTTTTCATTGATGGTTTTCTATTCCCTGTTAAGGAATTAGGGTTGTTGACTAATCCAGGTCATTAGATTAGGGTTTTGGATGTCGTTGGCTCCTATATGTATATTGTATTGTAAACAGTGTATTATGTGAATGAATATAGAATATGTTGATTTTCCCAGTTTGGGTTTCCAAGGGAAAAATATCTATGTAATGTGTGTATTTTCTATTGTATCTTTTCTGTTATTTTATTGAAAATGTGTTTGCAGTAAGTTATTGTACAAGGTTAAAATCTACATTTGGTATCAGAGTAATTATTGGCTTCAGTGGGACACCTTTGTGGTCAAGGGTTTGGCTCAAGACTGTGATAAGTCTCGTTACAGTGGGAGATCTGCAGTATTGATTCTTTAGGTGAAGAGAAATGGCGAGCAGATCAAAAATATAGATCAAGAAATTTAATGGGTAAATTTTTGAGTCGTGGAAGCTCAAGATGGAAGATTTGTTCGTAGATAGAGATTAGTGGGTCACAGTGGATCCAGGTATTGCACCTACAAGAACGTTAGTAGATGATTGGAAAAATTTGGACCAGAAGGCAAAGAGCACAATCTGAATATGTCTCTCAGATTCAGTATTACTAAATGTGTCAGGGGAAGCTACAACCAAGGAGTTATGGGATAAGTTGGGAAACTTGTATTAGTATAAGTCCCTGGTAAATAAACAGTACTTGCATAAAAAGTTATATAACCTGAGGATGAGAGATGGAGACTTGGTGACAGAGCATCTGAATGCCTTCAATACTGTGGTAAGTCATTTTTTATATGTTGAGATTAAAATTTCATATGAAGATAAGTGTATTAGTTTATTGTGCTCTTTACTAAACTCGTGGGATAGTCTGGTTGTGGTCATAGGTAATAATACAACTACCTTGAGTTTTGATTGTTGTCAGAGGAGATGAGACAAAACAACATGGAAGGATAGAGAATAGATGCATTATTTTCAAGTGGACGCTCCCAAGATAGAAATAGATCTAAGTCCTCAAGTGGGAGATCTAAGTCTAAGGGTAGATCTAAATCTCCCAAAAAGTTTGTAAAGGTACGCTAGAGATGTGGAAAAGAAGGGCACTTCAAGAAGCAAATGTAGATCCAAAAGCATTGAGAAAGTGAAGGGATCTAAAGGTGCTCCCTCTACAAAGAAAAGACCTCCAAGGAAGAAGGAGGGGATGTGTACTTGGCTTCTTCAAGCACACATGCAGATCATGAGACATGTTTGGTTGACTCAGGTGCATCCTTTCATATGACTCCCCACAAGGAGTGGTTTTGTGAATATGAAGGTGTGATGGAGGTAATTTTTTCCTAGGTGATGACTTAACAACCAAAATCATAGGATGAGGAAACGTCAAGTTGAGGCCCTGATCCAGGATCTTTTCATTGAGTGACTCATAAAGAATTGCATTAAATGAGCATAAATTAAAGTGCACCATTAAAGAAGGAAAATCTCAATAATGAAGAGACATAAGCATCAAATATGAACACAAAAACTTGATAACGGAGTTCGTCCCTGATGGACTACATCTCCGGGTCCTGCTCTCAAATGGGTAGGATTTTTCATTAACTCAACAAAAGAATTTGGAAAAATACATAAGTATACCACATTTTGAAATCAAGCTGCAGAAATAATGCGCAGATTAGAAAACATACATCGCCACTAAATTTGTGGTGTCGAATTACCCAAAAATGATTGTCTCCATGCCTTGATCTGACTCTGGCACTCCCAGGCCCAAGAAGAAATTTGTCTCAGTTTCTGTGCCCCTGCAACCTGCAATAAATTCCACTGTACTTGCCTCGAGATGCATGCTCACGCTGTCCCACATGCGCGCCTCCTCTCTAGGTCTTGACGGGTCCAACTCTTAAGTAAAAACCGTGACGTTCAATACAATGTATGAATCATTGGCTCATTGGTTATGGCATGATTATTAAGGCGTAGTGTGGGTAGGAGGTCCCGAGGTCAAACCCGTGGACTTCCCCCTTTTGGATTTATAGTTGAAACAATATATTATATATGTAATGTTGTTCCACCAACTTTGGTGGTGGCTCTATCCAAGGCGCTAACGGTTAGGGCGTGGTCGGATTTGGAGTGATCTACCAGATTTGGCGGACCTGACAATCCATATTTTTTTTCAAAAATCAGATACAGGATTTCATTGGGATTTTTCCCCTTGCCACGTGGCATCCCTTGATTGGGCCACATGACAGCCTCCCATTCGGCCACACCATCCACTGCCATGTCAGCGCCACATCATCGTACATATGCCACATCATCATACGGACTACCAACTTGCCATGCCATGCCATCGTACGAACTTCCAACTCGCCATGCCATGTCACTGTATGAAACGTACAGACTTCCATGTGGCACAATCCTATTGGTCTAGAGATTGGTCCAGAAGTGCCAAATCTAGGTGACATGTGGCAACCTCTAGTGTTGCCACGTCACCATCTCATGCTGACGTCAACATGACACATGTCACCTTCTTCTCCTGCCACGTGTACTATACAGATGCTGACGTCATCCATACGGATGCTTACGTTAGCAATACGAATGTTGACTCATCCCCTTGCTGACTAGGCTAGGTTGACCAAACTTTGACCGCAAATATCTTTCGATCCGTAACTTTGTTTGACGATCCGTTTGTGCTGTTAGAAATATTGCGAGGTGCTCTTCATGATAATTTCATTTTTATTGAGTTTTGTGAAATTTGAAGTTTTTCCCTTTCTTCGTCTGCTAAGGCCATTCTAAGCATCTTGAGTTGCCTCTGTAAGTTCTGAGTTGTTCTTAGCCTTCTCTGGATCCTTTTGGATCACGCCTTCCCACTGAGATCTTTTTGGACCACCAAAATATTTCATCAATAAATAGATAAGTGAGGGAAGAGTCCCCTCACTTTGTCCTTCTCTATCCACTTTGCCTTGCTTGGATGTGTGCCCTTTAAGCCTACTCGAAAATAATCAACATCACCCCTACGTGAAGTCCTCATCCTTCTGTCTAGGATGATATATTCCTTTAACTCATCCAAGTAATCAGGATCAAATTCATCGACTGAAGGTATTGAAACTTCCTCATCCTGATCCATGATCATGGGAGGCTAAAAAAGTTTCAAGTTCTCTATGTTCACAATTGAGTAAATATGCATAAAAGGTGGAATATCCAGACGAAAATAATTGGTACCACTTTTCTCCAAGATAGTGAAGGGTCCATAACGAATGGTCTTGAGTTTCTTTCATTCACCCTTCAATATCTCCTTGCTGATGTGAATCCATACCCAGTCTCCAACTTGGAACTGATGATCAACCCTGTGCTTGTCATGCCGAGCTTTATATTGTGCTTGAATTTTCTCCAACTATTCCCTGACTTCCTAATGCACCTGCTGGATCTTCTGGATGAAATTGCAGGCTCTATCCTCTTTTCTTTCTTCATTTGCATCAATATCTCTCCCATACATCAAGTCCAAAGGAACCTTGGGTAGGTACCTAAAACATGTCTCAAAAGGTGAAATCTGAGTGGAGGAATGCAAAGCTCAGTTGTAGGCATGTTGTACATAGGGTATATGTTCATCCCATAACTTGGGATGCTTGTTGCAGTAGCCTCAAAGCAAAAGTACCATTGTTATGTATACCACCTCTATCTGTCAATCGGTCTGTGGATGGAAAGCAGTGCTCCTGTTCAATTTGGTGTCCATCATTCTCCAAAATCTAGTCCGAAATTCCCCAAGGAATCGAGTATCTCGATCGAGATAACAGATTTGGGTAACCCAGAGTGAACCCAAACATACTGAAAGAAGAGATTAGTAGTCTGCTCAACAATGATCTGCTTTTTACATGGCATCAAGATACACATCTTGTTGAACCTATCCACTACAACATACAAATAGTCATGACCCCCTTTGGTCATTGGTAAACCCCCTACAAAATCCATGGAGATACTTTCCCATGGATGGGATGGAATAGGAAGTGGTGAGTATAGCCTCAGTTTTCTATTAGTGGGCTTACAAGCAGAACACATCACACACCCCTTTATATATTTAGTTACAATTTCTTTCATTTGAGGCCAGTAACAAAACCTCTGCAAATGAGCCATATTTTTTCCTACCCCAAAATGCCCAAACACAAGAGAAGTGTGATCTTCTCATATTACATGGACTCGTTCAATTGTAGGAATACATAGCTTTCCAAGATGGTATAGTAGTTTTCCCTGCGAACAATAGTTCTCTACCTGTGCACCATGGGTTAGCTTCTCATACACTTCTTTAAAATATTCATCAATGGCATATTTCTCTACATATCTATCATGATATAAAGAAGTATTCTTCAAAATAATAGAAGCAACAATAGGAGGTCTAGAAAGCATATCGGATACCTTGTTACTTGTACCCTTTTTGTACTTGATTATCAAATGAAATTGTTGTAGAAAACCCATCCATATGTAGTGTCGATTTTGTTGTAGTTTGGTCTGTGCTTGGAGATACTGTAAGGGTTGGTGATTTGTATGTATGATTGTTTCCTTCCCTAACAAGTAGTGCTTCCATTTATTTACGTTTCGAACCAATGCATACAACTCTTTATCATCTGTAGGATAGTTAACAACAGCTTGGTTAAAATTCTCAGAGTGGTAACAGATAAGCTTATGATATTGCATCAATATTGCATCCATGGAGCATCCATTGGCATCTATCTCAATATCAAAAGGTTGTTGAAGATTCGACAGTGATAATATTGGTACGGTACCGATCTTCTCCTTCAAAGTGTCGAAATATTTTTGTTTCTTTTCTTCCCACTGAAAAGTGTTATTCACACTGGTTAAGGCATGCAAAGGAGCTGCTATAAAGGAGAAGTTTGAAATGAACCTCCTCCAATACTGGACTGCACCTAAGAAGCTTCATACTTTGGTTACACTTTTTGGCTCAGGCCAATTTACAATTACATCAATTCTAGAAGGATCAATTTTTTATTGTCCTCCTCCTACAATATGACCTAAGTATACAAGTGCAGTCTTGCCAAATTCACATTTAGACAATTTTACATACAACTTTTCCCTTTGAAAAGTATCCAATACTTTCTTTACATGCCTCACATGTTCATCCCAAGTCCCGCTAAAAATAAGAATGTCATCTAAATATATAATCACAAAGTCATCTAGGAAAGGCTTGAATACATCATTCATCACACACATGAAAGTTGCAGGAGCATTACAAAGCCCAAACGACATAACTAACCACTCAAACAATCCCTGTTTGGTTTTAAAGGTAGTTTTCCATGCATCTTGTTCTGCAACTCTGATTTGATGGTATCCATTGCGCAAATCCAACTTAGTGAAATAAACAACATTCTTTAATTGATCAAGTAAATCATTTATACGAGGAAGAGGGTATCGATTTTTCACCATGATTTTATTTAAGGCCTGGTAATCGACACACATTCACCATGTTCCATCTTTCTTTGGCACCATCATGATTAGAGAACCACAAGGAGATGAACTAGGCCTGATGACCCCTTGATCTAATAAGCCCTGTACCTGCTTCTTGATCTCTATCATCTCCACAATTGACATCATGTACATGCCTACATTATAAAGAGGAGAATCCTGTTGAAGATGTATTTGATGTTGGATTCCCTCTTAGGAGGTAACCCATCTGGTTCCTGAAAAATATCATCATAATTAGAAACAATATCAATTAATTCCTTTTTATGAGAAGGATCACATCCATGGAAAGTGTCATATGTCCCGACATCTTTCTCTCTTACGACCATGAGTACATATCTCTTATTAGTGTTTATGAGTCTTTTCATTTTCCCTGCACTAACAAGTGTTATATTTACCCTCATGATGTGATCTCTAACAATATATTCCAATTCCCCCTTAGCAAGGTGGTATTTGTTCTCATGACGAAATAAGACTGCTTTTCTATCATAAAGATAAGGACTTCCCAACACTATGTCACATATATCAAGTGGTACAACATCCAAATCCACTTCATCAATCAACTTTGAAACAATAGCAAATATGACCCTATATTGTTTGGTGACATTACGTTTTGCTTTATCACATACCCAACTAAGAGGATAAGGATTTGGATGTGGTTTCATTTAAAGACCCATCTTCTTGACAAGTGCTTCAGATATTAAGTTTACTTGGGAACCCGGATCAAATAATGTATCTATCTTAGTGTGTTTAGATACAACTCTTATGTGAAATAATTCATTCCTCTTTCGTTCATCATCATGAGATTCATTATTGGAACTTGAACTAGCATGAAGGGAATATTTACCTTGTACTCCAACTGTTTTGATCTTTCCTTCGTCCCCTGAATCGGAAACAAGATCTTGCTGCACTGTAGCAATGGTTTTTGTCTTCCCCTTTCCACCGAACTGTTTTGGTCTCTTCTCTGGATGCATTTTCCAACAATATTCATCATCATGAATGATTTTCTTGCAATGAGTGCAAGATGAATTTCCTCCTTATCTCATCACTATGGCAGTCTTCTTGTCCTTCCTTTTAAACTTATTGAAAGTTTTGTGTGGGAGATTGGAAGTTTTCTTCATGGGATCTTCTTGAACATGCTTTCCCTTGTTCTCAAGGTGAGTGGCTTGTACACAAACTTCGTCAATACTAGTGGGGTTAGACAAGAGCAAAGTATGACGAATATAACTATGAAGTGCACTAGTATACTTCATTAAAGTTTCATAAGAATCTAAAGGAATTTTTAATGCAATATCTTTCTTCCTAAATTCTTCTGTGAAACTTTGTATAGTTTGACCTTTACTTTGCCTTAAATTTTTCCATTCCATCATTGCTTTATGTAAATAAACCAATGGATAAAACTGCTTCCTTATCAC
The DNA here is from genome assembly GCA_009831015.1 of Picea engelmannii. Classification (NCBI taxonomy): domain Eukaryota; kingdom Viridiplantae; phylum Streptophyta; class Pinopsida; order Pinales; family Pinaceae; genus Picea; species Picea engelmannii. Next base: position 228,379 of record ML794132.1, read on the forward strand.
TGATTTAAATTCTGACCATGAGGAAATAAGATTACCGCACTTACTTCTGTCCTAAAGATTTCTCTCCCACCATACAAGAGTGGTGCCTTCCAACCGAAGAGAAGCCAATTGCATTTTAACTTCCTCTTCATCAATATGTTAAACATGGAAATATACTTCAACCTGTCAGATCCAATTATCTAGATTTTTAGGATTAGCATCTCCATTAAACATAGGTAAAGCAAATTTTACATCAAGCTTTAATAATGGTTTCTTAAAAGAGGCTTTATGGCTAGAATGATGAGAATGGTGAGAATGATCCTAGGAAGAAGAACTAGAACTTGAAGGTGAAGATGGAGGCTCAAGAGGATCTCCTCCAACCCCTTGGTTTACCGAAGAATAATCATCAGCATGTGCTTCATTTTTCTTCTCTTTCTTATTCATCCTCTTCTTGTAATTCCCATACATTCATTCGACCATTTCTGACATGCGGTAAAAGAACATATGGAATTTTTTCTCATGTTCATCACATTTGTCTTCTTATGTCATTTTCTTCCTTTAGGATGCACAACCAACTTCAGGATTGAAAGTCTTAAGAGTTACTTCACCCTATTTATGCTTGGCCCTAGTAAGCATTCACACTCAACAATTCAATTCAAAGATGACTTCTCTGATACCGACATGATATAGGATCTTTTCATCAAGTGACTTATAAAGAATTTAATTAAATGAGAATAAATTAAAGTGCACCATTAAATAAGTAAAAGATCAATAATGAAGAGACATAAGCATCAAATTTGAACACGAAAACTTGATAACAGATTTCATCCCTGGTGGACTACGTCTTCGAGTCCTGCTCTCAAATGGGTAGGATTTTTCATTAACTCAACAAAAGAATTTGGAAAAATACATAAGTATAACTCATTCTGAAATCAAGCTACAGAAATAATTCTCAGATCATAAAACAGACAACACCACTGAATTTGTGGCATATAATTACCCAAAAATGACTGTCTCCATGCCTTGATTCGACTCTGGCACTCCTAGGCCTAAGAAGAAGTTTGTTTCAGTTTTCGTGCCCCTGCAACCTACAATAAATTCCAATGTACTTGCCTCAAACTACGTGCCCATGCCGTACCACACGTGCGCATCCTCTCCAGGGATCGGTGGGTCCAAATCTTAAGTAAAAACCATGACGTTCAATACAATGTATGGGCCATTGGCCTGTTGGTTATGGCGTGAGTATTAAGGTGTAGTGTGGGGAGGAGGTCACGGGGTCAAACCCGCGGGCCTCCCTTTTTTGGCTTTATAGTTGAAACAATATCTTATATATGTAATGTTGTTACGCCAAATTTGGCAGTGGCTCTATCCAAGGCGATAATGGTTAGGATGTGGCCGGATTTGGTGTGGTCCGCCAGATTTGGTGGACCCGCCAATCCATATTTTTTTTCAAAAATCGGATACGGGCTGTTATTGGGATTTTGCCCCCTGCCACGTGGCAGCCTCCTATTCGGCTACTCCATCCATTTCCATGTCAGTGCCACGTCATCGTATGAAATTCCAACTCTCCATGCCACATCATCGTATGGACTGTCAGGTGGCACAATCCTATTGGTCCACGGATTGGTCCAAAAGTGCCAAATCTAGGTGACACGTGGCAGCCTTTGGTGCTTCCACATCACCATTTTGATGTCAACTTGACACATGTCACCTTTTTTTCCTTCCACATGTGTTGTATGTATTCTCACGTCATTTGTATGGATGCTGACGTCAACAGTATAGATGCTAGCTCATCCCCCTGGTCACTGGGCTAGGTTGACCAAAATTTGACCGTGAATATCTTTCGATCCATAACTCCGTTTGACAAGTCATTTGCACTGTTAAAAATATTGTGACGTGCTCTTCGCGATAATTTCATTTTCATTGAGTTTTGGGAACTTTGAATCTTTTCCCTTTCTCTGTCTGCTGAGGCCATTCTGAGTGTCCTAAGTTGCCTCTACGAGTCCTAAGTTGTTCTTAGACTTCTTTGGATCCTTTTGGATCAGGCTCATAGATGGAAGGATTAGAACACTCCCTGGTGTTCTTCACATCCCAGGATTGGCCAAAAATTTGTTTTATGTAAGCAAAATGGACGATGCAGGGGTAAAAATAGTATTTGAAAAAGAAACCTGCAAAATGGTTTGAGGAGTAATGGTGTTGTTGAAGGGAGTTCAGATTGGAAATTTGTATAAGCTGCAAGGAAGCACTATTAGTAATGGGTGTAATAGTTCCATTGTTCCTGATATTGGAGTAGAAGAAGAAAAAACTCCTACAGTCTATGGAGAAAAGGTTATGTTGTGGCATAAGAAACTGGGGCATATTGGAGAGAAGGGTCTTCGACTACTACATAGTAAAGGTATGCTTGAAGGTATGTCTAAATTCTCTCTGGATTTTGATTTATGTGAACATTATGTATATGGGAAGCACAATCGAGTAAGATTCCCGTCTAGTGCAATGAGGGAAGAAGGAATTTTACAGCTAGTGCATAGTGATGTGTTTATACCTATGTCGGCTCCATCATTGGGAAAATTTGTGTACTATGTCTCATTTATAGATAACTTCTCGAGGAATACTTGGATATATTTCCTTAGGAATAAATCTCAATTCTTTGACAGGTTTAAAGATCTTAAGGCTCTTGTTGAGAATCAAATAGAGAAAAGAATTAAGGTGTTGAGGACAAATAATGGTGGAGAATTATGCGAGAATGAATTTAAAAAATTCTATAAGAAGTGTGGCTTAGCAAGGCAGAAGACCACTCCATATACACCTCAACAGAATGGAGTTGTAGAAAGGATGAACATGACATTGATGGAAAAAACAAGGTGCATGCTCAGTGGTACTGGGTTAGGGAAAGAGTTATGGGCAGAGGTAGTGGGTATTGCATGTTACCTGGTCAACAGATCACCCTCATCATCACTAGATGACAAGACTCCACAAGAGGTATGGATTGGTAAGAAGCCTTCTCTCACACATCTCAAGGTATTTGATTGTAAGGTCGATGTTCATGTTCCAAAGGAAAAAAGGAGTAAGCTAGATAAGAAGGCTGGAAAGTATATCTTTATTGGGTATAAAGATGGTCTCAAAGGTTATAAACTTTGGAATCCATAAACTAAGAAGGTTGTGTATAGCCAAGATGTGGTATTTAGATAAATGAAGGATGCTATCAAACATGAAGTCCTACCATGTAAGGAAGAACCAGAGAAAATAGAGTTTGATCCAAACTAAGATGATGAATCAGACTCTACATAAGATGATGAATCGTAACATTGCCTCTAAGAATGGGTAGTTGGAACCTCAGTCACTGGTGATGGTTGATTATATAATGGTTAATAACTTTGTGGGATTAAAGGAATCCGATAGGATCAGGTAGGATCCTTGGCAGTATAATTATTGCTTTATATTAAACTCAGAGTATATAACTCCTCATGACCAAAGGAAAGGTGAGATGGGTAAAGTCCTATAGAAGTTGAGGAAAGAAGGCTTTCTTGCCAGCTGTTATAGTATAAAAGGGAAAGTGACCCTGGTTGGTTATTGCCATAAAGAGAAGGCAACATTAGTATGAGTTATAACTATGAGATTAGTCATGTAAGCAACTGTAATCTCTAACTAAAGGACATTAATGATGAAATTAAACTATCAAGTGAATGCATGAGGAAAAAAGGTGCAAGAGATGTACCTACATATACACGAATGTGTATACATGATCATAAGGATGATTGGAAGATCCTTGGGAAAAGGATATAGAAGCCCGATATGTCCATGTGTGTGAATGACATGGAAAATGCGCAAGCAATAAGATAGCATGATGAATACTTAGATGTCTTTAATTATGCTTGAATGCATGGGTTTAATGCATTTTGGAGCTTTGTAATATGAAGCCTGATATTAATACCAGTTAAGTATGAATGATATTAAACATGCAAGTGATGAGCATGTATGATGTAAGAGTATAGTTATAGGCATGATATGGTTTCCCTGATGAGTGAAATATAAAGCAAGAATCACTCTTGTCTAGATTAAACGAATACTATGGATTCATGTCTGACTCCATTCTCAAGAGTCATGAAATTTCTGTTCCAATTAATAACTTGAGAGGAATGTATTACATTTCCTCAGGGAATAATAATATAATTAGATAAAAGGATAAATGAGAAAAGATGCTCTGTTGTCATGATGAGAGGAAAATGATTATGCCTTTGAGGATCACATGAGAAGGATTGTGAACAATCCTGAGTTGACTGATCTTAAAAGTAAAGATGTATGTGGGTTGTGAAACATACCTATGACAACTACATGCAGGCTTAGGATTACGAAAATGGTTAAGTACATCATGGATGTAAGTTCACAAAACCAGAATATGTATGGATACATAATTTGGGTACATGACAAAGATGCATGTTTATATTCCTTATGGAATATTTGGTAAACAACTAAAGCTAACTCAAGGTCGAGTCCATCATAGATAGTGATGGATGTGCAATAACGAAGTTGCATGCTGGGGGAGTTCCCTGTGGAAGAACTGTGTGAAAACTCTGTCAGAAGGTCAGAGTCACAACCTTAATAACTGCTGAGAAACTAAGCAATGAGCTACACGCTTATATATATATATATATATATATAAGAATCTCGGATTACATTTTGAAAGCATCATGTAATGAATAGAAGACTAATGAATGAATAAAGGAGTATGTTTGATTGAATAGGCTTGGTTGGGGCCATGTTAAGAAAAGACAGTGAGGCACTTAGAGATAACTTAGCTGGGCTGAAAAGTCCCAGGCGATGTAGAAAGAATTGGAAGAAGGGGAGAGCCCCTAACTCCTTTCTTCCTATGTGTGATGTTTCCTCTGGAATGAGAAAGCTAATTTTCTAATGAAGGTAAATGTTTTGACACCATAGTGATGATGATTGTATTACTGCAGAAACAATTAAGAATTGTCTGTATTGCATTCATGGAAACCCTTGAGGATAATATGATGAAATGCATAAAGATATGCTAGGACATTTTAAAGAAGTTTTATGGATTTGAATGTTATGATACATGCATTTTAATTGATATTACAACTAATGATGTATGTTGTGTATAGAAAGGAATTGGAACTGTTGATGGGCAACCTCAAGTAGAGGATGACCATGGGAAGGCTGCGGTTGAAATATTGTTGTCAGGACTGTGAAAATCCCGCTAAATCACTGCTGATGAGGTAAAGATCAGAAAGAGGGTGCTAGCAACCAAGAACATGTATAAAAATGTTCATGCTTATGTGGCTCAAGGTATGAAAAGATTTGGGTGAGAATCCCTTTTGAAATATTTGTTTTCTCATGTTATGCACAAAATTTTGAAAGTGTAGTTGTATGCCATGGATACCCAAGTAGGGTATGATTCGGGAAGGAGAACCCAAATGTTGGAGGTGTGAACCTCTGGAAGTGAAGATTGATTGTATGATGCATCAAAATCCGAAGCAAATGATCTTTGTTGACTCAAAAGGGTCAAAAACCTTTACTAGGAGATCGTAGAAATACCTTCGATCAACTACAGATCGAGATCGTGAGGATCGCGAAAGAAAACCCTGATCGAATCAGGTTAATTGAGAGCCTGAAAGAGGAAGTGAACATGAGCCATTCATCGAAAGGAAACCAATCTCAGTCATTAGATCGATTTCAAGATCCACTGGAGTTAACGGATCAAATGCCAGTCGTTTGATAAGTTCGACGACCCATATTCATTGTGGAGGTCAAATGGGCACACAAGTTAACGACGGAGCCTGTGCTCGTAATTTAAATTCAATGTAACCTTGTTTTGAGTTTGGGGTCTGATCATAGATCAGACATCTCGTATTGATTGTGGAGTGTGAAGGTAGAATTAACGGGCACACTAGTTCACGGCCCGCAATCAACCAACACCGTTGATATCACTAGGGTGGATGATCAATGACCACAATTAAAAGAGTTGGGCGAGAAATTTTCAGATTATGGAGATTGAACTCTCTGATAAAGAGTGAACACATTGGGGATTCCAAAATCACTGTGAACCATTGATCTATGAACGATCGGTGGGAGGACTTGCAAGGAAACCACACGTTAATGCCACCCAAACTTGTACCGTGATTGGGCTATGTGGTTGAATTTGGCAAATCAAGGCTCTGATCTGAGTTTAGATTCTCGGTCAAATACTTCTATGCCGAGATTGTTGTATTTGAAATCATGTGGCTTAGAATCGATCTAGGGATAAGATCTATGACCCGTATTCATTGCGGGGAAGGCTTATGCATGAAGATTAATGTCAGTACCTGTACCCGTAAATTAAACTCAATATAGTTTTGTTTTGAGTTTGGGGGTTCGATCGAAGATCTGATGGCCCGTATCCATTGCAGAGATCGGAAGGAGAATTAAAATGCGAGCTAGTTGAGGTTTCGCAATCCCTTGCAGTCGTTGGATCTGGGGAAAGATAGATCTTCACCGTTGAATTGCAGACAAGGGGTTTAGCCAGGATCATAGCACCTAGACATGGGAGCTGAAAGGGTAGCGCCTAAAAATAATAGAGTTGAGGTCACAACTCTTGATCGCATGGAGAGAAAACGGAGTCCATCTGGGCCAGTCAAGGAAGGTAGAGTTTGGCACTCTATGTTAGACTGTGGTCGCGGGGAATGGTTCTATGGGAATAAAAGGTGCTCATAGTTAGCACATTGCATAGAATGCATTGAGGGAATACATGTTGCATAAGAGGGAAGACAATGGATTTTTCAGTAAGGAAGGATGACATTCCAATGTTTTACTTACATTATATAAGCGTTGAAGGAAAAAACATTTGGGTGGCCATGAGTGTTGGCACCTTGGTTATTAATGAAGGAATAATGCTTAAGGGCATTCATGTGAAACTTTTGAGTTTCATGTGTACTGATTTGGGATCGTGATCGACCTATAGCAGGAAGCATGGTCTTGTTGTAAGAGTGAATGAAAATGAATAATCCATATGGTGAAGAGGATGGTTAAATTACAACACACCATGGCCAATTACTAGTCATAAAGTGTGGCAAACTTGAAATCAATTCAAGGGTGCATTGGGTATGAATGTGGCCACGAATGTTGGCACATTCATTAAAGTCAATTGATATCTGAATTTCATTTTGAAAAATTTGGTAGGCTGAAATGATGCATAGGTAAGGGATGATATTTCCTTTTTCTTTGTATCCTTGGATAGATGAAAATTAATGGGAGTGTTAGTATGCATGATTTTAAAAAGATAATGTGCATGAAAACTAACAATTTGTTTGGCCGAAGAATGTTGAGATTGCAGGAAGAAAGGGGTCTTGGATATGGCAATGTTGTAAGCCCATAAGGAAGACCAATCGCCTACTGATCCAAACTGCAAGGAATGATATTTTTCTTTTTGAGAAAGTGAATTTGATTGTTAGTATGCACAATTTTGAAATTGTTTGTGAGCCACTGCAAGTCTGTGATGAAAATATAATGTGCATGAGAACTAACAATTTGTTTAGCCGAGGAATGAGTTGCAGGAAGAAAAGGGTCTTGGATAGGGCAGTGTTGTAAACCCATAAGGAAGACCAAAATTGCCTGCTGAGCCAAACTGCTATGGGAAGGAAAGTCCCAGAAATAATGGATCTGGTTCTGTGTGGAACAGATCTGAAAATAAATATGGAACTGGAAAATCTGTGGGTGACAGATTTGCAACAAAAATTCTGAATTTGAAATTTATGATGATGATGCAACAAAAAGGTCTGTCCAGGGAGGATTGATGAAGGTTGTCAAGCTAAAAAGTTTGAAAGATGCCACTGTTGAGACATGAGAACCTCGTGGTGAGTCATGATTGCCTGGAATATGTTGTGTTGAGGTAACACAAGCCAAAGGGACGCCTCGATAGAGAAATTATGAGGGACACCTCGACTGTAAGGCTTGATGAAGTCTCTGAAATTTTTCCTGTGCGAGAAAGCCTTGGCTAGGCAAGATCATTCACCTGAGGCACTGTATAGCAGAGAAGGGGATGCCTGAGCCTGTGCCTGGAGGGTGAGTGACCACAAGGGAGAGGAGACTCTGATAGTTCTTGTAAACTATTGATTGGGATCATGCACACAATGGGTATGTCTGGGAAAAACAGTGAGCTTGGATAACAAGACAACTGTGTGGATACAAATCCACAAAATACACATATAAGTATTGTGCTAGACAATTAAATTTTTCCCAGAACTTTTATGCAACAATAAGATGTTTTCGCATAATATTGTGATTAATATGCTTGTTGTCCCAAAATTATTGAAGGCAAGTGACGAAGGCCAAAGGTCTGGAAAGGACCTGACCAAGAAAGAGGATCAAGATTTTTGAAACATCTGAATGAGAAAGACATGACAGGTGTTTCTGAGAAAGAACACTAAGGATGGTGTTCCTTTAAGGGGGAGGGAATTGTAACACCCTTTTTTCCCCCAACTTGTAATTAATCATAAAATAGGATTACCATGCTAAGGCATGTGGATGATGTAAATGTATTATTGTTAAATTTCCCATAATTGACTGTTGGGGGGTGAAGCTTTGAAGTACGAGCCATGATATCTCTAGAGGAAATAATCAGTTAATGAAGGAAAGGACTGGTGGTTGAATAATCAACCACCCCCATGAATGGAAACATGGGTTGTCAACCTGAAGTACCATAGAGACCTACAGACTCGAGCTTCCTTATGACAGAAGGAACCAGATGGGTTAGAAAAACCCTCCAAAAATAAGGAAGATAACTGTAAGATAAATAAACAGCAAGAGGAGAGACAACAAACGAGAGTGGAAGATCATAAAGGAGACATGTGAACTGAAAGGGAGTGCAGAGAACACAACCTGAAGGACCCGAATGCTAGCTTGATGCTGAGGAAGCATCTGATAAACCTCACAGGGTCATTATGATAGAGAGAGAGTCTCTCTGAGAGATGGAGTAAATTCCCTAGTGATATCATGGCTTGGCACGAGGGTGGCTAGAGTGCTAAGAATGAATGCCTCTGAGCCTATGGTTGGGTGGAAAGGCACACAACCACAGTCAGTTAGTTGGATGCAACCTGTAATAGATAAGTATTCTCATACCCTGTGAAATTGAGTTGTAACTATGATGGGATATACTGTGAATGACCCAGGGATGTGCATGTTTGATTAATGGTTATATTGTATCTCTTTATTCTGGTTTAAATTGTATATTTAAGTGAGTGTGGGATTTTTTGATTGTACACATAAATGCCCAATCCCTGTGGTGGCTTAAGTTAAATCTGTGAAATGTAAGTTCGTCGACCTTGGGCATAGTTTCACGTATGCATATCGACACTACCAATCATTCTGAGTCTCTTGGAGGAAGGAGTCTGCTAAGATCAGGAGAGGTAGTGCATGTAGGCACAGGCTCTCTGCGAGGTGGGTAGAGGCCGAGAAACACTTAAGTTCTAGAGTTGATGAAGGAGTGCAAGGGGTGTGCAGAAGACCCTTCTAAGTGTTAAGTTTAGGAGAAAGAGTGAAAATCTCTTAAGTTCTTCACAACTGACGAAACTCAAGAAGGATAGCGAGGTTGAAGTATCAAAAGGAAAGGTTCCTTTGTATGGAAGATGAACGAACGAGATCTGTTCAGGAAGAGCCAAGGTCCATTGTGACTGTTGGATACGGGAAATAATGTGGGAGTTAACCCATTGAGATCTTCGGACTTCACAAGTTTGGAAAATTGATCGAGTTCGTTGTAAGGGAGGTAAAATCCCTGAAGTTCTGAAGCCCCGAAGTTAATTTGGGATTTAGATCTGAGGATGCCCGGGAGCCATCCCGACTGTTAGATCTAGGAGGTAGTTAGTTCGACGTTAACCACTTCGAGAGAATAGAGGCTTAGTAACGCCAAAACCCTCGAAGAATGAAGTAGAGAAGTAATGTGGATTGTGGATCTATGGATCCTTCAGGACCCACCTCAATCGTTAGATCTACGAGTTCAAAGTTTGCGTATCGGAAGAATCACGTGTTAGCGTGGCCAATTCTTCCGAAACTCGAAGTTGTAAAATGACCTGGATCGTGGATCTCTGGATATTTTAGGATCCTTCTCGACCATCTGATCTATGAGTTCAGAGTTCGCGCTTTGGGAGAATTGCAAGTTGGAGTGACCAAAATATCCGAAGGCAAAGTTATGAAGCGCTCAAGAGATAAGCCCCGGGTCATAACCCGAGGTCACATTTGAGAAGGGCCTAGCATGGAGAGCTAGCGCTTGTTGCTCAAATCCTTCAAAGGGGCCAGGAAAGAGCCCATGGGTTTGGAAGAACCTGCAATATAAAGAAAGGGGAACCTAGAGAGAGTTAAGGAAAGAAAATTTTTCATGCCCTATTCCTTAAACTCCTTTTTATGGTTGGGTGTGTTACAAATTTGTGGATCAGTGTCCCAAGACACAGGAAGAGGAGGAGGACATGTCTTGTGTTCCATATGCGAGTGCAGTTGGCAATTTTATGAATGAAATGGTATGTACTAGACCGAAAATTTCACATGGACTGGGATTTTTGAGTAGGTATATGTCAAAACCAGAGAAGGAGCATTGGACAACAGTAAAGAGGGTTTCCAGGTATTTGCATGGCACTGCTAGCTATGGTTTGTGTTACCAAGGAAGACCAGGATTGGAAAAAGTGTTGGAAATAAATGGCTTTGTGGATGCATAGTGGGCTGGAGATCTTGATTGTAGGATATTTACAAGCGGGTATGTGTTTAACCTATTTGGAGGAGAAATCAGTTGGATGAGAAAAAGACAGTTTGTAGTGGCACTTTTAACTATAGAAGTCGAATACATGGCATCCACTCATGCAAGGAAGGAAGTTGTATGGTGACAAAGATTGTGTTCATATATTGGGTTGGTACAACAAGTTGTAAGGATAGATTGTGATAGTCAGAGTGCACTTTTTCTAGAAAAGAACCTAACTTATCCTTCAAATACAAAGCATATTGATGTTCAATATCACTTTGTGAGAGACACGATTGAAGAAAGAAGGTGTTGCTAATGGAGGTGTAAACTTTGAAGAATGTTGCAGATTCATTAACAAAATTTGTGAGCACTGAGAATTTCTCTTGGTGTAGAGGATCGATGGGAATTGTTGCCCTGAATTGTTGACAATGTAACCTTGTAACCCCTTGTATGCAAAGAAAACAACAAGTGTGAGAATGTTGGATATGTGTTATAGTATTTTCATGACTAGAACTAGTGTTTATGTTGTGTCGGGTGCATAGGGGGGTTGCAGGGAGGGAATATCCCTCAATTTTGTTTTTCCTCGGTTTTCATGTCCATTTTTGGGTGGTTCTCGGTTTTCGTGTCCATTTATGGAAGGTTTTTTGAAAATTGTTTTTTTTTCCGATGGTTTTGTATTTATGATTAAGGAATTAAGGTTGTTGACTAATCCAAGTCATTGGATTTGGGTTTTGGATGCCGATGGATCCTATATGTATATTTTATTGTAAAGAATGTATGAAGTGAATGAATATACAATATGTTGGTTTTCCCAGTTTGGGTTTCCAGAGGAAAAATCTATGTGCAATGTTTGTATTTTCCATTATATCTTTAATGTTATTTGATTGAAAATCTATTTGCAGTAAGTTATTGTACAAGGTTAAAATCTACATAGAATGCCACAGAACCAAGAACAAGCCATGTAGAAATGATCCTGATGATGAATTCTGGTAAATACACCAATTTGGGCCCCATAAAACTCCTCCAAACGTCCTGGGCTCACTGATGATATAGTCTCACTCATATGAACTATATGAATTGGACCTCCTGAAGTAACTCTAAATGCATAATAAGGGAATTCGAAAATGGGAACATTACAGTCCTCCCTTCCCAGAGATTGCTTGTCCTCAATAAATTCCACCTCAACCTTATGATCAACAAGCTACACCAAACTGAAATTGAGAGTTATCCATGGGTCCCAAACCAATCTACAAGAAGTGAATCACCCTCTACTCAAAGAATTGTCCTGCAAGGTACTAGCATGAACGACCTTCTGAATACTATCGGTAAGTAAATAAATAAAATACTGAAAAAACTTGGTCAACTCCTAAGAGAATTGCTCCTCTAGAAAACCAATCCCATGCACTCTAGTAGTAAACTCCTGAAAGTAGAACCTGCTCTTCTCTATATCTGTCGCAAAACTGTTAACCCATGAAATTTTGGGAGTAAACTCATGAAACTAAAAACTATCTCTCTCATCTCTAACTGTAGCTAAACTGTCAAATAATGTAATCGCAGGGTCCTAAACTAATCCTAGAAAGGAACCACCATGATGATGTTGCGCCACTCTGATCATCACTATCAGACCAACGTGCCTAGTCTGCATCCTCCTCTTTGGAAACATCAAACTGAAATCACCAAAGGGACTGAAACAACTATCCCAAATCATCTTCTCCAAAAGTGTCTCATTGAAGTCTAAGCCTACAAAATCACTGCCAGCCCCAATCATGGGTATCAGAAAAGAAGGTATATCCTCCCATATAGAGTAAGTCTCAACTTCCCCTCTATTTTCATCCCAAAAATAAAGCAGGTCAATTATTGTCACAACTATGTCAATCATCATCATCATCTAAAGAAATCTATCACTCAGATGAATGCCCAGATCCCACTACCAAATTGGAAGTATACCACTCCTAAGGCTTGCTGACCGTTGTTGCGCTACAATGATGATTATCAAAATCCAAACGAGCCTCATCTCCAATCTATGTATGCAATCAATTGATGGACACCATATACTAGGAATCAACTCCATGCATGATAATCTATCATGCTCATGCTAATCCACATGGGGAAACCTACCACCCCTACTCCTGATAATATTATCTAACAATTCCTAGAGTCTATACACCTTCTTATAAAGTACCTCTACCATATGTGCTACCTCATGATCATACAAGTCCCTAGAAAGTCCTACCGAAGGGGTATCATGCATCACCCTCATGATCATCTCCTCAAATGTGGCCTCAAGGACTAAATATGTGTCACCTCTGTAGTAGATAATGTAAGCCCTCAATATATCCCCTTCACCTTTTGTGTCGATCACATTCCCTAAATAATAACTCCATGTCTTGTCTATAATTCCCCATGTCTCATCCAACTGTCTCACGAAATCCTCCCATGTCCTATTGTATATACTAAGAGAATCAAAGAATAAAAACAGAAACCTCTGCAACTGTAGGAAAATATGGTAAGTGGTAGGTGTGTTGGTCAATCCCAAGGGCATGATAAAAAAATCATAAGGATACCTAAGAATAGTCCCATGATTATCCTACTCACTGACCCAGCCTTGGTGATATTCCAATCGAATATCAATCTTCGAGGAGTGTACCTCTCCATGGAACTCATTCCTATGCATTAATGGACTATCCGAATAGTCTCCCGAGCTCCACGCTACTCCCATACCATCACATTCCTCCAAAAGTGTCTCCTCACATAGATGGTCAACCATACTCCCTCCATAATCACAAACATTTTTGCTACTGAGAGTACAACCTCCATAGTCCATGTACTTCCATAAAAGAGTGGATCGTCCTCCTCTAGACCAACCATGCTCCATCAAGTGAGAGTATGAATCTCCCCTAAACTCCATTGTCTCCCACTTTGTACCATTGTACCCCTCTGTATAACATTGTATACCATTTCACATCACTATACTATTGTATACCATTGCATATCATTATTTATCTTATATGTTCCACTGTATCAATCACTATACTAGTGTGAGTTGAACGTTGGTCCCAAATGTATGTGTCCTCATCTGTAATATGCATGTCCCCATAACCCTTGGATGCATATACTTCCCTGTTGGCTGATTCACAAGGTATATGCTCAATTGTCTCAACAATGATCATGACATGTGCATTCAATGGGTTCTCCAAAAGTAGTGGCTCATGATCCCAATACTGTAAAACATGTGCATAATCAAAATAATATGGATCATATCTCTCTACAAATGCCTACAAACTCTCTGATCCAAAAAGGATACAAAGAAGGCTAAGAATAACTTAGAACTCATAGAGGCAACTCAGAACGCTTAGAATGGCTCCAACAGATAGAGAAAGGGAAAAAAATTCAAAGTTCCCAAAACCTAGTTAAAACAGTATGATCATGAAGATCGTGTCACAAGCTTTCTAACGATGCAAATGGCTCGTCAAACCGAGTTACGGTTTGAAAGATATTCACGGTCAAACTTGCGGTCAAACATGGCCAATGAGTAGGGGACACATCATCATCCATATAGCTGACGTCAGCAACTGAAATGGCATGGTGACATCATCGTATGAGATGCTGCCATCATCATGCCATGTGGCATCACCATAGGCTACCACATGTCACCTGCCAATGGAATTTTCAGGGTCCATATGGACCAATAGAAAAGTGCCACGTGGCACCCCCAGGCGACACCACGTGGCACCACCCAGGAAGTGCCACATGTTAGTATGGAAATGACAGAGAAGCAGGGGATAAATTTCGCAAATGGGCTAATTTTCCATGGTTTTTCCCAAAAAATGATTCACCAAATTCCATTTTTTCTAAAAATGATTCGCCCAAATTCCATAGAATAAAATTATTTTACTTGAAAAATTGCCAAAATGTTATAGAAACTATATAAAATCCTTAGAAATTTGAATATTTTTACAAAAGTATTGCCAAACATTTTACATTTTGCATAGTAAGGTATAGTAAGATTAGCCCATGTTTTTACATTTTAATATAAATTTCCATCCTTAAAATCATCCTTGCAGCCACGTCAGCATACATGTGGCCTTATCAATGGGTGCCAAGTGGCCCAATCATCGAGCGAGACATGGAATCCCAAGAATGCCCAATGTTGGCCTGTGAACGAATTTAGTTTTAAAGAAATGGCGGGTCCGCCAAATCTAGTGGACCACGCCAATTTTAAATAATCATTTGCAGAACCTTCTAGAAGATCGCTAAACTTAGCAGAGGATGAAAACAATGTAATATATATATATAACCAACCACCAAAACAGAGTTCGACGGGTTCGACCCTGGAACCTCTGCCTTACCCAACGCTTTCATAACTCCGCCCTAACCAATGCGCGTACCGGTGTTACTTGGTATATCCACTGGTTCTATTATTTAAAAAGATAAAATATTCTTAGAGCCACGGGGAAGAGGCGCTACCACATCGTACGATTTTGGGCATTGATTTCGAGATGAGACTGTCATTATTGCAGGTGTAGAGGGCACAAAAACTAAGACATAATTCCTCTTGGGCTTGGGAGTGACAGAGTCAAATCGGAGCGTGGAGACAATGATTTTTGGGTAATTCGATGCCACAAATCTAGTGGTGATGTTATTTTTTCAATCTGAGCATTATTTATGCAGCTTGATTTCAGAATGAGGTATATTCATGTATTTGCCAAATTCTTTTCTAAGTTAATGAAAGAGCCTAACCATTTGAGAGCAGGACCCAGAGACGTAGTCCACCAGGGACGAAATCCATTATCAAGTTTTTATGTTCATATCTGATGCTTATGTCTCTTCATTTTTAAGTTTTCCCTTCTTTAATGGTGCACTTTAATTTATGCTCATTTAATACAATTATTTATAAGTCATGATAAAAAGATCCCGGATCATGTTGGTATCAGAGAAGTCATCTTTGACTTGAATTGTTGAGTGTGAATTCTCACTAGGGCCAAGCATAAGCAGGGTGAAGGAACTCTAAATAATTTCAATCCCGAAGTTGGTCGTGTATCCAAAATTAAGAAAATGGCAGAAGAGGACAAGCATGATAAACAGGAGAAAAAAATTCACATCGTCTTTTATCGCATGTCAGAAATGGTCGAGCAAATGTATGGAGATTACAAGAAGAGGATGAAGAAAAAAGGGAAGAAAAATGAACCACATGCAGATGATGATTCTTTGGTAAACCAAGGGGCTGGAGGAGATCCTCCTGAACCTCCTTCTTCACCTTCGAGTTCTAGTTCTTCTTCCTATGATAATTCTCAGCATTTTCATCATTCTAGCCATAAAGCCTCTTTTAAGAAACAATTATTAAAGCTTGATGTAAAATTTGATTTACCTATGTTTAATGGAGATGCTAATCCTAAAAATCTAGATAATTAGATCTGACATATTGAAGTGTATTGTCATGTCCAACATATTGATGAAGAGGACATTAAAGTGCAACTAGCTTCTCTTCGGTTGGAAGACACCGCTCTTATATGGTGGGAGACCAAGCTTCAGGACAAAAGTAAGTGTGGTAATCTTCTTTCCTCAGGGTCGGAATTTAAATCAGCGATAAGGAAGAAATTTTATCCATTAGGGTATTACATAAAGCAATGATGGAATGGAAAACTTTAAGGCAAAGTAAAGGTCAAACAGTCCAACTTTTCATAGAGGAATTTAGGAAGAAAGCACTTGCACTAAACATTCCTTTAGATTCCTATGAAACGTTAATGAAGTATATTGGAGCACTTCACAGTTATATTCGTCATACTTTACTATTGTTTAACCCCGCCAGTCTTGACGAAGTTTGTGTGCAAGCCACTCACCTTGAAAGCAGGAGTAAGAATGGATAGGAGGGAAATCCATTGAAGCACTCAAAAAAACATTTCAATGGGAAAGGAAATGGGAAGGACAAGAGGAACATTGCATAAAAGAAGGAAGAAGGAAAACCCTCTTGCAGCCATTGCAAGAAAACTGGTCATGATAGCGAACATTATTGGAAACTACATCCAGAGTTAAGGCCAAAGCAGTTTGGAGGAAAGGGGAAGCCAAAGACCATTGCTACAGTGCAACATGATCTTGGTTCCAATTTAGGTGACAAAGAAAGGATCGTAGCAGTTGGGATGCAAGGTAAAGATTCCTTTTATGCATGTTCAAGTTCTTTAAATGAATCACATGATGATGATAAAAGGAGAAGTGCACTATTCTACATAAGAGTTGTATCGAAACAGACAAATATAGGCACATTATTTGACCCGGTTTCCTAAGTCAATTTAATATTAGAGACACTTGTTAAGAAATTGTAATTAACCACAACACCTCACCATAAACCTTACCCTCTCGGTTGGGTATTTGATAAAGAAAAGCTAAATGTCACTAAGTAGTGTAGGTTGAGGTTTGTTATTGATTCTAAGATGATATATGAAGTGGATCTAGATGTGGTTCCTTTGGATGCCTGTGGTATTGTATTAGGGAGTCCCTATCTGTATGATAGAAAGGATATCTTCTTTCGGAAGGAAAACAAATACCATCTTACAAAATATGGAGTGGAATACATCATTATAGCTCACATCATAAAGGACAAATCAACACTTGTTAGTTCAGGCTAAGTAAAAAGAGTTATAAACACTAACAAGAATCTTGTACTCATGATTGTAAAGGGGGAATGCCATGATAAGTCTGATGTTGTTAATGCTATTGATCCTTTACATAAGAATGAATTTCTTGAGATGAGACATATCTTTCAGTGGGAAGGCAACCAGCATAAGACCTTCGACACTTTAAAGATCGACATTGTGCCAATGCTTGCCTTACCCGACCTTCAACAACCATGAAAGTTTGAGACCAGTGCCAGTACTAATGTCATAAGGACAAACATGTTTTTTAGATATCCTACTGTTACATCTATTATTTTGAATAATGTTTCTTTATCTCACATCAATAATGATGGATAGTATACTATTGATGAAATCTTCAAAGATGTATGTGGGATTTTCCAGGGTTTGAAGGTGAAGAAGTTTTTTTTGCAGGACAACTTACTCCACCATTTGAGTAAACCTCACTTTCCTTCCTATAGGGAAGTGCATGTAACTGAAGAAGATTTTGTTTCAGTTGTACTTAGACATTTTGGAATTGTAATGTATTTACAGGGATGGCATTTGCCTTGAAGGAAAGTATTTGTAACCACTATTGTAAAGGAATGTGTGTTGTACTTTTGTAAGCCCACTATTGAAAGGTCAGGGGTGTACACACCACTTCCTATTTCCTCTTATCCTTGGGAATTCTTTTCAATGGATTTTGTAAGGCGATTACCCATGTCTATTATGAGTCATGTCTACTTATGTGTAGCAGTGGATAGGTTATGTGACAAGCAGGTTGCTTGTTTGTTATCCCAATATGTAAGGGTCCATTTTGGGTTGTCCACATTCATTATCTTCAGTTGAGAGTCTCGATTGTTAGGAGAATATTGGACAAAATTGTGGCATCTCATGGACACCATGATGGGGAGGAGCATTGCTTTCCATCCATAGGACAACAAAAAGGCAGAGGTGGTAAACAATACAGTGGTCTAGTTGCTTCAACGATATTGCAGCCAACATCCTAAGTCATGGGATGATCAGTTACTATATGTCCAACCTATGTATAATAAAGTCATGTATTCTTTCACTTGGGATTCACTAGTTGATACTTGTCTTGGGTATTCACCTAAGATCCCCTTGGACTTGTTGTATGGGAAATATTTCAGGGAGAGAGATGTAACCCACAAGTTCATTCAGAGGATTCAATAGGTTAGCCAAGTAGTCAAGGAGAAGATGGAGGAAGATGTCATCCTAGATCGAAGACTGAGGACTTCACGCAAGAATGAAATTGCTTATCTTCAAGTACACCTAAAGGGTACACAGTCCAGCAAGGCATGGAAGATCGAGAAGGAAAGAGTGAGGGAGAAATCCCCTCACTTACCAGTTGATTGATGAAATCTTTTGGTGGTCCAAAAAGCTCTCAGTGGGAAGGCATGATCCAAAAAGGATCTAGAGAAGCCTAAGAATAAATCAAAATTCACAGAGGCAATTCAGAATGCTCATAATGGCTCTAGCAGATAGAGAAAGGGAAAAAATTAAAAGTTCCCAAAATTCAGTGAAAACAACATTATCACGAAGAGCGTGTTGCAAGATTTCTAATGACGCAAATGGCTCGTCAAACGAAGTTAGGGTTTGAAATATATTCACGATCAAAGATGCGGTCAAACATGGCCAGTCAACAGGGGAAACATCATTATCCATACTGTTGATGTCAGCATGACGTCAATAGCTGACATGGAAGGGTGATGTCATCATACAGTATGCTGATGTAAGTATGCCATGTGAAAGCACCAGAGGCTTCCATGTGTCACCCGCCAGTGGACTTTTCAGGGGTCCATATGGACCAATAAAAAAGTGCCACATGGCACCCTTAGGTGACGCCATGTGGCACCACCTAGTGAGTGCCACATCTCAGTACGATAATGACAGAGAAGCCACGTCAGCATACAAGTGGGCGTATCAACAGGTTCCATATGGCCCAATCATCGGGCGCCACATGGAATCCCAAGAATGCCCAATGTTGTCTCGTGAATGAATTTAGTTTTAAAAAAATGGCAGGTCTGCCAAATCTGGCGGACAATGCCAATTTTAAATAATCGTTGGAAAAACCTTCTAGAAGATCGTTAAACTTAGCAGAGGACGAAAAAAATGTAATATATATATATATATAAAACCAACCACCAAAATGGATTCTGACGGGTTCGACCCCAGAACCTATTCCTTACCCAACGCTTTCATAACTCTTCCCTAACCAATGCACCTACTGATGCTGCTTGGTATATCCGTCGGTTCTATTATTTAAAAAAATGAAATCTACCCAGAGTCGTGGTAAAGAGGCACAACTATACTATATGAACGTGGGCACAGATTTCGAGACATGACTAGCATAATTGCAGGTGCAGAGGGCACAAAAACTAAGACATAATTCCTCTTGGGTCTGGGAGATCCAGAGTCAGATCAGAGCGTGGAGACAATCATTTTTGGGTAATTAGACGCCACGAATCCAGTGGTGATGTTTGTTTTTTGATCTGATCATTATTTCTGCAGCTTGATTTCAGAATGAGTTATATTCCTGTATTTTCCAAATTCTTTTGTTGAGTTAATGAAAGAGCCTACCCATCTGAGAGAAGGACCCAGAGACGTATTCCACTAGGGACAAAATCTGTTATGAAGTTTTTGTGTTCATATATGATGCTTATGTCTCTTCATTTTTAAGTTTTCCCTTCTTTAATGGTGCACTTTAATTTATGCTCATTTAATACAATTATTTATAAGTCACAATGAAAAGATCCAGGATCACCCTCCAAGTTACCAATATCCTCTCATGACATAGCTGAAGTATATGAATAAATCTAAACTAATATGGATGTAGGGGATACACGACTAGACTCCTCAAGGAGCCGCTCTACTATGGACTACGATTCTTGAAGGGATATCTATGTGTTCTTCAATAATTCTTGTGCATTCACCAACTCATGAATGAGACGATCCACCTCATTCTCCTTTTGCTCCAACACCCCATGGTACATCTCATCAATATCTAGAAGGTAATATCTATCCATAAGGAGATGTTGGTAGTTTGTCTTCATCACTATCACTCTCTCTAAGTGTTTGAAAGTTCTCAATGGAAAACTCTCCACCCGAACTATCCTGTGTCACCGTGGCTCTCCAAAAATATCCTGCCACCAATGAGTGTGTATCATCATGATGTCTCATGGTTTCCACAATCATATCCTCTCTGACCTTCAATTGTCCTGCCAAGTGTTGTGACTCATGCGAATCAACACCTCTATCGTGCTAAAGTTCTACCTCATAACTCATGTCACTAAGGTCAACTTTGGAATCCTTATCAATGTACTCCCCAAGACATATTGTGCTACTCTACTCAACATCAGTTGTGCCACTCTGTTCATCACCCATATGCACATCCTGTAAGGTGAGTCCCTGTTCCATAGATGAATTTCCCTGTGCATCATCCTTAGGTGTATCAACACCCAAATAATCCTGAACCTCATCACAAGATGTAGATGCTACCTCATCCTCACGATCTGATGTACTATCCTCTTGAACATCATATGTGCTAATGTCATTGCCTTTTGATAGTGTGTCCCAAGATTCTACCCTATCATCCTCAACGCATACATCCTCATCCTGGATGGGTGTAGGATCAATCTGTGCCCCTATCAATCCACTAACACGTGGTGATGTATCCACTTTCCTTACTACTTTGGCTACGCTTCCATCTTTCTCTTCATACATTTCTGTTGTTCTTATCCAATAATTGTCTACTACAATCTTCTTTTCCCATGCTACAATATCATCTTTCTTCTAGTTAGGATGTTTGATGGATACAAACTCTTTGAATGTTACCTGAGCCCTAAATGTCATACTAAGAGCTTGATTTTCCCTATCACAATATAGAATCTCCTTTGCAATATCCATTTCTCCTAAGCCACTGGAAATGAGTGTAATGCTAAGTACCCTATTCAATTTGCAATCTAAAATTATTCTCCTTAATGAAGACCCCTTAGGCTGGGAGGAATCTTCACTCCAATACCACTATAATATCCCCAACCAAATCTGATATAAAAATCATATCTAACTGGTTGAGAACTTTCGTCAAACACTTTGATGGTATGTTCAATTTCCCTTAGAAAATCCCTTCTTCTTGTTGTCATGAATTTGATGAGGTTTTATGATGTGTTAGCATGACATTTGAAATAATTTCTACCTCCTTATAACTCCCTAATTGTGGGCTACTATATATAATTAATGGTTGTTATGTTTTTTGTGTGTTGGTTGATTGAAACATTTTTTCAAACACTTTGTGTGCAATAGTTGTAGCATTCATTTAAGTGTATTTTCTAATGTATTTTGGCCCATATTTCTTCATGTACTACATAAGGAAAACACATGCAATGATAACCAAATAAATAATAAACCGATAGTTATTAAAAACCATAAGATAATACCTCGAATCCTTGCTTTATTTAATATGCATTTGATTGTCCAACATACAGTAATTTCCAGATCCGAAATTTATTTTCTACAACTGATATAGGGTTGGAAAATACAAATAAAATGCAGCGAAAGGAAAACAAAGAATCTCCCAATAGAAACCCTCTAACAACTGCTCCAAAAATATGTAATTTCTTTGGCAAAGGATGGCCCCAATGACAATATATGCTGGAAACTCCTTCAAAAATCCAGTCTCTTTAGATATGGCCTCCAAAATCCAAGAAATGGTTGTAAACTAATAGATCTGATGATGGCTAACTCATGTGAGAAGATCCCCTGGCTGTAGATGACAAATCTGACTACCAATCACTGAAACTCAAGACCCCAATTCACCCTCCTTCATGAATTTCTCCCATCTCTGGTAATAAATAGTTATGGGTGCTAGAAACCCCCCAAAGTACCAAGGAAAGTCGACATAGGTGAGACAAAGACAAGCCCACTCAGATCTCCTCAAGATCTCCTTCCCAGAAGCCAAATCAAATCCTCCTTGATTGGACAATGTGCCTCTCTCTATAGAAATCCTCCAATAGTTGCGCCCCTCTTCACAAATGATGTAAGAAATGGATCTGGAGAGGAATAGAATGGTGAGGGTGGAATATTTCACCACGTAGACCAATTTTGGATCAGGAACAAAGGAATCTTTCACCTCCTTGTTGATCTCTAGGGTTTATTCACTCAAAACCCTAAAATCGTCTAAGCTGCTATTGTTAATGTTTATGCCATTATTATAGTTCTTTGCATTTCAATAGAGAAGAGCAACATAAGAACAAGATCACTAAGAAATAAACATTCACAAGAGACACAACATTTATCCTGGGAAA
>ML794132.1:253793-373811 GCA_009831015.1 Picea engelmannii
CCATACCAAGCTCTAGGAGCTTGCTTCAATCCGTATAAGGCTTTCTTCAATCTGCAGACATGAGACTTCCTGTCTTCTACCTCAAATCCTTGAGGTTGCTCTATATACACTTCCTCTTCGATGACACCGTTTAGGAAAGCTGTGTTTACTTCCATCTAGTGCAACTACCACTTCATCTTAGCTGCAAGAGCTATGATGGTCCTGATCGAAGTGTATCTAGCTACAGGAGTGAATGTCTCTTCATAGTCAATGCCATCCTTCTGGGAAAAGCCACGAGCGACAAATTTTTCTTTATACTTCTCAATACTTCCATTAGCAGCATGTTTTATTTTGAAGATCCATCTGTAGGATACCCTATCTTTATTCTTCGATCTAGGAACTATTTCCCATACTTCGTTCTTCATTATGGACTGGTATTCCTCTGTCATGGAATCTTCCCATTCTTTCTTTTGAATGGATTTTTCAAAGCAGGTAGGCTCTTCATCTAGTACATTACACATCAAATCCGTGTAACTGGAGAATGGCCTTGGTATTTTCACTTGTTTTGAGGTTCCTTCTGGAACACCATACTTCTCTCCATCTTGAATGAGCTCTCTTGCCCAAGCAAGCTTTATTTTATGGGAGAAGGTCATTTGAGGAGGTTCTTGAACTTCTGTTATATCATGGTCTTCAGGAGTCTCCTCATCAAGGGAAGTTACAACTTTTCTTACTGGTTCTGTAGCTCTGGGAACTTCCCTCACAGATTCTGCAATCCTAGGATTTACAGGTTCCTCTTCACATACTTCTTCAAGCTGACATCTTCTTGATTTCTTAAGTGCTGCTTCTTCATCAAAGGTCATTTCCTTGCTAATTTCAATGTGGCGGTGACCAGGTATGTAGATTCTGAAGGCCTTGGAGACCTCACAGTATCCCACAAATATTCCCGTCTTTCCGAAGGGTTCCATCTTGTTTCTTTTCTCTTTTGGTATATGAATAAACGCTGGACAACCAAATATTTTGAGATGTCTTACCTCTGGATTCTTTCCGGTGAACATCTCTTCTGGTGTCTTGAGCCTAAGTGCACTATGAGGCAATCGATTATGCACATAAACAACTACCATTGCTGCTTCTTCCCATAAGCACATAGGAAGATCTTGATCATAGTCTTCATAGCTTCCAACATGGTTCTGTTCTTCTATTCAGCTACACCATTTTGTTAGGGATCTTGATCCCAACATCTTTGCAGAAGTTCATGAGCTCTTTTGAGGTATATTCTCCTCCACTATCTGACCTGAGTATCTTAATATTCCTTACAAAAGGGTTCTCTTATCAAGGCTCTGAATTCCTTGATCTTTTTGAACACTTCAAATATATCCAGGTCTTTTATGAGAATAATCATTAATGAATGATACATAGTATACATACCCATTAATGGAGGATGATGGAATTGGGCCACATACATATGAATGAATGAGTTCTAAAACTCCTTCTGCCTTGCTGTCACTCTTCAGAAATGGGTTCTTGATGTTCTTCCCTTGTGCACATCCATTGCATATGCCTTCATGGTCACCTTTGAGTTTTGGTAAACCTGTGACTATTTTGCATATGTGTGGTAGCACCTTGTAGTTGAAGTGAGCTAATCTTCAATGCCAAGATTCTTCAATGGCATGGGTCATGGCAACTTCTGAGTGACCTTCTAGCTTATGTAAGTCACCTTCTTCTCTTCCAATGATGATTGCTTCATATATGGTCTCTCCTTTAGCACGCTGCCTTCTGCAACCTTCGCTATAGCTTCTTCATGTGACCCAGAGCAAGGTCAACAAAACAACAAGCAAGAATAATATCCTTCTTGATACTATAAAGCAATAACATGAACAATCATCACAGTAGCTCCTTTAGAGCTATTACTTATAATTTAGAAAAGATTAAAGGTAAGGAATACAATACAAAATGAGGTCAACACTCTCATAGTGTTGTGACCAAGCATTCTTCCATGGAAACCTGGAACTAATACATGAGGTTTCTCCTAGAGGAGGTGTTAGTTGTATCGAGCAAATCATATACCTCTATATGCTTACATGATATTAGGTGTAATACTTTACAAGGACTGCTATCTCAACTATAGTCATCAACTTGTCATGTGTACCTTTGAATCTTGATTAATCAAACTTGGAGCCTTGTCCTCAAGAATGAGTGCTTTCTTTTCTTCCAGGTCTTCTTCACTCAAGTGACGAGTGCTTTCTTCAACCTATCTTCTGTACTAAGACAATATGCTAACTTGACAAAAGGTTAGGTTAGAGGATAAACTTTATGATCAACTTTCAATTCTTTTAATAATTTGATCATAGCTTCAACATGCAACACTGATAATGTCATGACAAATAGATGTATATCAGAATAATTACACCTGGGTTGCATCATTCCTCTAAATGTGTTGGATCTATGGAAAGAGATCCCTTCTCTTGCAAATACTCTTTAGGGTTTAACCATTAAACATATGTAAGTACATACCTTTGATAGCATTTGCAGGTAGTGGCTCCATCTGGTAGCAGCGACAATCATTGCCAACTCTTGAGAAAATTTCAAGGGTGATTGCAATTGGTTCTACGGCTGCAACTGCAACTGGTACTGCCACTGCAGCTGGTTCTGAGACTGCAACTGCAACTGTAACTTAGGGTTTTATGAGGAAACCTTAATTTTTCAAACTTCGAATTTTGAAATTCTGATCCAAGGGATAGATGCGCTGGGATGAGGTGAGTTAGCTGGTGTAGTCGAAATTTAAAAAATCCAACTTTTACCCCCTCAAACTTGATCTGCGGATTTCTGGACTGGTGCTTCTGGTACTCTAGTACTTCTGGTACTCTGGTTTTCTGGTACTTTGTGAAACTAGGGTTTCACTTTCTGAGAGATCTAGCTACTGAAAAGGTGTGCTCTAAGTGCCAAAATGATCCTTGGGGGAGGGCGCAACTTTCTAGGTAGTTTTGGAGCTGAAAAGCTTCACTTTTGAAAAACCCTAATTTGCAGGTACTACAACAGTGACATTTTTCCTCTTGCGAAATGTGCTTCCTTCAGGTTGGCTCTGATACCATGTTAATGTTTATGCCATTATTATAGTTCTTTGCATTTCAATAGATAATAACAACATAAGAAC
This sequence comes from Picea engelmannii, assembly GCA_009831015.1. Taxonomy (NCBI): domain Eukaryota; kingdom Viridiplantae; phylum Streptophyta; class Pinopsida; order Pinales; family Pinaceae; genus Picea; species Picea engelmannii. Next base: position 256,924 of record ML794132.1, read on the forward strand.
AAGTTCACTGAGAAATACACATTCACAAGAGACACAACATTTATCCTTGGAAACCCTCTAGGGGAAGAAAACCCAGCAAAAACTTCCTTATCATAAATTGCCAATACAATGTCAAGAGATAACTCAAACCAATACAAACAGTCCTCTCCAAAAGATGCACCACTCTTCTCCCTCTCTCCTTTGCCGGTAACAGATCAGAACTTGTCTCTCAAACTGAGCAAGTGAGTTGTATTCAAATGAGGTGCTAACCTCCTTTATTTATACAATTTCTGGCATGTGTGAAGTGTCTCTTCACTGGCAGGGCCGACTTCTTAATTTGGGTGGGTAAACCCACCTTTATTATATTTCTGGGTCTTCTTATTAATTTCTGGGGCCGACTTCTTATTCGGCCTATTATAATTGTCTGTTGACCAATCCACAAAAGGGGATTTGGTCCTAATACAATTACCGACATGATTAATCCACAATGGGGATTAATCCTATAAATAATATATCAATAATAATAAGAATACTCTTTGTAGTTACTTTATTTCAACAACTATAGCTCAAAGATACAAGTGAAATGATGATCAACATAATGAGAGAATATGAGCCCCTATCTCTTTTTTTGTACACATTTTCACCTTTTTCCCCTCAAGTGACTTTTAATTCATCATTAATATTTTTTCATAAAATCACTTTATTAATTTAATGAACCTTTTTACTCCAAAAAGTGATTAATTCACCTTTATGACTTCTTTGGTCACTGAAAGTCACTTTTCATCATCCTATCCTGTAGTTATTTTCGCCCCAGTTCCAATGAGCTATTACGCTAAGGTATTTGTCCAAGAAACAAGCTCCAAATAGTACCTTAAGTGTAATTAAATAAAATATGGTCAATAATAACTCAAAATTACATAAATCGTTGGAATGTCATAGAACCAAGAATAAGTTGTGTGGAAATGATCCTCATGATGAATAATAGTAAATAAACTAAGTTGTGCCCCATAAAACTCCTCCAAACCTCTTGGGCTCACTAATGACCTAGTCTCACCCCTCTGACCTGGCTAACTCAAATCTCCTGAAGTAACTCTAACTGCATAATAATGGAACCCGAAAATGAGAACATTACAATATGAGGTTAGGTTGGCTTCTTGAATGGTTTCAGAGGACCATGACTAAGGATGGTTTTTCTCTGTAGGAATTTCCAAGATCAATGCTTCCTTTTAAGTTATGCAAACACCTTGATTCACTTCTTTAGCTCAATGTTTTGAATCTAGCTTCTTTGTTAGGGGGCCATGAGGAGAGTCTTATTTTGTTGAGATATTTTGCTACTCATGGAGGTTGAAATGGGTACTTTTTCCTCGTGAACATTCTTTAGAGTTACAAAGAAATTATAATTTGAATATGGTCTTGCCTCATTTTCAACATAGAGAGTGGCATGTCTTTTCCTTCGATTTGAGGGATTTTAGATGCTTTTAAACCTTCCCCTAATTCTAGGGTTGGAGGGGAAGACACTCTAGACAATTCTTACTAAAATGTCCATATTTGTAGCATCCATTGCATTTGAATAAGAATTTTTTATAATCCAATAGATGTACAAAGGACAAGTTATCAAGATGTATCTCAATAACCATTATATAATAATTTAAATTTCATATGTTTTTTTTGCACACCCAATTTTTTTTGTTGTAGTCTAAATGTTCTACCAAATTACTCTTCTCCAACTATTTTTTCATATTTGAGTGATTATTTCTGTATAATCCATGTGTCCCAAAGGTTTTTAGCATGCCGAATCCATTTTTGCATTCATAAATGGATTTTAAACAACAAAAAATAGTGATATCATACATATTCATATTGTTGGATTCTAGGGGAAAAAACCATTTCATATAACAATAAGACAAAGCTATATATATATATATATATATATATAAGTAGATGACCAACATTGCTCTAATTTTATTTGTTTGGATTCAAAAATAATTGCAAGGATGGTATTGGATTTATCGTGATCAAACTAGAAGTCCTTTCACTGATTCCTATGATTGTTTTCTATCATCCCCTTCGGAAGGAAATATAGTTAAGTTGCACAAATACTAATATGGATTGGATACATATATGATAATAACGTTTATGGAACTTTTTAATGAATATGAAAAAGTTTTAGAGAATAAGTACAGAAAAATAGATATATTTTATATAATAGTTAAAAAAGAAATTTTATGGAAGAATTTTTTTAAATGTTTATAAATTTTAAAGTTGGAATGTTAAAAAATTAAATGAGTATCTAAATAGGAAATATCACTAAGTTTTATAATTATTATTATTATTATTATTAACGTCCACTGAGATTGAACTGGTCTATCAGACCTTAAGAGGGTAAGTGATTACTTGTGATTCTTTAGAATTTTGTTTCTGTGCTCGAAAAGCATTAAGAGAAGATTTCCAAGATCACCATACTTTTGTTGAGTTAAGATGTTAGGAAGGTTGGTAGTGTGATAATAATATTTTCCTGATGATGAACCACATTGGTTTTGTCCGAAACATCGAAAATGAAAAAACCAATGCGATAATTCTGAAAGAACTATCTCATCAAGTGTGATAAATATTTTGAAAATGAGATCTAATATGGGTATAGGCTGGACAATCTAAGAGAAAGTGATTTTCATCTTCAACCTTCTTAGTGTCACAAAGGTGACACACTCTTTCATCCTATGGCGTTTTAGGAATTGACCAACACCCAGTTTCACTATGGAGCTCGTGAGAATTTGTTCCTATCTTAGCAATGCTTATTTTTTTCTTTATACTTGACAAAACAGATAGATAATTTTGATCTTCTAGATTAGGATTGATTATATCTTTATAATACCTTAATTTTCTTTTTTCCTCTAACTCTTTATCACACCACATTTTCTCTTTAAATTTTGATTTGACGTTTTTTTAAATAGTATATTTTTTCTGCAAAATGGTTTCTTCCATGATTCCCCAATAGTTTAGCCAAGACCGAACGTCTTTATGCCATCCTCGCTTGAGTTGATGGTGGTTATGACTTGATTTTGAAGCAATTTTTGGTAGCCTCTTGTCTTCCATGTTGTGTAAATTGTTCTTATACATTAGGTATCTACTCATAGCCATGCTCTCAATGGGGGAGAGGCTTGTTTCTAAGAGGAGGATGGGATAGGGCAAATTTCCTTTGATTTTGAGATTATAGGTTATAAAATTCTTTTGTATTTTCTCTATCTTTCTCCATGATTCATGAGAGATACTACAACCCCAGACTTCACATCAATAAAGAATAATAGGTGTAACAAGAGTCTCAAAGAGGAGTTTCTTCTTATCCCAACTCCAAACGGTTGATTTACAATTGTTTTCAAGCCCATAATAAGCTTTCCATCCCCCAATAATCCTTTTCTCAATGCTATAATTCCAATTGAGCTTGTGGTGAATATCAATTCCAATATATTTGTATGAAGTCACTTCCTCCAAGTTGTTGTTGTCATATACAAAAGTATCATAAGAGATCTTATTGGATTTAATAATCATGACCTTAATCTTATCAGTATTAACAATGATACCCATATTGGAGCAAAAATCCTTGAGGATTCTTAGTTGGTTTTCAAGATCATGGGGATTCCTTGCCATAAGAACAATATCATCGGCATAAAGAAGAAGATTGATGACTATACCCGTGAGAGTAGGGCCAATACAACCTTCTTTTTCCAAGCATTTTTCTAACTTATCAATGTATATGCCAAAAAGGGTAGGGGACAAGGGACAACCTTGTTTGACTCCGATATTGTAGTTAATTTTTTTTGATCAGCCCTCAGTATTTTTAAACTTAACAATAATATTCTCATACATTCTTATTGCAACAACCCTCAACTCTAGAGACACTTAAATAAATTCCATAAATACTAAAAAAATATAATATTTTATTAAAAAATAAGTATAAGAAAATAAAATTAATGTCTATTAGGAAAAATAAAAAATGTTTTTATCATAAATAAATTTTTAGATAATAACTAAAAAAACAAAATAAATCTTATTTCATTAAAAATATATATAAAATAAAATAATGTTTTTATTAAATGTTTATGAATTTCAAGTTTGGAAATGAAATCAAATAAAATAGTTTATTTTTAAATTGAAATGGACATTTGAATTGAGAATATAGTTGAGATACCATTATGAGTTTGCACACATGTATGATATTTTAAACAATACAATAAAGTTTAAAATAACAAGTAAAAGGAAAAAATAGAATGTCTCATATTATATGGAAAATATAAAGTTAAAAATAATAAAATAGAAAAAAAAAATAGAACATATTTCATATATAAAAACTAAATTATAATAAAAAAAATTTAGATTATTAAATGTTTACAAATTTTAAATTTGGAAATAAAATGATAAAAAAAATCACTTTTAAAAATTGAAATGGATAGTTAAACATGGAATATAATTAGGGAATGTATACATATATGATATTTTAATAATGAATAGGACAAATTTTTAGACAATAAATATAAGAAAAAAAAACAGAATACTAAATTATGACTCTAAGAAGAAAAAAATAGAATATGTCTCATATTATATGATATGAAAAATACGTTATGAAACAAGAATTTTAAATTATTAAATATTTATAAATTGATATCAAAGAAAATAATTAATTTTTAAATTGAAATAAATATTTAAATTATTAAATATTTATGAATTTTAAATTTGGAAATAAATATTTAAATTATTAAATATTTATGAATTTTAAATTTGGAAATAAATATTTAAATTATTAAATATTTATGAATTTCAAATTTGGAAATGATGTCAAAGTAAAGAGTATTTTTAAATTGAAATGGATATTTAAATTGATTCAAAATTTTGGGTCTTCAACAAACATAAAAATAAAACACAATTATGATTGGAGTTTTTAGTAACAGAGAAATTGATTTGTATAAATTAATACATGACATGATATGAAATTAAATAATAAAAAAAATTACAGCTTAAGAAATTTGATTTTTCTTGATGCTTGATAAATCCGGGTTTAAGATGAATCTAAATTAATTTTATTATATTATAATTATTTTGTTATTTAAAATATTGTAATTATTTTAATATTTACTTTTTATTTAATTTGTTTTTGTTGTGAGTTTTTATGCGACGACATCTCCTCTCCTGATATTGGACTATAGAGCACCTAGCTACTTTCGATATAAAAATAGTACAAATACAAATAACACAAATAACCTAGTTGCTTATCTCATTCTCTGGAAGAGAATGAAATAATGGTTGAATGTTTTTATATTCCTTAGATACTTGATGAGAAATCCCTGCGGATCTGGATACTTGATACGTAAAGATGAATTTTCAGTTATTTATCATTGAAGAAAGGAAATGGAAGACGGGTAGTGCACGCCATGTGCATGTACAGCACTCTGAAACATTCCATTACAGAGGGGATTTGCCTCGTGTCAGTGGAATAAATGGTGGCGCCACACAAAACAAAAACAGGTGCTGTGGCTGCTGATTAAATAGTCTCTTCATTCGCTTTTGTCAACATCGATTATGTATGTCTCCCCAATAATTATCATCTCTGGCCACCGAGAATAATAATACAACTTTTGGAATACCACTTTTGGTTGCAGCAAATGAAAAAGTGAGAAGTATGGTGACATATAGTGCTTCCCACATGGGTTTGATGGTGCATGTCTCCATTAATATCCTTGCACTCACACACAGTCATGTCCTTATCCTTGCACTCATACACTGATGTCCTTGATATATAAAACTGAGACATCATTCCTTTCCACAAAGAGAAAATTGCTTGCATTCTAATGATGGCTATGGCTAATTAATTTTCTTTAGAGCTCATCCCTCTTCTATGTAGATTTTAAAAGCAATGCTTCCTTTCTACCTTTTTTTTATAATTGTATGTTTTCTTAATCCATCAAAGTTCACAATGATTTCATGTTGTCATGGATCCTTGAAAATGATAAATTCTTGTTTTTTATATTTATTCTATAAACATAGAAACAAGAAGGTTGGGATGACTTATTACAAGAGATTCATCGAGTGTTAGTGGAGGATGACAAATATATGTTCAATGCAAGTCATTATAAGGAGAGAGTTGGGTTATGTGTTAAAAGGTTGGGAATTTTGTTTGCAAAGTTTTGACTCCAAAAATGACCTTTTAAGGTCTCAAAGGGGTTCGAGAAGGTTCTCGACCTTAAATCACGAAAGCATGACTTGCTTCTAAAATGGACCTAACAAGCCAATGGTACCAATTTTTCCACCTAGAAAGTACCAAAAAAGATGGAAAATTGCATAGTGATTCATTGGAAATCATACCTCTCCATTTAGGGAGGCTTTTGGTCCCCAAAAGATTAAATACCAAAGGTGGCAATGGAAATTTTCCTCTACCTTCTCCCTAGAGTATGATTTGGTCTTGTATGGAAGTTTTCCTTTCAATCAAACCTACTCTAGTTCATACTACCCCCATCTAGTTGTTCTCAACTTCTTTTGCAAAACTATATCTTCTGCGAACTTTGTTTGAGCTTCTAGTTCTAAGCCTCTATGTTAAGTAAGACTTTCTCATCAATTTCCTAGTCCAACATAGAAGGCTCATAGAGTTTTAGATTATCTACATTCACTATTGAGTAAATGCACATATATGGGGGTGGACTGAGTTTGTAGGCATCATCAACCACCTTTTCCAATACTTTAAAAGGACATTACCATAGAGCCTTGATCTTCTTACCATGATCATGTAGCATTTCTTTATATAGGTAAACCAAACTCTAACTCCTAGCGTGAATGTTTTCTCAATATTGTGTTGATCATGCCACACCTTGTACTTTTCCTATGCCTTCAATAATGTCTCAGGTACTTGCAAATTGATATGTCTTATCTTATCAATGATTTTTTCATCCTTCAATGCTTCTCTTGTGGTGTCTTCCCTTGCTTTGTTGGGTTTAATAACCAACAAAAAATATATAAAGACACATATGAAGCAAGGGACACTTGGATTTTACACTCAAGAAACCCCGAAGGGGAAAATTCTATTCAATTATACCATCCCTATGTGTTTTTCTATTGTACAATTGGTCCCTTTATATAACAATGGGTGACCATAACAACTATGTCATAATTAGATGTTTAGTTCAACCTCATGGATAAGTATCTCCACAATATCTCCTTAAATATTTCCATGAATCTCTCAACTAATCGTTATCCCATTCTTACATAGAATTCTATGCTTGCTCTACATCATTACAAATTTATCATATAATTTAGACTTTATTCACGATTCACAAGTAGGAGTTAATCATTCATGTTCCCCTTTAACAAATACTTGTGATACAAGCATATTCTCTCTTTCATTGTTCCTTTCAATTGTTCCACATTTCATCTTCTACGATCTTTGCCTTTGATTCTCTTTGTCTTCATCTTATGTCTTATACAATCTTCTTCTTTCATCTTTTTTCTTCATTTTTATTCTTCTTCAGTTTCATGTTGTATCTGCAAAACATAAACATTATGCTCGTTGAAGTCCATATAAAAAATTAACCATCCACCAGAATACATGGGTCACCAATCGTTGTATCCACATATTCTCTCGAAAACTTTTTCTCATACATGGTGTAAATTTTCACATGCAACTCTATGTGACTAATTTTCAAATCTGAAAAATTGCTTCCTAGTGAGCTAACAGTAAAACCCTAGTTGTTATCACTGAACAATTTTACATTGAAATTTATTGACTAAAATAATATGCAGTGGTAACAACAAGATCAGAGATGAATCATCAATACACACGAGACACAAAAAATTTGTTCAGTAACCTTTTTAATTTCAGAAATTCTGAGAGTAAAATTATCCCTCCCAACCAATACAAATCCACCAAAATCTAAGGACATCCTTATCCTCCAAAAAACACAAAATCAGAAAACCAAACCTCAACAAATCCATAGAAATTTCCTCTACCCACAAATCTGCTACAGACCACCTGTACGACCTATTGATGTCACCTATACTATTGTTGATGCTAGACTGTATGGACCTACTCCTTCCTATAAAACCTTGTATGAACGTACACATTTCACCTTACTGCAACCCACATACATACGTGACTGTTCCCACTGCAATCCACATGCATACAAGATTCACCTTCTTGAAACCTGCGTACATACATGATTGTGCGCATTGCAATCTGCTACATGTACAGAAAACTCAGCTTCCTTCACACGTGCATCCTTCCTCTCTCCTAGGCCATATTTTTCAGAGTTACAGAACTTCCTTTGCTGAAATCACCAAGCCTCCTAGCACAAGGCAGACTCACTTATGCTAGCTCCATCATGTCTCCACACACACTACACAAAATGAAATGTCACAATGGCCTTTCTCATTTTTATACAATCCTTAGGGGTCATCATAAAAACCACTACACAATTCAACATCAAATTAGTCTTTCTTGTGGGTGTGAAGCCCCAACACAAAACACACAAAGCCCATCACCAAATCCTTGAATCCCTAGCTTCATTCCAAAGGAGGTTTTCACCAAACGAAGAGTGTAATGTGGTGCCCACGATGATTCCCACATTCCTGACACCTAGGTCATGTGAGAATACCTACCCAAAACTGCAAAAATAAAAACTCCCTCTTAGTAAGGGAGATATTCTCACCACACTTCATAATCACCTGGAAGTAGCTCTGTCTCCTATCCAAGGAGAAGATCTATCTCTTGTACTGAATCTTGTACAACAAATGCTCTCCAATCTGCCTGATTGGATGCTCCCCCTATCACTGAGGCAAGATACCATGCTCCTAGAAGTTTCTCGCTCCTGAGAATCCTTCTTGGCCATCTCAACCCATGACACCCTCTTGACAGTCTTGGAATATGCCTATCTCCCATATGGACCTGAAGGTTGGCTCCTACTGAATGAATGACTCTTCCTATGAGCCTCCTAACTCCCTCTGAAGTTGGACTCCCTCTGAGTCTACACAACCTTTGGAGCTACTTTCTCCCTATCCATTGTTCTTTTCACATTCCTAGGAGGCTACTCCTCCCCATTGGATCCTAAGGGATGACTCACTCTAAACTTTGGCTCCCTATGATCTTGTACCACTAGTGGAGATACCTGATCCCTCTAAACCTATGCTACTAGTGGGGCCACTTGCCTCACCACTGGTGGGGCCACCTGCCTCACTAATAGTGGGGCCACTTACCTCACTATTGGTAGAGATAACTGCTCCTCCTCATCTTTCTATTTTCTCTTGTTGGTCACAACACACTGCTCCTAATACTATCCCTCATTCTATATAGGTTTCCCTCTCTAAATCCAGGACCACTGTTGTTCCTAGGATATATCCTCTCGACATCCACTAACACATGTCCATCCCCGAGAAACACTGCATAGCTCTACTCCTCAATCGTTGAGTCCGATAACACACTCTTGGCACCCATAATAAATTTTCCATTCGCAACACATTTGAAAATTAGTCACATAGGGTTGCATGTGAAAATTGACATGGTATCAAATTTGAATCATTGATACACATGAGACACAAAATTTATGTTCTGTAATGTTGTTAATTTCACAAATTCTAAGGGAAAAACCAACCCTCCTAGATAATACAAATCCACGAAAGTTTTAGGATAACCATGTCCTCCAAAAAACACAAAATTAGAAAACCAAACCTCAATAAAGCCCTGGAAATTTCCACTACCCACAAAGACCACTTGTACGGCCTGTTGATGTCAGCATGTATGGACCTACTCCTATCAAGAAAACCTTATAAATACATACATGATTCACCTTACTGCAACCCATGCATACATGCACGATTGTGCCCACTGCAACCCGCATACATACACGATTCATCTTTCTGCAACCCATGTACATATGCGATTGTGACCACTACAAACCGTGTACATGTACGAAAAACTCATCTTCCTTTGCATGTGCATCCTTCATCTCTCCTAGGCCATATTTTCCAGATTTATAGACCTTCCTTTACTGAAATCACCAAGCCTCCTAGCACAAGTGTAGACTCACTTATGTTAGCTTCATCATGTCTCCACACACACCACACAAAATGAAATGTCACAATAAACTCTCTCCTTTATACACAATCCTTAGGGGTCATCATAGAATCCCCTCCATAACTCAAAATCAAATTAGAATTTCTTGTAGGTGTGAATCCCCAATACAAACCCACAAATCCCATCACCAAACCCATAAATTCCTAGCTTCATTCCAAAGGCGGTTTTCACCAAACGAAGAGTGTAATGTGGTGCCCATGACGATTCCCACGTTCCTGGAACCTAGGCCATGCGAGAATACCATCCCAAAGATACAAAAATCAACACATGGTTCAACAACAATTCTTTATTCACAAAAATTTTCACTACCCCTACATGATCATCATCAATCATCATCCTGTATTTTCTTTGGCTTACTTGTAACCACACTTTGGGATTTTATGGATTACCCTCAAGCATTACAATTCTCAAGTGGTTTCGGTTTACCATGAACCATACATTACATCAAGTGGTTTGTAACTAACCATGAACCTACCTCTGTCATGACAAGTGGTTTTTGTTTTACCAAGAATAAATCAACATTCAAATTATGGGGGTATACTTGCCTCATTGAGGCTTACATCAACATTTGACTCAAGTACATATAGTTTCAAACTTTTATAATTCTCCATTTGAATCTTCAACTCTAATACCTACATAAAAAAATTCTTATAGTCATGTCCCTTCCTTTTTTTGGCACATTACCCATGAAATCCATGGAGATGCTCTCCCAAGGTCCAGTAGGAATAGGCAAAGGATAGTATAAGCATTTATTTTTGTAACTAGGCTTGCTAGTACAGAAAAGTATGCATCCTCAAATAAATTGGGCTACATCTTCTTGAATTCTAAGTGGCCAATATGCATACATCTATAAGCTAGTAGGTATTTCCCCAACACCAAAATTGCCTGCAACTTTAGAGGTATGAGCTTCTCTAATCAATTGTAATATTTTACCTTTAGGAACATAGAGCTTGTCTAGCTTATAGGGAAACCCTTCTTGGAGATGATACTCATTGTTACTATGATCTTATTCTACATGAAATCGGCCTTATAGTTGACGAAACACCTCTTTAAAGTCTCAATCTTCCATGAATTCATCTTTTTATGCATCATGATTGAAAGGATACATGTGCACAAGAGTTCCTAAGGCTATGATATTGGATGTGGGTGGCCTTGAAATCATGTCTGCCACTTATTAGTGTCATGCTTCTTATATTTGATGATTAGATGAATTTGTCATAAAACCCCCATCCACTTGTAATGTTTGGTTTGTTGAAGCTTACTTTGGGTCTACAAAAACTACAATGGTGGGTGATCCATGTGAATGATGGTCTCATTTCCCATTATATAGTGCTTCCACTTCTTAACAACTTGAAGTAGATTCTATATTTCCTTGTCATATGTAGGGTAGTTCATGACTCCAACATAAAAAATTTCAAAATGATAGCATATCGACTTATCATCCTGCATCAAGCCCACTCCCATAGCCTATCCACTTGTACCTATCTCCACTTCGAAAGGATTTTTTAAATTGGTTAATGCAAGAATTGGTTCTTGAATGATCTTCCATTTCATCTCTTCAAAATAATTTTTTTTTATTCTTTCCCCTCTGGAAACTCTTGTTGTTGGTTTTTATGCCATAGAGTAGTGCATCGACAATTGAAAAGGATGCTATAAAATTTTGTATGTATTGTGATGCCCTGAAAAATATTTAGTGACATTAGTAGGAGTTTGCAACTTAAGGATTACCTCCATATTCATGGGATCTACCTTGAGTTCATCTCCACCATTCATGTACCCCGAATACAACAATGGCTACTGAGAAAATTCATATTTCTTAAGGTTTTCTAATAGTTGATTCTTTTTTCAAAGTCTCTAATACCTTTATGAGATGTGAGATATCCTGTTTCCAAGTAGAGTTATAAACCAATATATCATCTAATTACACTATTACAAATGAATCTATAAAGGGACACAATACATCATTCATTAAACACATAAATGTAGTTGGTGCATTACATAAACCAAAAGGCATTACCATCCATTCATATAAACCTTGTCTTGTCTTGAAGTCAGTATTCTAGGTTCCTTATTTTTTAACTCATACGTAGTAGTATCTTGGTTTGAGATCCAACTTGGTGAAGAACTTGGCATGCTACAATTGATCTAGCAAGTTATCAATCCTAGTCAGAGGGTATCAATTGTTGAGGATGATATTATTCAAATCTTTGTAGTTGATACATATTTCCCAAGTCTCGTCATTCTTGGGTACTATGATGGTAGGTGACCTACAAGGTCAGGTTCTTAGTTGAATTTCTCCCTTCTTTAATATTTGTTGCAATTTTTTCTTCACTTCATCTACTTCTAGGATGGATTTCCTATACAACCCAATGTTGGGCAATGGATATTTACGAAAACAATTGTATCTTGTTCTTTACTTCACTCTTAGGTGGTAACCCTTTAGGATATTGGAATAATTCCTTTCATTCTCATAGAATATCCTCCAACTAATGTTTTATCTTTTTAGTACATCCTTCTAAAGATTCCTTTACCGATTCATATCCTATATGTTTCTCTCTTTAAAATAGTAATACAAACTTCCTAATTGAATTGATCAATTTCTTGGCTTGGTTATCACTTACCAGATAGATCTTGGAATTACATTTATGTGCATTAATTATGTGGGGCTTCCTATCCTTGATCGAGATGTATTGGTTTTCTCTCCCCATGAATATTACATCCCTCATATACATGTAGGCATTTCCAAATACTAGACCACATAATTCAAGTGGTACTATGTCTACCTCCACTTCATAAAGATAGTTTGCATTTATAGAAAATTTGATCTTACATTGATTAGTGACCATGAGATTTTCATCGTTATTTACCCTTTCCCAATGCATATGGGTGAACATGGTCATGAAATTACAATCTAAGCTTGATAACTAGATCTTCTACTATGATATTGGCCTATGAACTATAATTAAATAGAGCATCCATCTTTGTCTTTTTGACCCACATCTTAACATGGAAGAGCATAGTCATCTCCTTCTCTTCCTTGGGATGGAGGATATTTATATTGACCTTCTTTTTCATTGTAGTGTAGACAATCTTCTCATATACATCATATTTTATTTCTATGTAGTTTCTTTAATCCATAACTAACATGTTCTTCTTCTTGACATCCTTCTTGTGGCTCTTTGGATTCATCTCTAGTTTAATCTTCCAACACTTATATTCAGTGTGACCATCGATATTACAATAATTATGGTGCTTTTTTGGATTCTTGCATTAATGTGCACTGGATGCTATCTTCTTGACCTTTCCTTTCCATTTCTTCTCTCCCTCCTTGAAGAATCTTGGTGGTATTTTTTATTGGAACCACTTGGTTGTCCTTTATTCTTACCCATATTCTCTAGATATTATGATTACAAACACAAGCCTCATCAACTGTCTTCAATTTAAAGAGCATCAACTTCCTCCATAAATGACTACGTAGACCACCCAAATTCTTGAGTATTACATCCAGGTTCTTGGGAGATATACACAACATAATGGCCATTTTTCTAAAGTTGATGGTGTATTGTTGCACACTCTACCTTTTCTTATACTGGAATTAATTCCAATAGATCCATTAGTCCTCTCCATGCCCAATAGGGTAGAATAAAAAATTAATGAGAGTTTTAAAAACCTCCCACTTAGTTACTATGGTATCACCCTCTAGCCTAAGTGTCTCCATGTGACTTTCCCACCAATTTTGGGCATGGCCTTCTAAATTCATTCCAACAAATTAAATATTTTTCTCTTCTCCTATGTTATGAACACTGAAATAAACTTCTAACTACTGCAACCATTGATTCAATTTAACAAAATCAATCTCACCTTTGTAGGATTTAATGTCCACTTTCACTTCCACTTTAAATAGAGATTGAGAAGAAGTGATAGCACTAAAACTTGGTCTCTCTTTCTCTGGATATTTTTTGGACTCCTTTTTTAGGTTCATTATCTCCAAATTTCCCATCCAATTCATATTCTAAGATAGAGCTACCAAAATCCTTGAAAGGTCCAAATTTGTTTTCTAAAGATACCATGAGGGTGGGCATGTTGTGAGAGATGTTAACAAATTATTCTTCTATATTTGAAAATATCTTCTTTGACTCATCTTGTGGATTGTCACTACACTCATCCACCATGTCTAGGGTTTTAATACTTATTTATTATGCCACTTCTTAGATCCTGTAACTTTCCACGAAAACCCCAAAGAAAGTTGCTCTAGTAACAATTTTATTTGTAAATTGTCATGGATATTCCATTGGAACAATTATTCACAACAAATATTATAATATTTTGAAATCTATTATTATGTAGTGTATTAATTTATATATCAAATTTAATATCAATGGATTAATGCATGAAATTATGAAATAAAATTAAATTGAATTGAAAGAAGCTAAGAAAATAGTACACCATTCACACAATGAACACAATATGTACATTGGGAAAACCTAATACATGAAAACCTAATGTAATATTTGGAACAATGTTTTCTCCCTGATGGATTTCTAATTGCCTATAAAATATTAGAAATCTTTAAAAAGATCAAGAACTTGAAATTGTGGAGGCTCATGCATAATAAAATGAGAAAAATTATACTATGCCCAAGGATAATTGACCTCTTAAACTTGGAGTTTTTTCTCATTTGGAAAAACTTGTTATCCAAATACCTACATAAGGTTAGCTCTACAAGCATATATTCTTCTCAATATATTCAAAGGAAATATCCCATCCAACCTCACTTGTCATCATTCACATGGCATGCATAATACTCCTATAATACCTAGTCCTCTATTACACACTTCATTTCAGTAAAAGATTTAATGTAATTGCTTATTTTTCATTTTTTAATTCAATTTACAACTATGACGTAGAACTCATTAATCAATTACCTATTTCTACTCATTTGTCATCATACTCATCATCTACCTTTCATGAGGAGGATATGGTCATTGTATCTCATTTTCAAAACCATTCCACTAAAGCTCTAGCTTTCTCCCTCAAGAAGTTTAACAATTATTTTCACCACACTTTCAAACTATCATTATTTAATGTCTCACTCACACAAACAAGTCATGCACAATACATAGATTTATATAATTCACAACCAACTCTTTCTATTCCACTCCTATAATGGGATATATTACAAAATCCTTATCACAATAGCAACCAAATCCTGCATGAATTGTTCTTACAATAAATTGTTTATGCTTGTGTTGTTATTGTAATGAATGAGAGACTTGCATGTTTAAGAAACATTTCCACAACAAGAAGAATGATAGAAACATACTTGCTTTCATAACCTAGAGTTACAAGAGGAAAATCTATCTGAAAAAAGAAAAAGTGGATCTACATGAAGACATTCTTGGGTAGTGTGGTCATTGGTGGTGATATGTATAGATCCCTCAAGGAGGATGACATTAGCCATGGGATTATTCCTTTGACTAGTTACAATGATTTTTTGGGCATAATAGCCTCTGTGAAACTTAGTCTTTATGTGTTTTGGAGGGCCCTAATTCTTAAGGTTTCCTAGAATTAGTATTGGTGTTGTTAAAACTACCATTCTTATCATAGGCACATGCATTCTCACATTAGGAAGATCTTACTTAGTTACAAATACTAGGAGAATCTCATCACATCTCATCATCATTTTGCAATTCATGTAATTGAACTCTTGCTTCGAGAATACAATCCATGTCATTATTATTTTCCATTGAGATACAATGGTTGAATATTCACATCTTAGCCACTGGCATCCCAAACTATGAAGGAAATATTCTTGTACCTGAAAATATCCACATTAAAACCAGTGGTGTGAAGTTAGATGAAAATTCCTTGAAATTGTATCTTATATATAGTGGCGGTCTTACTAGTGACTTCAAGACTCAATATCAAATTGGACATTTACTTCTTCAAGAATACATGTTGAAAGAGCTTGGTGAAATTGAGACTTGTGTCACTAAACTTAAGAGAATATTAGAAATCCTATAAAATTGTAGACCAACTAATGAAGAGATGTTTTCTATAGACATATGTGATGAATGAGTCCATTTTAAATCAATTTCCTTAATATATGTGTTTACCACCAACAAACCAAGGACAATCACTCATGAATGTATGAATGTATGCATCTTGTCCAATGTCTTCCTTTTTCATTGTGCCTCCCTTACCTTAGAACATTCTTATCCCATGTTCCATCTACATCCTCTCTGTGGAGCAAGAGGCCTTGCCTTCTCATAAAAATATTGGATATCTTTCTTCAATTATTAATAATGTTCATCATGGAATATGATGGCAGTGAACAATAATAATATTAAAGATAAATTAGCACATAAAAAAAAATTAATAGGGAAGAATAAATTCATTTTTTCTTCTAGATGAAGTTTAGAGTGCTTATTTGACACATAATAAATCCCATTTATATCTTGATCATAACAGTACATAACATCCTCCCACACAATATCATGGGATACTTCTCTAACTAGCTCCTACATAAACGTTGACATCTTGATGTGCTTTAAACCTTGAAATTAATCCACAAGAACATTCAATATTAACATTAACAACTTGCTTTGGTTGATCCCATAAGGATATTTCCCTAACATTTTATAATATTCCAAAGTCATATGTTAATGTTGTTATCGTATATATAGTGTTCTATGTTATTTATTACATTTTTAACATAATAAATAATGTTATTACTTTTAATATAAGTTATATATGTTGTAAGTTATATAATGTTACATTGAATTTTTTATATTATTTAAGTTCATATATCTATATCTATATCTAGTGGAATATCCATGACAATTCACAACCGATATTGGTATTAGACGAACTATTTTTGGGGTTTTCGTGGGAAGTTGCAGTATCTAGGAATTGCATAAAGTGTGAAAACCCTATCCATGGAAGATGAGGACAATAACAATCCATGGGATGAGAAGAAGAGATATGTTCAATGTTGGAAGCACAACTAGTTGAAATCCCTCACAACATGGCCATTCTCACAATGGCTCTAGATAACAAGTTTGGACCTTTTGGGGAGTTTGTTAGTTATAACTTGAAAGCTAGATCAGATGAGAAATTCAGAGATAATGAATACCTAGAAAAGGATTTGAAAAAGGGATAGAGAAAGAGATACCAAGTTCCAATGCCATCACTTCTTCCTAATCTCTATTTAAAGTGGAAGAAAAAGTGGACATCAAACCCTACCAAAGTGACATTGATGTTGTTAGGTTGAATCAATGGTTGTAATAATTAGAGTTTTATTTTAGTGTTCATGAGATAGTAGAAGAGAAAAGTATTTCATTTTCCTGATTAAAGTTAGAGGGCCATGCCCAAACTTTGTGGGAAATTCACACATAAATTATTAGGCTAGAAGGTGTCCCCAAATAACTAAGTGGAAAGTGTTTAAAACCCTCATTAAGTCCTAGTTCTACCTTATTGAGTATGAAGAGGACTATTGGATCCACTGGCATTACTTTCAGCAAAAGCTAAGCCAAAGTGTGCAAAACTATGTGACCACTCACTTCATAAAAATGCCCATTATGTTGGGTACATATCCCAAGGACTCAAATGTAATCCTTGAGTATTTTAGTGGTTTACAAAGTCATTTATGGAGGAAATTGATGCTCTTCAAACCTAGGATAGTTGATGAGGCACGTGTTAAAGAATAATATCTAGAGAATATGGGTAAGAATAAAGGACAACCAAGTGTTCCAAGTAGAAAGTACACCAAGATTCTTCTAAGGAGGGAAAGGACATGAAGACAACAACCATTGCACACTAGTGCAAAGATTCAAACAATAATTGTAACCATTGTAATATTGATAGTCACAATGAAGATAAGTGTTGGAAGTTACATCTAGAGTTGAATCCAAAGAACCACAAGAAGGATGCCAAGAATAAGAGCATGCTAGCCATGGAATTAAGTAACCAAGTATAGAGAAATTTAGTTGTAGATGAAAAGATTGTATACACCACAATGTAGAAGGAGATGAATTTGAGTAGCCTCCATCCCAAGGAAGAGAAGGAGATGAATAAACTATTTCATATTAAGATCTAGGTCAAGAAAATAAAGGTGGATACTTTATTTGATTCTAGTTCATAGGCCAACCTCATAGTAGAAGATTTGGTCAACAAGCTTGGATTGGAAGTTCATGACCATCCTCACCCATATCAATTTTAGCTACATGTTAGCAAGCCATGTCATATGCATTTCAAGACATAAAACATATTGTCATGGATTTCCTGGATGATTTGGTCTCTTAGTCAAAGAGAAGGGATGGTCACCCAACCCATCTTTGTGTAATATTCAAAAGATGCCAATATTAAAGAATTCACTTGAATTCAAATAAGTGCATTCTTGTGTCATGTCCAGGTGATTGCTTTGTTTCAATGTGTCTAAGTATAGGATCATGGGATACCCTTTCAAGGTTGAAGAACTAATTCAATTACCTACCCTGCATAATATTTCCCAACGTTGGAGCCTTCAAGGAAAGGAGATTTTTTTGTGAATATTTGTCGCTAAATATCAGTTGATGTTACAAAAAGTTTCATGCACCTTTTAAAAAAGGGAGTCCCATTTGTATGGGATGATTATGCACAATAGTCATTTGATGCCTTGACAGGGACCCATTATTTTCCCCTTTGCTTATTCCACCAGACTATAGCAAAGACTTCATGTTATACCTTTGATCCGGATTATTTTCGGCACGAAATGAGAGCGGAGATATAATAAAGAAATTCACAGAGATATCGCAGATATCCAATAATATAACATAAATGTATCAGAGATGCAACCATAAACACAGAGATACAATAATACATGATTTCTATTAATGAAATAAATGTATAGAGACTGTAGAAATACAGAGTGAAAGACTCGCTAGAGTGGTGGCAGCTTATTTCTGAGAAGAGATGTGATGGCTACTCACATTCGCAAGAAGATCATTACAATGAGGCTTTGAAGGCATTTTTACAATAAGAAGGAATGCCCAAAATCCTAGACATCCAAAAACCTAACCCTAGGAGATGAAGCGCCAAAAGTCATGTGGGCCTCGTTTGGGTAAGTGAGTACATCAACTTCCCAGGGTCGTAACTTTTGCATACGATCTCGGTTTTAGGCGTGTGATAGCTCGTTGGAAAGGTATCATCGAGGAGATTCAGTTTGGGCGATCAATAATTACTTTGTCTATCATTTAGAACCCCGATATCGAAAAAACTTTATTTGGTCCCTCAAAATAGCCCCGAAAGTTAAAAACTGCTAAAAATAGTAAATTGCCAAAATTGCCAGAAAATTGTTTTGAGCCAGCTGGAAAAGGTGGGTGGCCATCGATATCCACTTGGATCAATCCTCCCTCCTTAGGAATCAATGGTCTCCATTGCGTTGAGTTCCCGGTGGAGAGGGAAAAACATTTGCTGAATCTACATCTTGGTGAGTTGCTTGCCTTGCTGGAGACATCGCGTTGCTAAGTTTGTGAAAGTCTGTCATGAACCTATTGAGGCTGAGGCTATTCAAAAAGTCGGGCTACATGAGAGGACGGTGTGCAGAAGGAATTTTTGTGCTTTGTTGGAACCTTGTCGACCTGCTTCTATTGGATAGAAGGTGCTTGGGGTGAATTTGTAGTGGTTCCAATGTCCTTCTGTTCCTCTTTTGAACAGATTGTGAAGAAGCTGAATTTTGCAGTATGAGATACTACCTTGCGGAACATTTTTGGTGGAAAAGTAGTCAGAACTATCTCTAGTATTCTATAGAGATGACCCCCCAAAGTAACAATGACACTACAGGGTCGAGGCTCATAAACAACATAGCGTCTCCACATATATGGTTGGCCCAAGAGGACATCATAGACATCCAATGGGGAAACATCACATAATACCTCATTCTTGAAGGGTTGGATGTTGTATGACAATCAACATTGTTGGCTGACATGAAAATCTTGTTCTTGGCGAAGCCACTCGATGTTGTATGGATGCAGGTGTGGTGTTGTCAACAATCCCAACTGTTTGACGACCTCTGCTAAGATGAGGTTCTTCTGGCTTCTGCTATCAACAATAAAATGCAGTGGGGTCCCCTTCACCCACATATATGAATGAAAAAGGCACTCCTGCTCTCCAGGATCTGTTGGTTCTTCTAGTTGAATTGTTGTGGTCATGACAATAACAGTGGGGTCTGCGTCAATGATCTGTTCTTTACCAGTATTTTCATAATTATATTCTGAATCAGGGTTCGAATCCTTGTCTTTGATATTGGCCACCAATGAATTTTTTGAGCGAAATTCATCGGTGTCATGCTAGGGGATTTTGTGGAAATCACACCATTTTCTGGTGTCCTTCTTTGTCTTCCTGTGACCCTTCTTTTCATGTGGCTTGGACTGGTTTTCGAGAGACTGTTTGTTAGGGACGTCTTTGTCATACTTTGGTTGTTGCGGATTTGCAGAACCAAAATCCCATTTGTTCTGGTGCTTAAATTTATGCTTGATTTTCATAGCATATCGATAAGAAGCACCGAGTGATGAGATGTCCAGAAAATCCATTTCAGTCTAGATGTATCTATGTAGAGCCCCACGGTATTTCAGAACCAAATGTTTCTCGGAGTCTTTGATACCCAGCTTGGTGCACAAGGTATGGAAGGTATTGGTGAACTCCGGAACTGCTTGGCCCCTCTCTTGCCATAGTGTGGTCCATCTCATGTACTGGTCCTCATAGTTGCCAACAGGGTAATACTTTTCCTTTACCGTATCCACAAAAAAATCCCAAGTGAGATCGGCCTTGTATATTCCAGACTCCTCCGTGGAACTTTTCTCCCAGTAAGTTTCCCACCAATTCTTGACATGCGGGAGAGATTTAAGGAGTGCGAAGGTGATTTTTTCTTTGTCGGAAAAATTGTGAATAGAGAAATAACCTTCTAGCAGAGTTAACCATTTTTCTAGGGCTTTTGCATCTATATGTCCTTCAAATACAGGAATATCAAAATTAACTTGTACCTTGAAAGGTGAGGTTCCTCCAAAGTGGCCGCTTGATGAATATGTGCCTGCTTTTATCGGCAGGCATTGAAGGATGTGGGAAAAATTCTCCATCATTTTGTTCCTCTGTCGCGTGAGAGCTTGCTCAAGCAACAGATTGATAGGATCGTCTGCTCCGTCGTTTTTCTTTTCTTCCGCCATTAAGGGTTTCTTGGGTGTGTGAAAGTGATTGTCTTCAAGATAGACAAGCTCGAGACCCAACTTTCTATACTCGGACCTCATTAGGGACATGCATTGAAAAAATGATCAAGAGCAGCCCACTCTGATACCACTGATCCAGATTATTTTCGGCACAAAATGAGAGCGGAGATATAATAAAGAAATTCACAGAGATATCACAGATATTCAATAATATAACATAAATGTATCAGAGATGCAACCATAAACACAGAGATATAGTAATACACGATTTCTATTAATGAAATAAATGTACAGAGACTGTAGAAATACAGAGTGCAAGACTCGTTAGAATGGTGGCAACTTATCTCTGAGAAGAGATGTGACAGCTACTCGCATTCGCAAGAAGATCATTACAATGAGGATCTTAAGGAATTTTTACAATAAGTAGGAATTCCAAAAACCCTATACATCCAAAAACCTAACCCTAGGAGATGAAGTGTCGAAAGTCACGTGGGCCCCGTTTGGGTGAGTGAGTACATCAACTTCCCAGGGTCGTAACTTTTGCATACGATCTCCATTTTAGGCGTTTGATAGCTCGTTGGAAAGGTATCGTTGAGGAGATTCACTTTGGGGGCTCAATTATGCCTTTGGATATTATGGAGAACCTAGGTTTTGAAAAACCTTCATTTGGGCCCTCAAAATGGCCCCAGAAGTTAAAAACTACTAAAAATAGTAAATTGTCAGAAAACTGTTTTGAGCCAGCTGAAAAAGGTGTGTGGCCACTGATATCCACCTGGATCAACCTTGTATCATATGAATCAACCATTGGTATGGCTTTTTTTTGGTAAGATCACACACATCAAGAGCATGTGGTGTATTGTCTGAGTAAATTTCATGTTATACCTAAGCTTTGATATTATCATGTAGATAAGTTAACCTTGGTGGTAGTTCATGATGTCCAAATGATTCAACACTATATACTTCTTTGAAACACAACTGTGATTGCAAATACCAAACCATTCCAACATATATTGAATTGATGAATAATTGAGGACAATTATTTCAAGTGGATTGTGATTTTGTAGGATTTTGACTTGGAATGTTCCTTTGCTAAATTGAATAAGTCTCTGAATTTTTTAGAGCTCATGTTAGAGTTAACCCAATTTAGTGAGGAACAATTTGAAATTTATTTTTCACTTCCTCAAATGAACTTTGGTATGGGGATATCCTAGTACATATATAGACCCAAAGGTTCCCCTCTCCCACAACAAGTGTTGGTTCATTCACCATCACATGAAGAGATACCTCATCATCATCAACACTTTGTATCATCGAGGATTTGAACTCATTTTATGTCGATGTCTGGACCATGAGGAGGCTAAAAGGGTTCTTAATTATTTTCATAGTGGAGATTTTGGTTGCCATCCTATTGGGTTGGAAACAACTTAGAATAATCTACATGTGAGATATTTTTGGCCTTTGGTTTTTAAATGTTGTATGGAAGTGGTTAAGAAATGTGACCCATGTTAAATATTCACAAAGAAAACGTGCATGCGTCCATTTTTTTTATATCTTATTGTCATTATTTCCCCCTTTCCCAAATGGTGGGTTGATATTACAACATGTCATCTAGCTTTGAAAAAAGGTCATAAGTACATTATTGTGGCCATATGCCACTTCACCAAGTGGGATAAATCCATTCTTTCCTTCTCTAACAACTATGAGACAACAAAACTTTTCATATCCAATTAGTTCCTTGCTAGGTTTGGTGTGCCCAAAGAAATTGTCATTGATCATGGCACTCATTTCCAGAATAAAATGATGATAAAACTAGAAACCAAATTGGGGTTTTGATAGGAAAAACCATCCCCTTACTATCCCCAAGATAATGGACAAGTAGAAGCCATTAACAAGTCTTTGAAAACCATACTCCAGAGGATAATTAACAAGAGAAAATATAATTCGCATATAATGTTATTTTCGACACTATGGACATATTGAACCTTAGTTAAGACTACTACAAAATTTTCTCCTTTCCAACTTGTGCATGGCGTGGAGTCCATCCCACTGATTGAGTGTGATATGTCTTCATTGAAATTAGTTGTAGATCTCTTACCTAGCAT
The DNA here is from genome assembly GCA_009831015.1 of Picea engelmannii. Classification (NCBI taxonomy): domain Eukaryota; kingdom Viridiplantae; phylum Streptophyta; class Pinopsida; order Pinales; family Pinaceae; genus Picea; species Picea engelmannii. Next base: position 280,314 of record ML794132.1, read on the forward strand.
AATTATTTAGGAAGATCATCTCGTCTAACTTAGAATAGCTTGATGAACACTATAGAGATGCAACCACCATGAATGAGGTGCATTAAAAATGTGTTAAGGCTCAATATGAAAAGTCTATCCATTCTCAAGTTTTCTTCAAAGAAGACTTGGTCTTGGTTTATGACCAAGATAATGACACTTTGGGAGAAGGAAAGTTTAATCCTATGTGGCACAGTCCGTACATAGTGAGGTGTGTCCTTAGCAAGGGGCCTTATGAGTTAGAGGATTATGAAGAAAATGTTTTAAATGGACCTCACAATGGGTTTTTTCTTAAGAGGTGTTATTCCTAGGCAACAATATTTGGGAAATTCCCTTGCACATGTTGTATATAAGTAGTTTTTATGCTTCATTTTTATTTTATTGTCTTTGTATTTTGGTATTTTCTTATCATTTGTTGTGCTTGATTAGTAGATATCATTGAAAAGACATGTATATGTGGGATTCAAAGATGGTTCTAGTTATCACACTTAGAATACTACTTCCATAACTTGGGTGATTTATTCTTCAATAGGCCAACTTGTGAGCTCAAGAGGGACTTGTCTCGGTCTTGCAACCAATAATGGTGTTAAATATAGTGCAATTATTAAAATACTATCAGAATATATCTTGTTTAGAATTTGGCATATGGTGGTTCACCTAGATTCATAGTTGGTATGTCATAGTTGAATAACATGTATAACGTCTATGATTCTTCACTTCTAAAGAAGTATTTATGGGTGAGACTTTTCAAGTGTTATTTTGAATTTATTATATACATTCATATTCATAGAAGATTTAATAATAATAATAATAATAATAATAATAAAACTATTTTTAAGGCCATGACCAAGCCACACACAAAATTGGTGTATGAGACCCCCTTGTTTGTGAGACAAGGGACCCCCTATGTGTAGTGATTTTACCGCTAATGTCTACTGACGCATACATACCCTAACTCCCTTTGGATTTGAACCTATGACCTCCAAAGAGGAAACACATGTTCTTAACTAATGGATTATCTAATTATGTCTTAGATTGACATTTGTTTCATTAAATTAAAAAACAAAGAATGCATGTACATTATCATGAAAATAAATCACATAAAAATTTTACACAAATAAATAGAGCTGAAAAGACCATGTAGATATATTATAATAAACCTCATCATGTCTAAAATGTGTAAGGTCATATACAAAATTGGGCTTGCTATCCCTGATGATATAATATATGTCCACCAATACAAAAATGGATATATATAAAAAGCTATACCTCAGGAGTAGGATCAACATGAGTATCTTGGTAGCAGATGATGGAATAGGCCACACGTCAATAGAGTTGGACCCCTGCACATGGTACTCCCATCACTTGTCTCTGAACATGCTCTAGAGGATTATCAACATGTGCCATTGGTACCTTGTGGTACAATCCCTTAAGGCTCCTCTAAACCGTTCAAAGGACTCTATCAATCTCTCCTTTGAGCTAGTCCTTACTTCTACCTCTATGAAAATTCCCAGGGTATCCAACTAGTTGGAGTGTACCTATATATATAGAGAGAAAAAGAGTTGATTGTTATAATTTTACATGCCAAAAAAATCGCTATACCTCTAAAAATAAAAATGACATATAAAAAAATACAAAAACATCATAAAACTTTTCAAAATAAAAAAATACAAATCACATATAAAAAAACAAAAACATCATAAAACTTTTAAAAATTAAAAGCATTTTTACTTGTCACTCTATTGGTCTATTGGGCATTTGGGGGCAATACCAAAATAGGATCCCAAAGCAAGTCAATCTTAGCATATGGATAGTTATTAATGACAATTAATTGATAAGACCACCAATTAAAAAAAAAATCATCATTGAAATCATTGATGACTCATTTGCCTCCTATTATGCACATCATATCAGCCCATAGAACTATCCTAGGCTCTCTAGGTCTTGGTGGTGAGAGTATGATGCATGTATTGTTAAGAACCTATCCAAAAATAAGGAACACGGTATGCTCCCATACCCAAGTTAATTTTTCTTTCTTAGCTTCTTGTAATTGGGTTGAGCTTTCAAGTTTCTGGAGTAGCTTTTTTTGAGCTTGCATGTTTGGACATCTAAAGAACTTTAAAGGTTGACAATTTTATAATGCATCAATTATGAAAATTATTACTTCATGCTCCCTCTCTCTCCATACAATTGCCACCTTTACTTTTCCTGAACATCCAAAAAAAGATTGTGATTAATTTTTTTGTTTTTCATAATTTTTTGGAAGGGCCATGCACATTTTAGCGAAGACAATGAAGACAATGACGTATATATGCACTTTTTCTTTAGAATACACATGTTTAAGGCCTTTTATATGATACATGTGTTAAAAGGATAGTTCCTATATGCACTTCCATCTTTTGTAGGGTTCCCCATCACAAAAAAAGATTTTTTTTTAAATCAAAACCAAAATGAAAGAGATAAGGGAGAGTAATAACCTAGCTTAGACAAATATTGATTTGACGGGTTGAATCCTTAAGAATATGTCATTGAATATTTGGGAACAATGGTATGTTTTCAAAAATTGTATGGTAAAAATGAATTGGACTAACTACTTATACACATATTTAACCCAATTGTGCATAGTTTTGTAACATTTAAACCAAATTTCATTTCATATTTTAGATGTATTTGACTAATATCATTTCAAGAAAGAATTTTTGAATTTTGTAGGTATAAGGAAGGTTTGAAGTGACATTGTTTGGAATTTTAATGTCGATTTTCATTCACGTTTTGAGATAAATTAACTTGAGTTGCCATGTAAGTATATGTATTTTTCCTTTCATTGTGCATTATCAACCTCCATTTTTGTTTAGCCTTATGATCCATCTCACTTACTTTGAGGCATTAAATCTTAATTGTCGCAATTTGAGTGGTAGAGTCTATTTATCATTGGCTACCCTAGTTAGCACCTCGCTTTCCTTTTAGTTCCCATGGCAAGTTTTGTCATAGGTTTGGGAGCCCTCTCAGTGCCACCATGAAATTATGTTTGACAGATGAATTCTTCTCACTTTTTTTTTACTACTCTTTATGGGATCTCATTATTATGTTTTGATTTTCATTTTGTAACACATACTGTTACTTGCACTTTTAAGCCTAATGTCCACTATAGTTTGCTAACCCTTACTTACATCTTATGCAATCTCTTTTGTCACTCACCTTTGATCTATTTCTTCTAAATTTAAAAACCTTATCCTTGGAGGAAACATGTTTATGAGTGTACACATCCTTTTCATCCTTTTTTTTCATTTTTTTCATAGGTATGTTCCATGCTCTTGGAACGTAGTTGCATGCCCCACAACACTTGTTTTCTCCACTACATTTTGGCATTCTTTTATTCTTTTCCAGACTTTATAATTTGAAAAAGACAAAAAAATAAAATACTTCTAAACAAAGAGAGGGTGGAAAGAATTAATATCTATATGATACTTGTATATGTGGTAGTAGTCTAGTTATGTCACCCTTGAACACATCAACAATTTTGAGTCTATTCTCAAAGAGTCGGGTCTTAGTATTGTATTAGGAGTTGAACCATGATTTTTGAGTTTTGTACTCCTTCGATTAGTTACTCTTCCAATCATTATGGAGAATATATCAATGCATCCTACACTATGGATTTATATTGTTGGTCCCTTTTGGAATCAATTGCTACCCAAGTCACCATTGTGTCATGCATATGTTCAACACATGTCTTTAAGCCTATGTTGGCCATTCCTCAGATTTATTGACCATCCATGTTGGCCTTCTCTATTATCAAGTTGTTCTTAGTTTTGTGATCATAACCAATTTTTTACTTGGTCTAGTGTGGGAGGACTCATTATTACCTTCTTACTAGCAAATCTTCTCCTATCATTTGTGACATATTTCTCTAGGAGATATACTTAGAGTTTGCAGCACCCCATGACTTACTTTAATCATTGGTAGGTTTCCTTATTATCAACGGATGACAATTTATCATTGGTCATTGACTGAGTGGTTTCCCTCATGTTTGATGGATGAACCTTTATTCAGATAGTGGGATTCATGGTGTACCTTGGGTTCCATTTTTATATTGGTGGAGTTACTCACCTCTATCAACAATAGTTATGATCAATTGTTGCTTAGAGGGTATTTTTCATGCACTATTTTCATTTAGTGCATGCGAGAGATGTCCTAGGTGGTGTGTTCTATCAATTTTGTGTCTAAGACCTTCAAATAATATCATGTTACTAATACACATTTCTATTGGTTGATGGGGGATTCCTTAATGCCCTCCTTCTAGTAGATCTCTTCCTATCGACACCAACTCATTTTCTCTATGAACAATATTTAGAGACCTTTATACTACCTTGGGTTTTGCAGTCATTAGTGGCAATTTACCTCACTATTTAATGTGGAAATACATCAATGTCCCCTAATTGATAGATTCTACAAGTGTTCGACGCCATCACATCTAGTGACACTTTTTAGAATATATAATGTATATTGATTCTCATTTTCATTATCGATGGGTTGTCACGAGTTTGCTAAAAATATACATCAATGACCAGTAATCAAATGATTTCTCCCATGTTCAACACTAGACCATTTATTCACATGGTTTAGATTCATATATTCAATAGATTTGGATTGAAGACCTTGGGCTGTAGTAGCATCTCATTCCTATGTGGCTACCCAAGTTGCACATATAATACCACTTACCTATATGCTATTGGTTCATTTCATAGAATTAGTTTTATACTTCACTCAATTCCAGTTGTTATCCTAATGTACACTAAGACATAGATCCACTTTGTATTTTCTCATGGATATTATTTATTTTGACATAGATCCACTATGTATTTTTTTCATGACCATGGTTGTACATTCTATATATTTCATGGATTCACAGTGTACTTGATTTGGTGGCCATGCTTGTTTTACTCATAAGCATGCGTATGCGCTCCTCCAGGAAGAGAGTAATATGATACTTTTGTTTGGTTTGCAGGTACCTTTATGATCCCAAGCTCCCTGGATTCCACTTGGTTCCACTTATTATTTTCCTTTGTTGTATTATAATGTATTTCAACCATCAACTTCCCTTCCGACCTCATACAATAGGGGGAATATGTTATAGCATTATTTGGCCCTTACAAACCATTTGATAAATCTCAAAAAGGAATCATATATTTGGACTTTTCCTTCTAGCAAGGTGTTTATGCATTCTAAAAATTGTAATTTTTGTTTTTTATTTTTTCATTAGTTTTTTGCACTTAAGTGGGATTTATTGGTCCTATAAAAGTGTACATCCCTAATTTCCATTTCCATTTAACTTAAGAAAATTTTGAGGGTATAAATTGGGTTCAAATGTTGGAGAAGGGGAACTTACCATCCCAGTGCCCTAATGTTGAAGCATTGTCTTGAGAATTTAGCCTTTGATTTATATAGACATTCCCTTCTATATAAGTCATTGTTTATGAAGTTGACTCTCTTTGTAAGAGTTTGAATGTAAATCCTTTTTGGTTTTCCCATCCATATATAGTGAAGAGTTTGAAGCAGAGATGAAGTCTAGTATAAGTGGTCCAGGCAAGGAGGAAACCGAGCTCTAGTGATGAAGGTACCAACAATGAATCACGTATTTCTTTATAACTATGGTTTCACATTTAATAAATATATGAATATCTCTCTTCTCCCCCCAATTTTTTTTTAAATATGTTACAATCCATTTGATTATTGATTCCATGATTTGGAGGAGGAATTAATCACCTGATATTAATCAAGATCAATTAGTTACAAGTTCTCTTTTTTTAAATGTCATTGATACTTGATGTTTTAAATATTCTATTAAAGGTTGTTCATTTCTTGTGCATCGACCTTTGGATAAGTTTGGAGCATTCGATACTTTATCTAGATAATTTGTAAGATTCAACCAAGGGACTGACCAACTAGTTAAAGGTATTTTTCTTCATCTATTTCTTGTATCTTTGGTATAATAATTGGGTATAGAAAGTTGAGTAGTTTTCCTTCTATCTAATATTCCATTAATTTGACCCTAGTCAATGGGGGATTGTTCCCTATCACAATGCCTCAAAAGAATGCTATATTAACCATGATCTAGAGTGAGTGTGTCTATTTATGAGGATAGATAATGTAGATTTAGTTGAATGTCAAAACAATTTTTTTATTGAGCATATCCATGAGTTATAGAAAAGTGTGAAGCCAATTAGACAATATATATTGCTTTTTTTAACAATAACATACAAAGCAAGCTCTTTCTTTCAACAAAATTCTATTAGTTTATAGAATTTTTTCACAGAAAACATATATTACTCTAAACACGTTTCTATAGAAATAAAGCGCACTATAATAAGTAATATATATTATGAACAAATGAGGAGAGGTTTAATAATCCTCATCGCCATCCTCATTCTCTTCATCTTCCTCATTGTCTTCCTCTTTACTTAAAGAAGACTCATCTATGCCATTGTCTAGACTGATTGTCTCATTTCTTTCAGCGTCATCAAGAGACAAATATTTTAAAGAGAAAGAATTGGGAGAATCAAGTCTATTGTCTTCTAGGGTAGTGACTTTAGATTTTTCTTCTTCTTCTTCTTCTTCTTCAGACTCTTTGGAGGACTCTTGTATTAATTTTCCTTGCTCTTTGAAGGATAATATATTGGATGAGATAGTTATGTAACTACTAATAATGATAAAAACATATTAGTACATAAAAAAATAGTCAATTCTACCAAAAGATTGCTAAACTAAAAATAACAGTGATGAAAAAACTGGCGAAAAAAAACCTGAATAAAATTTAAAAAAAACGTTGCAGTTACCAACTAGAAACAAAATTAAAGCTAGAGGAAAATTAAAGGTTCTTCCCAAATAGAAAGGAATACACAACCACTTCAATGAATAATGCTCCTCAAATTCCCAATAAATAGATGTTTTGAACTTGGAGTGGACATGTTGTTTTTGCTATAGCAAGTCAAACAAATAGTGATAATCTTTATACCATTCCCAAAGACTATGATGGATTGTTCATTAGAATATACTATGGATTTGATATACATAGAAACACTATCCTTAAATAATATTATCAAATGCATGCTTGTTACTATTTAGATTCTTCCTTTTAACCTTCAACCATAACAAACAAATAAAATCTTATTACATCATATTATGGGACCTGATAAAGTATATTGACATACAAAACCTATCATGTTGTACCTTTAGTGCATCAATATCAACATGTTTTTTTTTGTGTTTGACAGACTTAGCATTAGTGCATGGATTCTATGAGAGAGGGTTTATAAGCTAGCACTATAAGAGAGGGACCAATGGATGATGTGAGATCTCATGATACTACCAATTATTACAACTTGTCTCCCCCTACCACCACCACCCCCCCACCCAAAAAAAAAAAGAAAGAAAGAAAGAAAGAAAAAGACATTCCCCCTTCAGTTCCAGTGAAATTTTTTAAATTTACTCCCCAGATTAGTTATCAAGTATGGATGCTCAATAAATTTCATTCCTCCACAAAGATCTAATGTCACTGTTATCATAAATACACCATCTTTATCCTAATTATGTGGACTTTGAAAATAAATTTAATTGTAGTCTTTACTCTTCAAAGAATGTTCCTAATGGTGGTTACTTGAAAAAAATTTAGAATCTCGAGATACTTAACCTATGTTAAACCCACCATTAATATGGTTGGGTTAGAAATTTTGACTGACTAGATCATGTTGAACCTGTTTGGGTTTAAAAAATGGTTGGTTAATTCATATTTTTTCCTTCAAATTGTCTTAATTTTAAATTTTCCAGCGAAATTATTTTTAGTTAGTTGACCCAACCACCTTCTATATAATAAAAGGTAATATTTCCAAAACCAAAACATATTTTGACATTCATTGATCAATATTCTTAATGAAATAGGATACATGCTAGAGTTGGATAAAATGTTATGAATTTTCACTATTAAAAATCATCGATACTTACAAGACATGCGGGGATCATTGCCCTTCATCCTATTTGATTGAGGATTTCTTTGAATTCAAGAGATTTTTGGAGCCACACTTGTGGTACATGAACTAGAAGACCACTTCTATCAAATGATGTCAATACTTCCAATACCAACTTGTTGATGGCACACCAATTATGCAATATAAATCTCAGTTAGAGATGATAAATGGTCACCCCCTTCCTATGAATGTGTGATAATTTATGGTCATCCAAAATTACCTAGAGGGAAACCTTGAATATCATTCCTATAGGTAAAGAAACCTTTAGAGATGGAAGAAATTAAGAAAACAATAGAAGCATATATTTCCTTCTAGAGAAAGGGGTTTTTCACGTGAGGGGAACAATTTTGGCATCCAAAGGTAACCTATTGTGAGAAAGTATTAAGGGATGTGGATAAGTCCTTTTTCCATAATGAGTATGCATGAAATAACTTATGACCATCCAGAGTGTACGACTTAGACATAAACATCAATACACCACCCACATATGATGTCATGGAATCATACTCAAGGGGAAATACCCACAAGCCTATTCAATATCTTTGTTGGACCTCTATGTAACAAGATCAAATATGAATTCTCTCTAAAGGATGATGGTGTTGAGGGAAAAATGCTCATAGTATAATGATTAGAACCAAATTGTGCAATATGGTTGAGTACAGAAAGTGGTAATGTTTATCGAGATTTAAATGATACTGCAAAATATTTGCAACAATTGAGGAACAACTAACTCAAATAGAACATAATGGTGAGAATGAAAATGATGTTGATGAATGATACTTGTATGAACAACTAGCACTTTTAGTTTTAAAATTACTCATATCATGTAAGAATTCTAGGATTTCCCCTCACAGTCATTATGTATTACTTTTTCTTAAAACTATTGAATCTCAGAATATCGGAATCTCAAGTTATTTCTAAGTATTCAAATATTATGCCTATGTATAGTATTCTAGGCAACTATTTGGTGAAATTTTTCCCCTAAAAAATACCCTCGCTAAGATGCCATCTTCTATCTTGGTATGGGATGTGGGTTTAGTGAATATTTATATAGTGATGTAATTATAGTGTCTGCACATAAGGTCATTGGCACTGCCAATGACTATCTTTGTTGTACTCTACTCTAATATTTTAATGAAAATGTGTAATTATTGAATGCAATGACTACAATGGTTTCTATTTTTCTTCTATTTAATCTCAATGTAGTAATCAATGTATGTTAACATTAATATTATTGAAAAACGATATTGACAATATGAGAATTATCTGAGAATGTAAGTTTTCATAGTTAAACACAATGCTAGATGTATTTTTGGATAAACATTGTGTACATGGTTTTGAAACGTCGAATGTTTCAAGTGCACACTCCACCCATCATCAGGGACAACAAAAATCTCACATGTAGGAAAAGAGTGCCGAGGTTTGTATTTAAATAAACAGAGAGGTAATAAATCTTCATTATCAACGATATTATTAAATATCATGAAATCTTTCTAATATTATTTTTAATCCATCTCAACCACTTTACAATACTTTTTATTCTTCACAACTCAATATTTATTTTCAACCCCTAATTTAATTTCTTTAATATTTCTCTTTTCTTAACAACTTAAGTTTCTCCTACATTGAGTTTTTTGTTGTCCCCAATGATGGGTGAAGTTTTTTGTTGACACTTTTTTATTGATATTCACATTTTTCAGAAGTTTTGGAAATTCAATATTCACATTCTTGAATCTAATATTCACACCTTTGGAATCTGATTTTCACTTTTGGACATTTTGGGAGCCCAATATTCTCTTTCTTAGTCTAGATCCTAGCTTGTATGATTAAGTTTAATAAAATGAGCTTTATATTTTTCAAAAGGTAAGTAGTCAAGTCCAAACATGAATCTTGTCCTTCATTAATTATAATTATAACTAGAACATCTGCATTAGTAGTAGATGGTGAATATTGATAGAGATCATAGTCCTCAACTGTACAAACATCTCTCATTTGCCAACAAGACATCTCTCATCTGCTAGTATAAACATCTATAATCCCATAAGTAACAATGGAACAACTAAACTATTGGATGATGAAGATTAAAAGAAAACAAAACTATTGGATGTATCTCCTTCGTCCAATCTTACACTCTCCATCATATTTCTAAAATAGGAATACCTATAAACATAACTACATACTTAAATTTAAAAAAAAAAATATATATATATATCAAATTTAACTTTAATTTTTTTTTAAAAAATCTTTAACTCAAACATATTTATTATATATAATATTTTTTCATTAAAAATATAATTATTTACATTTATTTTATTTTATAAATTAAAAAATATAGTTATACCTAAACCATTCTCAACATATTTCCTCTCTATTTCTCCATAGACTTAATATGTCAAAGGTTGTTATGCAGCAATATTTCGAATATATCAATAAATTTTTAAAACTCCCTGTGTGAATTGCATCCTATTCTACAATTTTAAATATTCCATGAATTTATCGCTCATATTATTATATTGTAAACATTTTGGTGGCCTCATCAACTTTAGCCTTTCATATGCTTTACAAGTTTAATCATTTCAAATGACACCATTGCTATTTCTATGTATAACACGTTGAATTGGGAAGGAAACTTTTTAATTGTTTGTTATGAAAATTGGGTGAAAAAGGAGAGAAACTATCTCATCCTTCTTTTATTGGTATGTTGGTTTGTTTGGCTAAAACGAAATAAGAAAGTATTTGAAAATGAGATTCTTTTGGTAAGCACAGTCGTTTATAAAATACTCGAAATTGTTGTTAATTCGACAACTCCAACAAAAGTGGTGATCCCCAAAAATGTTCAGATCTACTTACAAGGAGGCACTTTTGTGCGTTGGTTTGATGGAGCAACACAATCTAATGGTTTTCAAAGTGGGGCAGGGGGATTGTTAAGGTTAACTGATAATTCATTTTACACATGGACCTTTAACTGTGGTCCACGAACTAACACCAGGGAAGAATTACTCAGAGATTGGGATACTCTAAACTTGGTAGCTAGATTCAACATTGAAGCATTACAAATTTTCGGTGACTCAAAAATCATAATTGACTGGTTGAATTGCAAAGGAAAACTATAGGTTGTCTCTCTTTTGGGTTGGAAGGACAGAATCAGAGAGCTCCAAACCTTCTCCAGGGAGATCAGTTTCTCACATATCTATCGGGATCACAACAAGGATGTTGATTTACTCTCCAAGATCGCACTCTAGAAGCAAGAAGGAAAAATTGCATACAATCATTGGATTGATGGACATGAGGGCCCCACTCTCTTTCTTAATCTCTTTTAGCATATATCCCTTCTTATAGTGTTTTATTTCTACATTATCAACTGAAGTTTGTAAGTATTGTTTTTTGAGGTTATACTTGCTACACAGAACGTTGCAAAGGGACAGTTAGAATTATAGTCTTTTCATTATGTTTTTTTTCTCGGATCCTACCTTATGCAAATAGACTCGTACCTAAATTTTCATAGTTTGGAGGTTGTATGTAATTGACTTAATTTTTTTTGCCATAAAAAAAAATTATATATTAATATAATGAACAATTTTTCTGTTGAAAAATGTATAACAGTTTGACAAAATCTTTATTACAATTATAATTAAAAAATATTGAAAAAAAATTAGATTGCAAAATCCTTTGAACGACTTGTTATGTATTGAAATGTTAAATAAAAACAATTTATTATTTTATAAATATAAAAATTAACCACACTGAAATAAAATGTTTATAAAATAATATGCCCATGTGCATCTTTATCACACAATTATAATTAGAAAAATATTGACAATAAAGTTAGATTGCAAAATCCTTTGAATGACTTGTTATGTATTGAAATGTTAAATAAAAACAATTTATTATTTTATAAATATAAAAATTAACCACACTGAATTAAATGTTTATAAAATAATATGTCCATGTGCATCTTTATCACAAATTAAACGGGGATGTTATATCATACCAACATTTTTTTTAATAAAATTTTATATAAATGAGACACAAGAAATACATGTGATAATAGAAATAGATACGAGGTTTTTTAATAAGGCAGGTCATAAATAATGACGGATTAAAAAAGGGATAAAATATTTTTTTAAATATTTAGATAGTTTATTATTATTATTATTATTATTATTATTATTATTATTATTATTATTATTATTAATTTAATTTTAAATAAAATTTTAAAGATATTTAAATAGTTTATTAGTTTTTATTTTCAATTTTTATGTTATTCTTATGTTTATGAAATTGTACTTTATAGGATTTTAGAGAGTTGTCTTCATGCTTATACATGTTATCATATGGTATTATAGTCATTGTCCTCGTCTTGTATTTATCTTCTATATTTGTTGTAGTTTTGGTTTGAAGGTTTTCTTTGTTATTTTTTTTGGAGAAGGCTTATATTATACTACTCTAGATTCATTTTAACTCTGGATCTATCAAGCGTGGAAATGGATCAAATATCTTGAGGTGCAAATATTTAACCTTTACTCAGGTTATACACTCTAAAAAAGGTTTGCAACTTAAGAGATTTGATCCCTCTTGGCGCTTGATAGATTCAGAGTTAAGATAGATCTGTGTTGGTTTTACTACAATTAAAATCAATGTACCATAATATTTTTCATTTTTGGTGTCATTTTTATGCAAGTTTCAAGAGTTTTTTACTCTCAATTTACTATTTCAAGTGTGCTTTTAAGTGTACAAAATATATTTATGTTTCATATGCAGGAACATGCCCACTAGAAGCCTTCCTATCTTTAATATATGTGAATCTATTCTCCCAAATCTAAGATTATAGATCTAGATCTCTCTAGATATTCACTTTTTGAGGTATTGTTTGTTGCATAGGGATGTCTAAACCCTCCAACTAGGGTGTAGTGATGGGCCTTCAATATGTTTCTTATTTAACCCATCGTGTATAAACCTAACAACTAAGGAAGGGAAACATATTTCCATCAAGAGGGTTAGAAACGATGAATATCCCTCTTCTTCTCTTGTATAAATAAGATAAATTCGATAGAGGAAGCATATTTTTGCTTCTACAATTTTGTAAAATCTTTTAGAAAATTAATGAATGAGAAGTGCTCTAGCTCTATTTTCCACCATGGAGACACATGGAAGACCTACTGATGTTGTTAGGCAAAGACAAACTTTTCTGCCTTTGATTTCTTAGATTTTGATGGAGGATGCACCTTGCATGCCTAGCAAGGTGCAACTGATTTCATCTTGCATGCCTAGCAAGGTGTGGCCTCCCTCAAAATCTTAGAAACTCAAGGCAAAATAGTGTGTCTCAACATAAGAGCATTGTAATACCCATGTTTCCCCTAGTTTGTGAATATAACTATAACTAGCCAAGAGACTATGGTAGACTAAATGTGTGTGAATGTTTGATTTGATGAACCTTTGTATAAAAGGGTCATTGTATGAATTTTTTGTTATTAATAGAAATTTGATAGGTGTTGCACAACTACTGAAAGGGGGAAAGTTTGCCAAGATAGACCATGCATTCTATGAGAGAGATGGTGAAGGGAAACCAAGAATGTTTGAGATGACCCTCACCAAACCAGTACCTACTAGGTGTAATTGCTCAACAGTCCTCTTACCCAGAAATGAATTACCAGTCAGGATGGTAGTTGGAAGGCCCTCCTCAAGAGTTAATGAGGAGATGGGGTAGGGTACCCATCTGTAAGGATTACAGGCCTGACCATGAATTGGGATTCAGACCCATGCAACCTTGCTGAGGGAGGCAAGAAAGGAGGTAAGTCGGGGACAAAGACAGATCGACAAGAGAGAAGAGTAGAGAAAACACTCTCCCGAGAAGAGAAGGGAGAATACTTCGACTCTAAAGTTGAGAGGAAAAGATGAGCAGTAAGCTTGTTTTTTACTGACATAAGCCACAGGAAGGGTTTGGCTACAAGTTGATAAATGAGGTTGATGAGTCACTGACGAAGTACTCGTGTAGATCTCCTTTCTTGGAGTAGAGAAAACCAATTACCAATTTGTGGGAGGAGGAGAGTAACCTTTGTCCCTGACTATCGTGGAGCAAAGAGAAAGAATCTCTCTCAGAGCATCATTGTCTAGCTTGGTGGTGGCCAATGGTAAATCTAATAGGAGTGGATGTACCTATGGTTGGGAGGAAACATGCACCCCTTTCAGCAACCGCTTCACATTCTCCATTTCTTATAAGTATTATCATACTCTTTGTATATATATATATATATATATATATTGGATGCGATGATGAATATATGTGTTTATGGTTAAGTCCTTCAATATTTAAACAGTTATTAGAAATGATCTTTGGCTTCTGTAAACTGTTATATTTTTATGATATTTGAATTATCTCAGTTTAGCTGCTAGAGAGTCATGAGATGTGAATCCGCAGGAGAGTCGAGGTAGGATTGATTGAAATGTCTAAGTCCTGTCAATCTTTTGAATTCACCTTAGCAGGAATGTCAAGTTCATCTCTGTGAGAGAAGGGCTTTTTCCCTTTAGACTATCCACCCATCTAACAGAGGACTTATTCCCATGTCCCTAACTCATTTGTTGCTAAAAATATTAGTGCTTAGCCCACAATATTTCCCAAAGAACCCATCTGACCAAGGCCTAGGAACCCTACGCTATTCCAAAAGGAGCTTGCTCTTTCGGCTTCGGGACTTCGAGACTTGTGACTCCACAATCCTTGAAAATAGACAAAGGTTGAAGTCGTGAATTGATGAGGTCCATTGATCTCGGGATCCAGTGTGGATCCCTCTCAGTCGTTAGATCGTACTTAGGAAGGCAAGTGTTAAGTGCTTCAACGAAGTCCTACTTTGAGAGAATATGAGTGGTCTAATGCCAAAACTCTTGAATGCCGAAGTCACGGAGTAAATCGGGACCATTCAAAATGGAGGGACATGTGTCCATAGATCAACGATTATCCAAACGTTTGGGTATTCAGCGGTATAGGTGTAGTTTCCCCAAGGCCGAGCCCCGTTGTAAACCATGTTTTGAAAGGAATTGTAATTATGTTTTATAGGCTGGTGAGCCAAGTTTTGTATAACTGGTAGGCTTATGTGTTTGTTAGGCCAGGGAGCCTAAGTGTTGAAGGCCAGGAGCCTGCTGATGTACTTGTATGTATGCATAATGATTAATAAAATATAAACACCGCCAGGTGCAAACCGACCACGATGAATGAGTGAAGGGGGATTGAGCATCCATAGAGTAGGCAAGGAATTAGGGGCTGGAGGTGGGAAAAAGGGGCTAAGTGTTGAGCCTAGAGGGCTTAAGCCTTGGGAATAATATTTTAATATTATTCCAAAAGAGAAGTGCATTATATGTTGTAACCTAAGTCCTTTTTGGAAGGACATGTGATTTCCAGACGGTGGGAGGCACGCACGTTGCAGAAACACGTGCAGTCGCATGGGTGACAAGTCTCAACCCTGGCCATGCAATAAAAGGGAGAGATGAGCCGTGTTGGGGGTTCCTCCTCCATAGAACTCAGGGATTTCCAGAAGGGAAGGGGTCTGACTCTTACAGAAAAACCCTCATACCTCCTCTGAACCGAAGAGGCGTGTATCTGTGTTTGTCCGGATAGCCGGTACATCCCCAGTCTGAACCGTCCGAACTTGCATGACCCCTTGCGTGGATTGTCTGTCACGCATTCCCAACACCAGAGCGTGAGTCCATCCTGGGTAGGGCGGAAGGGAAATGGCCATTCGGCCGGAAGGGGGAGTCCGTGTAATTCCCTGCAGAAATTGCTTCTCAGGCAATTCTAAATATCAACACCGTGAGACCTAGTTGCCATTGCTGAGCTGGTTTTGAGAGGCCTGAGTCTGTATTCCCGGTTGACTGTGTGGTCAGGCATAGATGGATTGCACGTGAATTGTTGTCCAGTGCAGGTGGTAATTGAGCCTGTGTGTGACCTCTCTCTAGGTGAGGGAGGTGGATGTTGTTGGGAGAGGTTTCTGCCAAAGAGTGTCCAACACCGGCTTCAGGCTCTGAGACTTCCTGATCCAGCCTGTTGCCGAGGCCCAGAGAGGGAGGTTAGCACCGATGGACTGTTCTTGTGAAGGTGTATACTCCTGAGCGGAATAGGCATGTGGGGAATGAGAGTCTGGGAGTAGTGGGCGTAAGAGGGAATCCTGGAAAGAATCCTTCCAGATTCTAAGTGTGGTTTTTTATGTAACCTCAGCCTAGTTAGGATTCCTTGCCTTGGGGTGGAGCTTAGTCCCAGCTCGGGGGTGACCCACTGTTGAGCTGATGAGCAGTGTGGTATAAGGCTTGGAGGTTCGTGGAAGGCCTGCACTTGGTTGGTGGATCTCACCATTGTTACAAGATAAGTGTTTAACTATGTTTTATCACATTTTATCAATATGCTTTGTATCTTTGTGAATTAAAATGATCATGCATTCTGCTGTGTATTTGGATTAATGTAATTGCCATGGAGTATTTATGTTAAAATGACTCTTATGATTACTCTGAGAATAAACGTATTTCATTGCTTAAATGCATGCGATTAATCATGAATGAGAATGTGTTATTTCGCGTAGTATCACCTACATGGTAGCCAAGGTTTGCTACAGATTTTCTGGGTTATATGCCAAGCAGTCTTATAGTAACCCGGGGTAGTTTAGTAAAAAGGGTGCTACAAATTGGTATCAGAGCGAAGGTTTCGACATTGAGCCTAGATGGGCCAGTGGAGCGGTCTTTGGACTGACAATGCGAGGGGAAATTGAGTCGGGAGGACCAATTTCAGACCCTGGTTTTCTCCGAAGCGTTAAGGAGACACTTGACGAGTTTTTATTAAGAACTCAGGAGGTATAGCAGTGCTATGAAACTGTA
This sequence comes from Picea engelmannii, assembly GCA_009831015.1. NCBI lineage: Eukaryota > Viridiplantae > Streptophyta > Pinopsida > Pinales > Pinaceae > Picea > Picea engelmannii. The sequence goes on from ML794132.1 coordinate 297,209, forward strand.
GGCCGGTGTGGTTTATGGCCATAGGGAGACAGGTCTCTACACCAATGGTGTTAGAACCTTAGGATCTGTTCGGGAGGGAAAGTGAGCCCTCGCAACCGTCGGAGTTGGAAAACATGCGTAGGAATTAAAATTCCTTTTTGAAATACATAGGAATGTGGAAAGTCACAATATGCGAAATTTTGAATTGGTTAGGAACCATCTGAACCATCAGATCTCGGCTGAAAAACCTGTCAGCCGTAGGATCTGTTGGGAGATGTCTGAAGGTTAAACCTTCGAGACTAGAGGCGAAAGATCTGACAAGATCTGGAGCCGTCCGTTGGAGAGAGACGCGTGGCGGAGAACGAGCGCCCGTCGGCACTTTGGTGCATCGGGAAATCGGTGTATCGAAGTTCCTGAGGACAAGAAACTCGGGACATCACAAGTCGCGAAAAACCAGAGAAATCGGGACCGTCCGTCAGATAAGGGACGCGTTTCAACCATCGACGCCATCAGGAAAAGTCTCGATAGAAGAGTCATCCATCAAAAATCGGGATATCGGGAATTGCAAGGACAAGAAGTCCATGCATTTTGAAACTCTGAACCCTGAAACCCCGATGAGAGGTTTGACTACGGTCATTAGGTAGAGGTCACGTAGACTAGGAGCTAAGCTTGGAGGGATAAAGTGTGAGGGATGCGTCGGGATTCGGGGAATCGCGAATCCTGAGGACACTTGTGTTTCGGCTTTGGAAAGTCTGAAACCTCGATAAGAGTAAAAGACTGTGGTCTTATGAGAGGAGGTTACATGGACCTCGGCATAGCCAAGGGGGCTAAGGAAAAGGCGCATTGGAAAATCGGGGATCAGGAGTTCATGAGGACAGGAACTCATGTCGTCAGGGATCACAAAACCCCGACACCTGAAGCTTCAATCGGGAGATGTTCCAGGTGGACACATGAAGAGTACCACGTGCTAGCGAGTGTGAAGATAAGCAAGAGAGGTGGGACCCGATGACGTCGTTGAAAGCGATGTGGATCCTCATGAACTTGCCACGTGCCACCGTGGTAGTGGGCGACAACTATGCTGTGGACCCGTAGGGTAGAGTGAGTTAGAATTTTGGAAGGCGGGGCTTGGAGAACAAAGCGGGTCTGAAAGCTTCGTGGGCCGAAACCACGAAACTTGAAGTCCCAAAATGTCGAGAAGATGGAAGCTCAGAAAACCCGAAGTCCTGGGTATCGAAACTCAAGGTCCCGAAAGTCCCAAAATATTGGAAATTGAAGTTTCAGGCACCCGAAAAACACAGAGCTGAACATTGCTCAGACAATTCGTGAAATTGAAACACTTTATTAAACATCGATGGTTATGAAATGTGATGAATTGTCAAGAGACGAAGGCTCGACAAATTTGAGTCGTCTGCGTATTATATTGCAGAAGACTGATGAGTGCCAGAACTATTTGGAAATTGCCTCAAATGCAAAGAAATGGAATAAATACATAATACTTCCAGTTCAAGAAACTTATTTAAAACGAAATGTCTTTTATTTTGTTCGAACTGGCTTGTAAATATTGTGGATTGTTCGCGAAGGTTTAATGGCCTGAAAAATTTCAAATTTAATTGCACAGAGTGCATGTGCAGAGTTCAACGAAGGCTAGAACCCCAGTTAATCAACGCCGAGTATGGAGTGGGGAAAAGCGCAGTTTACCCCTGAAATAGAAGATGAACAAGAAGGAAAGGATGTTAATCTAGGAGTCGAAGGATCGAACTCTAATGGGCATGGAAAAGAGATGGATAAGGAAGGACATATGATGAAAATCATTGAAGGGCTACAAAGAGAGGCCAAGGAGCATTGAGCTGATAGCCGAAAGCTCATGAAAGTCAGGGATCGACAAGGGGAATTAAACTTAAAATTCTTGAAGAGTCTGGAAAGAATAGAGAAGAAAATTGAGAAGGGAAGAGACTTAGGTACGACAGAGAGTCGCAGAACCCATGGGAGAAGAAGTAGGTCGAGGAGTGGTAGCCGACATCTTAGTCGCTCCAAAAGACATTCTGACAGTAAGACACAGAGTAGTGCAAGCCCATCCCCTACCAGAAAACATCAAAAATTTGGAAAAGAGGAATTGAAAGGAGAGATGAACAAGATTAAGCCTCCAACATTCGATGGAGAACATAAGAGGGAAGAAGATGCTGAGACATGGTTTCTTGGCATGAAGAAATACTTCCAATTGCAGAATTATTCCGCCCATGAAGAAGGAAGGATTGCAATGTACCAGCTGAAAGGAAAAGCGTCCATGTGGTGGGATCAGTTTGTGCAAGTGCAACACATCAGAGAAAAAGAGGTCACGTGGAAGGAATTTAAGAGGTACTTCGAGAAGAAATACCTGACTAAAATATACTATGACAGAAAGATGAAGGAGTTCTTCGAACTCAAGTTGGGCAGTATGACCATGGATGAGTATGAATGAAGTTTTCTGGAACTGTTGAAGTATGTTCCATTTATCAAAGACGAGGCTGTCAATATTTAGAGGTACCTGAGTGGACTGCCACCTTCCATTGGAGACAAGATTCAATATGATGATCCTAAGACTATGGAAGAAACGATAAGAAGAGCGAAATGCTTATACGAACAACAAAGAGAAAATCCTACCTTTCGGAAGGCTTGGGAGGACCAGAAGAGGATTAAGAAGGAACAGAGGCAGAAAGGAGACAAGCCTTCCTTTTTTCGAAATAGTCACCAGGGACAACCATCGTTTAGAGAGCCGAGAAGGACCAAAGAGGGTGCACAAAGGCAGAGACTGACACCCATTCAGTGTTGGGGCTGTCAAGGAAACCACAAGTACAGAGATTGTCCCCATAAAAATGGTAAGGCAAGAACTGTACATACTGTTCATCAAGCTGAAACAGTGGAGGATATGGGCAGCAGAATGCCAAGGATCTACGCAGCCCTGGACAACAAGCAAGCAAAATTTCAATCGCACATGATTGAAGTGGAAGGTATGATTAACAACTGACCCCTTGTTATTTTAATTGATTCAGGGGCTAGCCATAGTTATGTAGATCCTAGAGTGGTGGAAAGTTTGCATCTAACAAGGAGAAAACATGAGAGGTCTTGGTTAGTGCAGTTGGCCACAGGGACCAAGAGGAAGGTCACTGAATTGGTTAAGTCATGTTCGGTGGACATGAAAGGAATGAGCACTAAGGCTGAATTGAACATTCTACCTTTAGGCTCATATGATTGCTTAATTGGGATGGACTGGTTGGACCAGCACCATGCCCTTCTGGATTTTCATAACAAGAGGTTCACATGTCTGGACGAAGAGGGAAATCAGGTAACAATCCAAGGAATTCCTAGAGCCGTGGCTGTGAGGGAAATCTCAGCCATGCAGCTGAAGAAATGTTACCGGAAAGGCTGTCAATTATTTGCAGCCCGGGTGGAAGAAGTATTCCAAAATGTGGTCTAGAATCTGGAAGACCACAGTGTGCTCAAAGAGTTTGAGGACGTGTTTCAGGAGGTGCCTGGACTACCTCCGAAGAGGGACATCGATTTTTCTATAAATCTGATGCTTGGAGCAGCTCCAATTTCAAAGGCTCCTTATAGAATGAGCACACCCGAGCTGAAAGAGTTGCAACTGCAGCTCGAAGAACTACTAAAGAAAGGTTATGTTCGCCCCAGTGTGTCACTGTGGGGAGCCCCGGTCCTATTCGTGAAGAAGAAAGATGGGACGATGAGGCTGTGCATCGACTTTCGGCAGTTGAATAAAGTCACTGTCAAGAAAAAATATCCCCTGCCAAGGATTGATGATCTTTTTGATTAGTTGAAGGATGCGAAAGTATTTTCGAAAATAGATCTTCGATCTGGATATCATCAAGTGAGGATAAAAGATGAAGACATTAGCAAGACCGCCTTTAGAACAAGGTACGATCACTATGAATTTATAGTGGTGCCGTTTGGACTGTCCAACGCGCCTGCTGTCTTCATGTGCTTAATGAATGAAGTGTTCAGAAATTATCTGGATAAGTTTGTCATAGTCTTCTTAGACGATATCTTCGTGTATTCCCAGATAGAGGAAGAACATGAACAACACCTTAGAATGGTGCTGCAGGTGTTGAGAGAACACCAACTGTATGCAAAACTGAGCAAGTGCTCATTTTACCAAAAGCAGATCCATTACTTGGGACACATTATATCAGAGGAAGGGATCGATGTGGATCCTGAAAAGGTACAGGCCATTCGAGAATGGCCAGCACCAAGAAATGTGGTGGAAGTTAAATATTTTATGGGTCTGGCAGGCTATTATAGGAGGTTCATAGCCAGATTCTCAAGGATAGCGCATGCTATCACTTCCTTGCAAAGGAAGGAGAAGAAATTTCAGTGGACTGATGAATGTGAGAGCAGCTTCCAGCGACTGAAGCAACTACTTACTAGTTTTCCAATCCTAAAGATTGCAGATCCAGACAAGGATTATGTAGTGTGCACAGATGCATGTAAGGAGAGGCTGGGAGGAGTTCTCGGCCAAGAAGGATTTGTAGTTTTCTATGAATCCCGGAAGTTGAAGGAACATGAGAAGAACTATGCCACTCACGATTTAGAGATGGAAGCAATCGTCCACGCCTTGAGGAAATGGAGACATTACCTCATGGGCAAGAGATTCGAGTTGAGAATAGACCATAACGATCTGAAATATTTATTTGAACAACCAACCTTAAATGCCAGGCAAATTAGATGGCTAGAGTTTCTGTGCGAATATGACTTTGATATCAAGCATATCAAAGGGAAAGAAAATAAGGTGGCTGATGCACTCAGCAGAAAAGTGCACGAATTACATGCTACATCCATTAGCATGTACCAGACTAAGATGAAAGCCATAATTTTAGACGCTGCCAGTGCTGATTTGCAGTACAAAAATCTTGTAGCGAAGCTACAACAGCGTGAGAGACCACAAACCCAGGAAAGTAACACTTTGGGAACTAGTGGGTTACTTCTGTATAAAAATAGAGTGTATGTACCTAATGCCCGAGAATTGAAGCTGGCAATTCTAAAGGAGATGCATAACGTGGCTTATGTTGGACATCTGGGATATCAGAAGACTGTGGCAACAGTCAAAAGCCATTATTTTGGCCGGATTTGAAGAAAGAAATCGCAGAATACATCGACAGATGTATGGAGTGCCAAAAGGTTAAGGCTGAGCATAGACACCCAGTAGGGTTGTTGCAGCCTTTACCTATTCCTGAGTGGAAATGGGATGTGGTAATAATGGATTTTATCACCGGATTGCCCAGAACAAGCAAGCAACATGATTCAATCATGGTGGTGGTGGATAAGCTGACTAAAGTTGCCCATTTTATTCCACTAAAAACCACCCATAGAGCAACAGATGTTGCTGATATTTTCCTAAAAGAAGTTGCACGCTTGCATGGAATTCCTAAGACAATTGTGTCTGATAGAGACCCGAAATTCACTTCGAATTTCTGGAAAGGACTGTTCAAAGGATTCAGAACGAATCTGAACTTTAGTACAACATATCATCCCGATTCTGATGGACAGACAGAGAGAGTAAACAGAGTAATCGAAGACATGTTGAGAATGTATGTGATGGATAAACCATCAAGGTGGGAAGACTACCTGCATTTGGTATAATTCGCCTACAATAATGGGTACCATGCATCATTGAAGATGAGCCCATTCGAAGCGCTTTATGGGAGAAAGTGCAACACACCAGTGAGCTGGGATAATCCAGCTGACAGAACAATAGTTGGACCTAAACTACTCAAAGAGATGGAAGATCAAATGATAAAAATCAAACAGAATCTGAAAGCTGCCCAGGAAAGGCAGAAAAGTTACGCTGATAGTAACATAACCCATAGAGAACTTAAAGTGGGTGACCATGTTTTCCTGAAAGTGAGAACTAACAGAAGTTCCCTGAAGCTGGGAAGTTGCGCCAAGTTGGTAGCAAGATTTTGTGGGCCATTTGAGATCCTGGAAAGGATTGGGCCGGTTGCATACATGCTTGCATTACCTGCATCTATGACTGTACATAATGTATTTCATGTTTCACTGCTTAAGAAATATGTACTTGATGCTAATCATGTTATTGATTGGAATGTGATTCAGGTGGAACCAGAGGGTGTCCTGCAAGTGAATCCTGTGCACATATTGGACAGGAAAAGCAAACAGCTCCAGAATCGAGCTATAGAACTTATAAAGGTCCAGTGGACCTAGTACGGTCCTAAGGACGCGACATGGGAGCATGAAGAGGTTATGCGGGCAGAGTACCCACATCTTTTTGAAAATTTTGAAAGGCATGCAGATGGTGTGTAAAGCTGCACCGAGGACAGTGAAAAAATAAGGGGAGGGGGATTGTAGTGTCCCCAAGGCCGAGCCCTATTGTAAACCATGTTTTGAAAGGAATTGTAATTATGTTTTATAGGCTAGTGAGCCAAGTTTTGTATAACTGGTAGGCTTATGTGTTTGTTAGGCCAGGGAGCCTAAGTGTTGAAGGCCAGGAGCCTGCTGATGTACTTGTATGTATGTAGAATGATTAATAAAATATAAACACCGCCAGGTGCATACTGACCACGATGAATGAGTGAAGGGGGACTGAGCATCCACAGAGTAGGCAAGGAATTAGGGGATGGAGGTGGGAAAAAGGGGCTAAGTGTTGAGCCTAGAGGGATTAAGCCTTGGGAATAATATTTTAATATTATTCCAAAAGAGAAGTGCATTATATGTTGTAACCTAAGTCCTTTTTGGAAGGACATGTGATTTCCAAACGGTGGGAGGCACGCACGTTGTAGGAACACGTGCAGTCGCATGGGTGACAAGTGTCAACCCTGGCCATGCAATAAAAGGGTGAGATGAGCCATGTTGGGGGTTCCTCCTCCATAGAATTCAGGGACTACCAGAAGGGAAGGGGTCTGACTCTTACAGAAAAACCCTCGTACCTCCTCTGAACCGAAGAGGCGTGTATCTGTGTTTTTCCGGATAGCCGGTACATCCCCAGTCTGAACTGTCTGAACCTGCATGACCCCTTGCGTGGATTGTCTGTCACGCATTCCCAACACCAGAGCATGTGTCTATCCTGGGTAGGGTGGAAGGGAAACGACCATTCGGCTGGAAGGGGGAGTCTGTGTAATTCCCTGCAAAAATTGCTTCTCAGGAAATTCTGAATATCAACACCGTGAGACCGAGTTGCCATTACTGAGTTGGTTTTGAGAGGCCTGAGTCTGTATTCCCGGTTGACTGTGTGGTCAGGAAGAGATGGATTGCGCGTGAATTGTTGTCCAGTGCAGGTGGTAATTGAGCCTGTGTGTGACCTCTCTCTAGGTGAGGGAGGTGGATGTTGTTGGGAGAGGTTTCTTCCAGAGAGTGTCCAGCACCAGCTTCAGGCTCTAAGACTTCTTGATCCGGCCTGTTGCCGAGGCCTAGAGAGGGAGGTTAGCACCGATGGACTGTGCTTGTGAAGGTGTATACTCCCGGGCGTAATAGGCATGTGGGGAATGAGAGTCTGGGAGTAGTGGGCGTAAGAGGGCATCCTAGAAAGAATCCTTCCAGATTCTAAGTGTGGTTTTCCCTGTAACCTCAGCCTAGTTAGGATTCCTTGCCTTGGGGTGGAGCTTAGTCCCAACTTGGGGGTGATCCACTGTTGAGATGATGAGCAGTGTGGTCTAAGGCTGGGAGGTTCATGGAAGGCCTGCACTTGGTTGGTGGATCTCACCACTGTTACAAGATAAGTGTTTAACTATGTTTTATCACATTTTATCAATATGCTTTGTATCTCTGTGAATTAAAATGATCATGCATTCTGATGTGTATTTGGATTAATGTAATTGCCATGGAGTATTTATGTTAAAATGACTCTTATGCTTACTCCGAGAATAAACGTATTTCATTTCTTAAATGCATGCGATTAACCATGAATGAGAATGTGTTATTTCGCGTAGTATCACCTACACGGTAGCCAAGGTGTGCTACAGATTTTCTGGGTTATCTGCCAAGCAGTCTTATAGTAACCCGGGGTAGTTTAGTAAAAAGGGTGTTACAATAGGGACACCCAAGTTTCCACAGAACTCTACAAGCCAGAGTAAATCCTGGCTGTGGATGCTAGGAACACGTGGCGATAGATCCAGCATGGTCTGGAGGGAAAGCCGAGAGATACACGTCGAACCCCTGAATGTCGAACTTCCGAAGTGATGTGGACCGTTGATCTTCGGATCCTTTGGGATTCCTCCCAATCGTCGATCTAAGAAGCCCACCCTCAATTACCCAACCGACCGGGAGTTCATCATGAAGTGACATGTGTCCCATACTTGTCCCATGGCTAAAGTTGTTCGTTGAATTAGAGTTGTCAGATGAGAGGGCACATGGCAAGAGATCCCATAGTCTAGAGAATTAGTACTCAGAAGGAACCTGGCCAAGAACTTACCGAATGTGAAAACCTTCGAAGTCGTGAACATCAAAATGAATCTCGATCATTGGTAGGATGAGGACACTTGGCTCCATATTAGAGAATTGAGAGACTTATCTCTTCGGGGAACTCGTGATGTGAGGAGTTGGCAAGCTTCGAAGTCCGAAGCTGTGAAGTAACGAGAATCGTAGATCTAAGGATCCTTTAGGAGCTTCCCTGACTGTCGAATCCCTATTGAGGTTAGCCCGACTTTGACCACTTCAGGGGATTAGAGGTGGTTCAATGCCAAAGCCACCACAACCATCATATATGGGAGTTTTAGAGGAGGACTGTCGGATCAATGTCTGATTAAGTCCTGACCGTCGGATCTCGGTAAGGACAGATCAACGACATGGAGACATTGCAAGATCTAAAGGTTGAGTTAACAATCACATAAGTTGTGGTTACACAATCCCCAATGACCGTCGATCATTAGTCGTACACAAATCAGCGGTACACATTGGTCCCTTTGCTAATGTGCATCTTCCATTGCGGAACTCGAAAACGAGTTTAAAAATTGTTCTAGTCGAGACTCCGCAACCATTCCTAGCCATCGATCTTCACAATCGATTCAATCACGGCCCTCAAAATTAACATGTTGAAGCCCCAAAGTAATGGAGTTCATAGATCCAGGGACTACATAGATTCTTACTGACTATGAGATAGAAGGGCTGGGCGTCTATCAGACCAATATGACGTGGCATCCTGACGTCACTCAAGGTGACATGGAACCATGTTACATATGCCATGTGTCACCTAGATTTGTGCTTCCGTAGACCCCATGGACCCATTAGACTGTGACACGTGTCAGCCCCCCGTAAGGGCCACGTGTAAAGATCTATCTTGCTGCGTGTCTAGCGTTGGGCTCATCTGACAGGTGGGAAACTCGGGACCCACCCATACTTGCCACCATGTATTACATGTCATCCCATGCGATAATGGATACTTCGGCAGTTCAGACTCTGGGAGTTCGAAAGTTTGGAGCATAGAGTATAGATTTGTGTAAAGACCCAAACCCCGGAGTCCCTGAATAAATCACGATCGTTGACTGATTGGCCACGTGGCGAAATATCGAGGCCCTTCGTAATTGCACCAGTTCAACACTTCAGGGATGTTGGGTGGTGAAGCATGAAATATCTCCGAAGTCGAAGTCCCGAACCCTCCTTTTTAACCGTAGGATATCGATAGGTGATGTAGACCGTGGATTTCCTCCATTGTTCAACAAGACGGTAATTCATCCTTCAGGAAGAATGTCATGCAAAACCAATTGGAACTCCCGAAGTCTGAGAGTCCTGAAGTCCTGAAACCTTCACTAAGTGGACCTTCTAGCTCCCAGTCTTCAGCCTGAGGTCACAAGGAGGACTCCACTAACTAACTTAGGTGCTTAGTGTGAGATGTAAACTTCAGATAAGAAGAAGAGGAGGGTTTTTCTTAGTAAGGGACCAGAGATGAACTAAGAGAAAGTGAAAACTTTGATGACCCATCCCTTAGATGTTCCTTTAAGGGGTTGGGTGTGTGACAAAGTGGTATCAGAGCATGGGAATACCACTTGGCATTTTTGGGCTCATTCATGAGTCGTTTAAAAACATTATTAGAGAACTTATGGGGTAACACCCTACCTTACCCCCCTTCTATAAGAAACTTGTCTGAACCTCTATTGAAGAGAGAAATGAAATCCTCTACTGTAAATAGATATTTTGGAAGTTTGCATTGTAGGTTGCTAAAGTTTCGAAATAAATAACTGACGTGACCTTGAAATGATATGTTTTGTTCATGAATTGGTAGATTAGTAACTAAAACAAAATGTTTTATCAGCGCTCAAGCAGTCAATAAACAACAGGATAACTACAACATAAAGGATGGTGACACATCAGGAGTTGGGGGAGAGCTCCCACAATAGAAAGGAAGAATCTGATGAAAGGAGGGTGGTGTAAACCCCTCCATATTTGGCCGAAACTGTAAGAATCCTCATGGTAGAATTACAGAGTTATAAGGCTGACAATGAAAGGTTGATCAAGGAACATGAAAAACAGACTGAAATTAATGCAGTCCTACTACAAATTCTATCAGATATACAAAGGAAACTACAACATGGTCCAACTTCCAGTCATGTGGACATACATCATATTAAGAAAACCCAAATTCCACATGAGATACAGAAGCATGGTCCTGAAAGTGGTCACACCAGGAGGAGAACCTCAAAGAAGTCCCAACATTGAGCCAAGAGACATTCAATGGAAGGTTCCTTTGGTGAGGACACTGACAACTCCAAGGAATCTTCTAGTGGAAAAACTAGTTCCCACTCCTAGACGAGAAGAAAGAAGAGGAAACAATCCAAGAGTCATGACCCTGAAGAGTTCAAGAAAGCCAAATCACCCACCTTCGATGGAGATATTAATAAGGGGGAGGAAGAATAATTTTGGATACTCGGCTTGAAGAAGCACTTCAGAGTCCATGACTACTATGAAAGCTTAAAGTCTCAGATAGTCATTTTCAACCTGAATGGGAAAGATTCCATTTGGTGGGAGGACCTTAGGAATGTGAAAGGAGTCCATGAGAGGGACTTTTCATGGAAACAATTTGAGAAATACTTCAAGAAGAAGTAATTTGATGGAAAGACCAAGGAGTTCTATGAACTCAAGTTAGGACAACTCACCATAGATGAATATATCAATAAATTCCTTGAGCTGATGAGGTATGTGCCCTATACAAAGGATGAAAAAGTAAAGATGCAATGATTTATTAGTGGATTACCTCAGTCCTACCGGGAAAAAATTGAGTTTGATGAGACAAAGACTTTGGAGGATACTATTCAAAAAGCAAGTTATTGCTATGAGAAATTCAAGAGTAAGGCAGAACCCCATGAAGACTAGAAGAAGAAAAAAGATTTGATATTCAAGAAGAAGGGGTTTAAACCCTCAATATTTAAGAACCATGGTAAGGGATTTAGGATGAGCCTTCATGCCAAAAGTGTGTATCAACAAAATTTTCCATCCCAGAGTGGAAATAAACCATTCAGAGTAGCTCCAAGTAAGACTGATAACACGAAGAGAGAACCCTTGAAATGTTGGGGTTGTGGAGAGGAACAACTGCTGAGGGATTTTCCGCATAGGAAACAAAATAATGGGAGGGTCTACAACATCCAAGAGGCTACAATAGTCAATGATGTGGATATGAGCTTGCCACAAATTTATGCAACCTTGGATAATAGACAAGCTCACCACCAAGCTTTAGTGGTGGATATGGAAGGTATGATCGCAAACCATCCTCTTTCCATTTTAATTGACCTTGGTTCTAATTTGAGTTATGTTTCCCCTCAAACTGTCGAGAAATCTAAATTGCAACAAGTTAAACATGTAAAATCATGGCTAGTGAAACTAGCCACTAGAACCAAAAGAAAAGTAACATAAGTCATACCAACATGTCAATTTGTTATAAGTGGGTTTCCAACCAAAGCGAACCTAAACATACTTCCTCTAGGATCTTATGACCTGCTAATTGGCATGGACTGGTTGGCTACCCACAAAACCAAATTGGATTGTTACAGTAAAACTGTGGACTGTGAAAATGAAGAAGGAAGAAGGGTAACCCTACAAGGGATTCAAAAGCTTGTCTCAGTGAGACAAATATCAGCCCTCCAAGTGAAGAAGTATTACAGAAAGGGATTTTCCTTGTATGCAATACCAATACTAAACTCTATTGAGAATGACAAACCCATCCTAGAGAACCATCCCATATTAAGAGAATATAAAGATGTATTCCCATAATAGGTTCCAAGTATACCTCCAAGAAGGGATATTGAATTTTCAATAGAACTTGTACCAAGAGTGGTGCTAATGTCTAGAACACCTTATAGAATGAGTACACTAGATTAAGTTGAGCTCAAACCACATTTGAAGGAGATGTGGGACAAAGGCTACATTCAACCTAGTGTGTCTCCATGGGGAGCACCAACCTTGTTTGTGAAAAAGAAAGATGGCACACTCAGATTGTGCATAGATTATAGACAACTCAATAAGATGACCATCAAGAACAATTATCCCTTACCAAGGATCGATGACTTGTTTTACCAATTAATGGGTGCTACAATCTTCTCCAAGATTGACTTGAGGTCTGGATACCATCAAGTCTGAATTAAAGATAAAGACATCCACAAGATGACCTTTAATACAAGATATGGTCACTATGAATTTGTGGTGGTGGAATTTGGGCTTACCAATGCACCAACCACTTTTATGTGATTAATGAATAACGTATTCATAAAATTCTTAGATACGTTTGTGTTGGTTTTCATTGATGATATCCTAATCTATTCCAAGAATAGGGAAGAGCATGAAGAACATCTCAAGCTAGTACTCCAAGTACTAAGATAACATCAAATCCGTGCTAATCTCAGTAAGTGTGACATTTTCCAGAAACAAGTCCATTACTTAGGCTATGTTATTTATGAGGAAGGAGTAGAAGCTAATCCTCACAAGATTAAATCCATCATGGATTGGCCTACCCCAAAATATGTATCTGATATTAGATCCTTTATGGGCCTGGAAGGATACTATAGGAGATTCATAAAATGATTGTCCAAGATTAGTTTCTCAATTACCTCCCTTTAGAGAAAAGGGGGTTAAATTGATTTGGACATCATAATGTGAAGAAATATTTCAAGAGTTGAAATACCTTCTAACCAATGTGCCTGTACTGAATATTGCAGACCCAGAAAAGGAATTCCTTGTGTGTACAAATGCCTGCAAGGAAGGGATCAGAGGAGTCCTTATGTAAGAAGGACATGTGATTTGATACGAATATAGAAAATTGAATGAGCATGAAGTCAATTATGTGACCCACAATATGGAATTGGCTACCATAGTGCATGCTTTAAAAATGTGGAGGCATTACCTCTTAGTTAGAAGATTTGTACTTATGACAGACCATAGTGGGTTGAGGTATTTGTTTGACCAACCAAATATCAATGTGATACAAGCTAGGTGGATGGCTCTCCTTAGTGAGTTTGATTTTGAAATAAAACATATCAAAGGAAAGAATATTAGGGTGGTTGATGCCCTTAGTAGAAGTATGAAAGTGGTTCACTTGGTAGCTGTAAGCACCAGTGAATCAGACATCAAAGAGAGAGTCAAAATTGCACAAGAAATAGATGCATTTTTCAAGACCGTGACATCATACCTAAAGCAAGAGCCCACATGGATGAAGTATGAAGGTTATCATATGCTTAATGATGACCTGCTGACTTACAAGGGTAGATTATACATTCCAAATTGTGACGATTTGAAGAGGGTCATAATGGATGAACTACACCAAAGACCATATACTGGTCATCCTGGTTATCAGAAAATGATCACAGCCACTAGGAAACTATTCTATTGGCCCAGATTGAAAAAGGACATATCTGATTACTTAGCTAAGTGTATAGAATGTCAGCAAGTCAAGGCAGAGCACCAACACCCAGCAGAGATGTTGCAACCCCTACCAATTCCCGAATGGAAATGGGAAACCATATCCATAGATTTCATCATAGTATTACCAAGATCAACCAAACAGAACAATTCCATAATGGTAGTTGTAGAAAAACTAAGCAAGGTTGCTCACTTAATACTCGTCAAGTCAACTTGCAAGGTAATAAATATTTCCAGCATCTTCATGAAATATATATTCAGACTACATGGTTGTTGGCCCTTGACCAAGTTTTGAGGATTCTTGGTCATGTTTAACCTATTTTGGGACTTCGACAGGCTGTCGAATGTGGAGTGCAGGACGAAGCAGAGATCCCGGAATCTTGGCCCCTTTTAGGGCCCTTTTTGGGATTTGGTATTATGTAACGGGTATGGGAATGTCATCCCATGGGTTTACCCATGCTTAGGCCTATTTTGTATGTATAAATAGATGCTAAGGCGATGTAGTGAGCATAGATATAGATATATGAATGGCTAAGTGCTAGAGTTGGATTTGTGTGATCAAGAGTTGTAAGTTCTTTGTGCATACTGGGTGAGGCTTGCAATGTTAGTGCAAGTAATTGTAAGAGAATGTGTGAAGGCTTGGTGCTATACCCTAGCGAGAAGAAGGAGGATCTAGTGGAGTGCGCACATATCTCCTGTCTTATGCATAGTAGAACTTGAATGGTATGTTCTTGTAAGAAGCTTGGTTAAAGATAATAAAGACAAAGAGGTGGTGGATGTAGCCCCAGGGTGGGGTTGAACCACGTACATGCCGTGTTTCTCTTCTTTGTGTGATGTGTTGTGTTTATATGTTTATATGTTTAGTTCTTTAATATAGATGAATGATTTGTCAATGCTTAGTGCTTAATAATATGGATGTATGTTAGATCTGACTTATATACATGTGCTTAGTGCCGAATCTGTTAAGATCTGATCTGTTTTGTCATGCTAAGTGTTGTTAGATGCTAGATCTGGTTGAATACTGTGATCCTTTGTAATTAGGGTTTAACTGCGCTATAATTGAGATTGAATAATGATGAATGTTAACTGCTGAGTGCTCTTTTGAGTGTTAGAATCACAGATCTGTGTCCCAACTAAGGTTGTAGACATCTTAGTCCTACAACCACCCCTGCCTCTACCTCGAGTGAGACTTCATCTGCTTCGTAGGTGTTGCTGAAAGGGTTGGTAGTTAGGGTTTTGTTGGTGTGCTATTGTAGCATTGAGTCCTGGGTTTTCCCTTCTTCCAACAAATGGTTCTGTTGCCGGGACCTGAAACTGTGATTTTTTGGAACTAAAGAAGAAGCTTTGTGCAAAGATCCGACCTGAAAGTGTGAAATATTTGTTCATATATCTATCACTCTAGTGCACAGTATGCTACTTGATCTATAAAGCTTTGTGCTAAGAAAAGAAGCCTGGTCTGAAGAAAAAAGTAAGATCTGCAAGCTCTGTTCTCTAATAAAGATAAGAATAGTGAAAAGTTCTAGATCTAGAAGCTTTGTGCTATACTGAAGATAAGATTAGTGGATTTTTTTTTCTAAAGTATGGATCTAGGTATGTTTGATAAGATTTATCCTAGCTTGAAAACTAGGGCACTGATAGAAGAAAGAATATTTGATATGAGTAGATCTGATAAGAATAGTGAAAGATATGTTATACCTATGCATAGAGAGAATGTTTGGACTAACAAATGGATGCAGAATCCTAGAAAGAAATTTTTGCAGGTTAGCTACCATGATCCTAGTGCGCAGTACAGGAAAGGTTAGGGATCATTTAATAGAAAGAGAGGATTAACCCTTTGTTGCAATTGTAGAAGACTGGGATATCTTGCTAAGGAATGCCTTAGAGAAAGACCTAGTTGCCTCTATTAAAAAGCTATGGACCATGAAGTTTTGGACTACCCTAGAATGATTGCCAAGCTTGAAAGGATGAATATGAGACAAGGAGACCACGTGCAAGGTCAAGAAACTTAGATTATGGCAGAACCCCAGAAAGAATTAGAGAAAGTATTTCTATAGATGAAAGAAACCCTAAAAGATCACCGACATATCATCTTATCAAAGATCTTCAAGGAAAAAGAATGCATTGAAGTAAGAATAAGAGACTTCGACATTGACTGTGTTCTGGATGAGGAAACACAGGTGAATATTATGACAGAAAGAACTTAGAAAACTCTAGGAAAGTCTGCTATGATTCCTTCATTGAGAGGAATAGGGTTATTCCGATGAAAGTTGATAAACCTATGTGGAAAGCTCACCCAGATATCTATGAATGCCAATGGAACTTCGAGGGATGAAGAATTTGAAGTTGTTAAATTTATTGAGAACAATGCTCCATTTGCTATGTTACTAGGAAAACCTTGGATTGAAGGAGATCAAGCCAGAAGGAAAGAAGAGGAAATATTATAGAAGAAAAAACAAGAGTTAAAATATTTCATGACTAGGAGGATCACACACTTGATTGAAGAACAACAGAACCAAGAGAAGCTATTTAAAACTAGCGACTTGGATGTCAAAGTAGGAAGAACACTAGAAGACCCAAAAAAGACTGAAGTACCTATTATAGATATAGATGAAGTATTACCCCTGAAAGAATCTTACTAGCGTGAAGTTACTCTGTTGAAAGAAGATAAAAATCAAAGTGGAAAAAGGATTACTGAGACGAAGCTCACTGGAAATAAGGCTAGAAAACTAAGTAAGAAGAAAGCTAAGATCGAAAAGTTACAGAAGGTTCCAGAGGGAACTTTGTAGAAGGAAAATTTTCAAAATTGGAACTTCACCAGGATATCAGAACTGCGTCACATGGAACTTCGCCATGGAAAAGCAATATAGCCGTTGCGGATAGTATAACCATTAGACCGACGACTCGAATGGGTAGAAAGGAATTTATGATTAGAAATATCACCACTTAACCATTGGGACCGCACCATAATGGACAAAACCGAGTTAATGAAGGCTTCTCATCCATTGCAAGAGATCCGTTGCCAAGTTATCTATTTATCCCGTCATGCCACACAACGAGAACACTTTTGCTAACCGTGAATCTGAACCTGCAGACTAGTTTATTTTACACAGTGATCATCGCGTTATTGCCATTCATCTCGTTGCATTGAACATTTACCCTTTGAAACTGAGATATTCAACAACGAGCATGCATGTCGGACGAACTTAGCACTACAGAGAAAATTGTCGAAGAAGTTATCGTTGACCTAATGATTGAAAGAGTAATGTCTAAAAGAGAAATGTCTGCAAGTATTCAAGTGTCATTGTTGAGGGGAGTTCAAGACTCTTTGTCGACTACTCGTTGAGCTAGATCATCCCGACCATCAGCAAAAAAGAGAAGCAAACACAGAGATGACCTAGCCAATGTGAAGCTGATCCCGACCATATTGCCCGACTACATCCCGCCTCTGGCCAGCGCGGTGAGTCACGATAGTCTGCCAAGAGATTTCAAATATACTATGATTATTGGGTACCTCCTGAAGGGGATACACAGAGTTTGTGCACAACATGACAAGATCGCAACGTTGAATTTCAGTGACTTCAACCTCGGAGATCACAAGAATTATAGTACGCTATCACACACCCACTATGACAACCTAGATTTTTCGTCTTTTCTTCGAGGGACAGAATCCCTGAATTTCTATGGGGCCTAGCATAGACCATCCTTTTCCTTATCCTCCTCCATGTGATTATTGGCTATGGCCACAGGCCTTACCAAAAAGGCGCTTCCGGCTTTTGCATTTCGGGATTTCTATGTGCGAGCTCTCCCCCACTCCCTGTCCCTTGAAATGTCGAAACCCAAAATGGGGTTAACGAGCTCCTTGGCTCCCCTTTTTCCTACTCCATGTGACCACCTCAATGAACACATGCTAACACCAAATGGCTCTACTGGAACTCGACTTTCGAGATTCCTGTTGCAAGGAACCCTTCTTCCTTCAATCCCCGAAACCCGAAAGCCCGGTATCATCCGGATCTATGGTCCAGATCGTCGACTTGATCAATGACTCGGATTAAATCTCGACATTCTACCTTTCAGGATTATGGCGAGGTATTCACTCCTATTTCTATGATCTCCAGAACCTTGGTGGCTCTAGATCTTCGCCATGCATCCTCTACAAATGGACGGTCTTGATTCTTTCAAGACCCGAAATGTCGATTCCTGAGTTTAGACCCTTGATTAACTGCTAGCACCTACCTCCTCCTTCTACCACATGACCTTGTCCTGTGGCCTAGGGCTCATCCACAGAGTGCGTCGGGGTTTCGTATACTGGGATTTCATGACTTTCGAAGATGAGGGGTCTTGTCCTCTGGTTTCCCCGATGCCGAAATGCCAAAATTTATTCACACTAAACCGACTCATCCATAGAGTGCATCGGGGTTTCGTATACCAAGATTTCGTGACTTGCAAAGATGAGGGGTATTTCCCTCTGGTTTCCCGGATGCTGAAACGTCGAAAGTTATTCACACTAAACCAATGGTCCAGATCACTCATGGATCAACGACCACGATCACATCGTGTTTTCATGAATTGTGAGTTCGTGTGGTCTTACACTTTGACCACTCCAAGTCGCGAGTAAATGAAATGATACCCAACTGCCACATGTCCTTTGCCGATGGACGGTTCTGAATACTTCAGGACTTATAGGACTTTGTCGAGTCCACTCTCCTGCCCATGCAAGGGTTAATATCGACGGTCAATAGAGCTCCGACAGATCCTTGGATCTACGGTCCTGGATCCCATCGCTACTTGCGAAGGATGAAGGGGTAGAGGTATTAATGCCTTCATTCCTTCCTCCAATCTAACAGTTGTGACAGACCTCAGATCCTCTGAAAGGATCTCATCTATTCATCTAGCAAATGAAAGGGTACTCTCTTTCAGTATTTGAAACTCTCTATCCTTCTTGAGCTTCATTAGCTATGAAAGACTTGAGAGCTTTGCGCTCTTTCTCCTGGACTTGACTCTTAGAAGAGTCTTCAACACAACTATTGCGCTCCTTCGTCAAGGGGTTCTAGGGTTCTATTTGATCGCAGAGAGCCTATGCATATCTGCACTACCTCTCATGAGCTTAACAAACTCCATCCTCCAAGGGACTTAGAACGATTAGGTGAGTAAACCATCATACATGCAACTACGCCTAAGGTCAATGAGCTCACAGTTCGTGGCTCTAGCTTAAGACACTAAAAAACTCAAGAGTTTATGAGAACAAGTCATGTCTGAACCATATAATTCCTTACTTTCCTAATTATACAACCATGTAGAAATATAAGGGATACAGTATATCCATTAAGCATTCATTCACATTCCTGAAGGCATACACAGTATAACCAATTCATACACAGTTACAGCTAAATTACACAGGGCAGGAGATCGCTTATCTATTACAGGTTGCCGCCAACTAATCGACTGTGGATGTTCATCCTTCCACTCAACCATAGGCTCAGAGGCATTCATTCTTAGCACTCTGGACACCCCTATGCCAAGACATGATATCACCAGAGAGTTCGCACAGTTCTTAGGAGTTATGTCTCAGTCCTAGCTTCTGCTCGAGTCCTGTTCTTTGCAACTCAGAGATTTCTCTTTCGGTTATGGCCTCGATGAGGTTTCTCAGATGCTCTTCCACATCAAGATCGCAGCCTTCCCTTCGTGATTTTGTTGGAGTATCTCCCTTACAATCTTATGCTCTTCCGTCCCATGTCTCTTCTCCTTTTTTGTATTCCCCCTTACCCTGGAAGGTTTTGCCGACCTATCATGTTCCTTCTGTTAGAAGGAAGCTCAGGTTTGCAGGTCACTGCGGTACTTCGGGTTGACAAACCATGTTTCCATTCATGGGGGTGGTTGATTGTTCAACCACCAGTCCTTTCTTCATTAAATAATTTCTTTCCTTGGGATTTGAAGGAGGTTTGTCATCCTTATCAAGGGAGATTTGTGGTTTTTTGATATATGAACCCTCTTGTATAGTTTTCACATTCATCCTCTAGTGATATCATGGCCAGTACTTTCAAAGATTCACCCCCATAGTCAGTTATTTGGAAAATCAGTCAATAATACATTTACATTGTCCTCATGCCTTAGCATGGCAATTCCTATTTTATGATTAATTACAAATTGGGGGAAACAGGGTGTTACAATTTCCTCCCCCTTAAAGGAACATCGTGCTCGATGTTCTTTCTAAAAAACACATGTCATGCCTTTCTTATTTAGTTGCTTCAGAAATCTCGATCTTTCTTTCATGGTCATGTCCTTTCTCAGACCCTTAGTCTTCCTCACCTACCTTCAATAATTCTTGGACAACAAGCACGTTAATCATAGTCTAATGCAAAAAGATTGCATACAAAAAAATTCTGGGAAATTTTTATAATCTTGGCACAATACTTATCTATACAGTTGGTGGATCTGTATCCACATGGTTTTTTTGTTATCCAGGCTCATCGTTTTCCTTGATGTACCCATTGGGTGCATGATTCCAATTCAATAGATCACAAGAGCTATCATGGTTTCATCTTCTTTTCCAAGTTTTTTTTTTTTCCGCACAGGAAACTACCCACCGTGTGCATGATTCCAATAGTTTACGAGAACTATTAAGGTCTCCTCTTCCTTTCTGTCACTCACCCTCCAGGCCCAGGCTCAGGCATCCCCTTCATTGCTATACAGTCCCTTAGGTGATCCATCTTTCCCTAGCAAGGTTTTCTCTTACAGGAAGAATTTCGGAGACTCTATCGAGTCTTACAGTCGAGGCGTCCCTTAGACTTGCTCTACCGAGGCATCCCTCCGGCTTGTGTTACCTCAACACAATGTATTTTAGGCGATCATGACTTATCACGGGGTTCTCATGGCTCACCAGTAGCCTTTTTTAATCATCTTCAGCTTTGACAACCTTCATTTGTTCCTTCTGGACAGATCTTTTCTCCTCACCTGTGTCACAGGCATACAACATTCGTGAGACATCATTATAAATTCCAACTTTCAGAAATTTTTATTGCAAATCTGTCACCCACAAATTTTTCCAATCTCTTCTTTTATTTTCAGATATGTTCCATAGGAAACTAGATTCACAAGCATGGGAATTTCTTTCCCATAACATTTTAGCTCAGCAGGAAATTGGTCTTCCTTATGGGCTTACAACATTGCCATATCCAAGACTCTTTCTTCCTACAATCATTCTTCAGCTAATCAAATTGTTAGTTCTCATGCACATACATTTTTATCACACCTTTTCAACTTCATCACAACAATTTCAGAATTGTGCATAATAACAATCAAATTCACTTTCTCAAAAGAAAATACCATTTCTCGCAGTTTGGATCAGTGGGAAATCAGTCATTCCTATGGGCTTACCTCACTACCATATACATGACCCTTTGCTTCCTGCAATTCATTCTTTCCATAGCCAAACAAACTGTTAGTCTCATCTCAACATACCAAACTTTTCAAAACGTAATTCAACATTTCAAAAGGGTTTTAACAATTGTGCCAATATCCATGGCCACATTCATACCCAATGCGTTCTTGCATTGTTTTTCAAGTTCGTCACACTTTATGACCAGTTCTTGGCCATGGGGTGTTGGAAGTTAACCAACCTTTTCCTCATATGGTTTATTCATTTTCTTTCATTCTTATAGTAGGACCATACTGCCTGCTATAGGCCGATCATGATCCCAAATCAATACACATGAACTCAAAATTTTCACGTGAATGCCTTTACGGATTCCTTGATTGTCAATGCATTCATGACATATCAATTCATGAATTCTTCCAAGGGTTACAAACAATGTTTACTACCAGAGGTTCATACCTCCATCATTCTGGTTCTTCGTCCTGAGTCATACCTTTCTTGGGTATCCAAGGCATACAACTACCTTTCAAGTTTATGCATAACACTAAGACAATAAAATACTTCAGAAGGGGTTCTTACCAAATCCCTTCATACCTTGTGCCACACAGGCACAAATATCTTTATACCGTTTCTTGGCTGCTAGCACCCTCTTTCTTATTTTTACCTCATCACCAGTGCTCTATGGGGAATTTTACAACCCTGTCAACAATCTTTCACTCGTAGCCTTCTCTTGGTCATTCTCTGTTTGAGGTTGCCCATCATTGGCAACTGTCTTCCTCAATAGCTCCAATTCATTTCTATACATAGTATGCATCATCATAGACACAATTACATTAGTCATAATATTAAACCAAATGCATGTATCATAACATTTGGATTCATAAGCATCCTCAAATGTTTCCATAAGTGCAACATAAACAAATTTCGATTGTATCTTCGGCAATACAATCCTTATTACTTATGGTGTCAAGACATTTTTATTTTTATTGGCATACCAGCTTTCTCATCCAAGGTAAAACATAATACTCAACGAGGAAAGAGTTGAGGACTCTCCCCTTCTTCCAACTCTTCCTACACTGCTTGGGACTTTTCAGCCCAGTCAAGTTATCTCTAAGGCCTCACTGTCTCTTCTCTACTTTTGCAATTATACTCCCTGTCGGGATCTTCCTACTCTTTTCCTTGAGCCACCTTGGTTAGGCCTCACCCTAACCCTTTTTGGGATACCACAACATGCTTTAATAAAAAATCTTTGCTCATAATGAATCATGAACATGTGCATCCTACACACTTCCATTCGGTTATCAAAATGGTCAGTATTCAGTTGTTAGTCTTCTATTAATTACATGATTCTTTCAAAATGTAATCCATGATTCTTATATATGGACAGGCCTTGCAACCCATTGTCCAACCTTCAACAATTATCAGGGTTGTGATTCTATTCTTCTGACAAATTCCTTACACAGTTCCTCCACCAGGAACTCCTTTGGCATGCAACTCCCTTGTTGCATATCTATCACCATTTGTGATGGCCTCAGCCTTGAGTTAGCTTTAGCTTTTTACTAAATATTCCCCTTAAGGAATATAAACATGCATCTTTGTTAACTTACATCTATGACGTACTTAACCATTTTCATAATCCTAAGCCTGCATGTAGCCATCATAGTTATATGGTGTAGACCGCCCCCCCCTTTGTCTCCAAGGGTTGCGTGACCTCTTGGTTTTAGAATCTTCTTAAGACTGAACTGAAACAGTCTTTGATTCCCTACTGGAACCTATAAGAAACAATCCATGGGTCTTCACAAATTTTGGCCCGTGTGTACAAGCGCTTAAACGCAAGTCTCTTCCATGTGACCACGCCTTGTGACCACACACTAACCCAAAAAGGTGCGTCACAATTTCACGTATTGACGATATGAGTCAATTGAATCTCTGTCCTCCAAATTCTCGATACCCGAAATGTTGAAATTTCAGATCAAATCAACGATCACCAACAACTCTCCAACCAACGGTTGTGATTATGTCGCGATTTCGCATTTCGCAACTTCAGGAATTTTGTTATGAAGCACCTTGAATCCTTCGATCCCCGAAATTGTGAAATTTCAGAGTTCTCAATCTGACGGTCCCGATTCTTCCATGATTTGACAGCTCAGATCTCGTCGAGGTTTCGCGTATCGGGATTTCGCAATTTCATGTGTCACGAAGTCGAAAGACCTTTCACCTCCGTTCTCCCGATCCTCGAAATTGTGAAATTCTCTTTGGATGATCAATGGTCCAGATAGCTCCTTGATCAACGTCTATGATCTTTTCACGAATTTCTCGTTGCTTCTTCCAAGCCCCTTGGTTTTGCAAAATTCTGGTATCTCCTCGCAACTAACCAGTGCGCTACTTCTCCGAGATTGAACAACTTGAAACATTTTGGATCTTTCTGAATGGATATTGACTCTCAATATTATCCAATCTTCAAAATTATTTTCTGAAGGATTTCTCCTGCTCAATCCTCCGCACTTGTTCTTTCTTCGAACTTCAGTTTTCTGCACTTCACCTTTGAACACTTCAACTCTTCAAAACTTAGAAACTTTTTCTAAGTGTTTCCTCTCGAGACTTAAAACCACTACTCCTCCTAGTATACTCTGTACTCAACCTCCGGAGTTTTCAAACTTTAACACAAGCTTTATTCTATACGCACGTTCGACAGACAAAATTTCCCCGCTATCTCTTTTGAGCTTTTAAGTTACTTACAGGACTAATCTCATAGTCATAACTCATACGGATGTTACCCTCTCTTTATGGGAACAACCAACAAGGGTCACTCTTGCAAATTAGCAACAGTCCCAAAGGACTCCTCTTAATCTTTTTTAAACAGATTATCCTTGTTGTCGATTCTAACCATTATAGGTCAGGTAATCTGACCCTACATATTTTCATCACTCCTCTCAATCGTGAGGAGTTATATGCTCAGGGTTTAGTCTTTTAATAATGCAGTAATTATAAATTTCTAAGGATCCTACCAGTCCTTACCAGATTTCCTAAATCATAAAGGAGTTCTTCATGAGGATCTTAATTCTTACCTAACTAGCCATCTCAATTGCAAGAGACTCTACCTGCTTTAGTAGGTAGCCATTGTCACACTATAATAGAACAACTCAGTTCATGTCCCTTTTTTGGTTCGTGCAGCTTCATAGCACAATTTATTCCACCTCTGTTATTCACACTCAGGTCTTATTAGTAATATTGATCAGTGCATCCCTACTCCTATAAGAGTAGTTATCATTTTGACAAAGGAACAATATAATTCCTTTGCTGGAATTCCGTAGAAATTCCCAAATTATAGTTTCATTCTACAGTCCTTCTCCTTAAAAAGAAAATGCAGATAATAATATCTCCTTACGCGACTCGTACATGAGCCCAAGTAGGCCAAGTGTTGTAACCATGCTCTGATACCAATTTGTCACACACCCACTACGACAACCTAGATTTTTCGTCTTTTCTTCGAGGACATAATCCCTAAATTTCTATGGGGCCTAGCACAGACCATCCCTTCCCTTATCCTCCTCCATGTGATCATTGGCTATGACCACAGGCCTTACCAAAAAGGCACTTCCGGCTTTCGTGTTTCAAGATTTCTGTGTGAGAGCTCTCCCCGGCTCCCTGTCCCTTGAAATTTCGAAACCCAAAATGGGGTTAACAAGCTCCTTGGCTCCCCTTTTTCCTACTCCATGTGACCACCTCAGTGAAGACACGCTAACACCAAATGGTTCTATTGGAACTTGACTTTCGGGATTCCTGTTGTAAGGAACCTTTGTTCCTTCAATCCCCAAAACCTGAAAGCCCAGTATCATCCGGATCTATGGTCCAGATCGTTGACTTGATCAACGGCCCATATTAGATCCCGACATTCTACCTTTCGGGATTCTGGCGAGGTATTCACTCCTATTTCGCCGATCTCCAGAACCCCAATGGCTCTAGATCTTCACCACACATCCTCTACAAATGGACAGTGTAGATTCTTTTGGGACTCGAAATGTCGATTCTCGAATTTAGACCCTTGATTAACTACTAGCGCCTATCTCCTCCTTCTACCAAATGACCCTGTCCTGTCGCCTAGGGCTCATCCAAATAGCACGTCGGGGTTTCGTATACCAAGATTTCACGACTTGCGAAGACGAGGGGTATTGTCCTCTGGTTTCACGGATGCCAAAATGCCGAAACTTATTCACACTAAACTGACTCATCGACAGAGTGCATCGGGGTTTCGTATACCGGGATTTTGCGACTTGCGAAGACGAGGGGTCTTTCCCTCTGGTTTCCTGTATGCAAAAATGCGAAAAGTTATTCACACTAAACCAATGGTCTAGATCACTCATGGATCAACGACCACGATCACATCATGATTTCGTGAATCGTGAGTTCGTGCAGTCTTACCCTTTGACCACTCCAAGTCGCGAGTCAGCGAAATGCTACCGAACTACCACGTGTCCTTTACCGATGGATGGTTCCGAATACTTCGAGACTTTTAGGACTTCGTCGAGTCCACTCTCCTACCTATGCAAGGGTTAAGATCAATGGTCAATAGAGCTCTGATAGATCCTTGGATCTATGGTCCTAGATCCCACCATTTTCACTGCAACTAAGAGCTTTCTCTTTTGGTTATGGCCTCGGCGAGGTTTCTCAGATGATCTTCCACATCAAGCTCGCAGCCTTCCCTTCGTGATTCTGCTGGGGCATCTCCCTTACGATCTTACGCTCTTCCATCCCATGTCTCTTCTCATTTTTTCTATCCCCCTTACCCTGGAAGGTTTTACAGATCTATCCTGTTCCTTCTATCAGAAGGAAGCTTAGGTCTGCAAGTCATTGTGGTACTTTGGGCTAACAACCCATGTTTCCATTCATGGGGGTGGTTGATTGTTCAAACGCCAGTCCTTTCTTCATTAACTAATTTATTTCCTTGGGATTCAAAGGAGGTTTGTCATCCTTATCAAGGGAGATTTGGGTTTTTTTGATATATGAACCCTCTTTTATAGTTTTCACATTCTTCCTCTAGTGATATCATGGCCAATACTTTCAAGGATTCACCCCCACAGTTAGTTATTTGGAGACTCAGTCAATAATACATTTACATTATCCTCATGCCTTAGCATGGTAATTCCTATTTTATGATTAATTACAAATTGGGGGAAACAGGGTGTTACATATGCTCACTTCGTTTAAATACCTGACCAAGATGAAGGGGAAGAACTCCAAGATAATCCCCCAACCATGGAAGATGAACCTTCTGCAGTCCACTCTACTGAATGTAATGAAGATCCCACACTTCAAAAGGCACCAAGAAGTGAATGCATGTGTCAATATATTGCTTTCATGTTACCATGGCGGTTACTTATGTCTAGACCACTGTATCACAGTCGACCTACCGTTGATCCATAGGATCGTAAGCTTGAGTATGCATGTACCCGACCCGTAGGATTTTTATCTAGGAAAATCCATAGATCGCGCACTAGAACAGAAAATCAAGGATACATATGGTGATGTCAAAAAGGGAATGTGAGGCTACAAGGTATCCTCCATCCAGAATGGCGCAGTGCGCCTCTCTTGTCAGTTAATAGTAGGAAAGTTAGTAAGGAAGAATAGACTTATGCAAGTCACAGGATTTGTTGTTGACCTCACGGAAAAGTGCGTAGAAGGTTTATAGATGAACTGGGCCAAGTAACTGGTGAATCAGCTGGAGCTAGACTTCCATGAAGCACAAGATCATGGCTACAAGTTCCAATTCAAATGGATCCTAATCCTTATTGCCTTTGTTTCCTGGGAGATGCTAGAAGGTGTGACCTTCCTGGATATTGAACCGTTCGAGCCGCTTGCTGCGAAGTTCACTACCCTTTGGTACTCGAGTGATAGGAACAAACAATGGTAGTCATAGAAGCAAAACCTCACATGAATCCAAAAACCTTACAGATATTCTGACCTCTGATGAAGTTCTGTGTAGATCAACACTTCATCTACCTTACAACACGAGCTTATGAACATAAGGAGCAAATTCAGCCGTACTAAAATCTCATGGAAGAAGACCTAGAGGAGATCACTAAGGACTGGTTCACAAACCTCCTTATTCCCGCAGACCCTGCAGAGATGTCTGACCCTGACATCCCAGAGACCACGCATAAAGAACATGATACACCTAGGCCCAACAGAATGAAGAAGACTAAAGAGGTCCAAGAATTAAGTAGGGCCTCAGGAAAGACTGCTTCAGTATCACCTGGTTGAGGGGGTGATGAGGAAGTAGGAGATATAAACAGCAAGGGAGATGAACAAAAGAAAGGTGAAGTAACATCGCCCAAATATGAGGCCCATCCAATGAATAAGAGGAAGGTTTCTCACTTGATACCTTCTTCGCGGAAGAAATTGAAAGCCACCATGACCAAGATGAAGACTTTCCATACTGCCGATGATTTTGATTTCATCATCGCAGCTCTAAACGACGCTTTGCTGGAAATTGCAGAGAAACAAGAAGATAAGAAAGAGGAAATGTATGATAGAATTGAGGTCGAACTCCAAGGGGTACAACAGGTCCTTCAGTCCAGCCGTGTAGTCTCCATTGCGCCCTTGCCATCAGGAGAACTAGAGTTGGGATATGAGCCAACCCAACTCCACCGACTAGCTGATGAGGTTGAAGGTCACCTTCATCATGCTCAAGAAGAAGCAGACAAAGCCACTCAGGCCTTGAACCAAGTGCAAGGCGTACTCGTAGAACAACACAGAGTTGAAGAGCAGGAGAAGGATTCTCTCCAGGCAAATTTTGAAGAAGATAAAGTACATATGCAACAAGAAAGAGAACAATTGCTCGCAGAGAAATTCAAAGTGAATGAAGCAGTCAATAGAGAACTTCGCTCTGTGACAAGCTTAGAACTACAGGTTGAAGAACGAGTCACACATCAAGTAGAGCAGCTTGCAGAAGCTATCCAATAACTACAACAATGAATAATAGACTTGGAGCTCTGTACTATGCCCAACACCCCATAGGATGTGAGGGACCAAAGAGAAGCAACTGTTCGAAGTGTAATTGAGAGAATAAAGGCCCTTGCCATGGAATGTAAACAACTCATTGAACGCAGTGCCCAGACCTACGAGCAACTCACCGAGAACTCATAACTGAAGGCACTAGATTCGTAGCTCCAAGAGACGAAGTATCAAGCAGAGACAATACAGGCACTGTTGAAGCCCCTATCAGCTGTGGAAAGAATGAAGCGATCCCAGGATCAATGCACTTCCGAGTAGTAGGTCCATACTATTCAAAGCAAAGTTATGGAAGTAACGCAGAGGCTCCAACTTGTACAAGATAAGACTTACCAACTATTCATAGAGATCGAAGGCCGAGGAGAGGAACTGGAGCAAGTCGTCACTGTAGTTGAACAATGCCTAGAGGGACCTATCAATGAGGCAGTCATACAAGAGTTCATTGAACAAGAGGTTGTAGCACAACAACAAGTCAAAGAAACTCGAGCCAGGCTCGAGACTTTTGAAGCAGAATGAGTCAAATCAGAGTGACTCGGGATGATTCACAGGTGAGTGTTGGGGGCTTGTTGGCCATTGACCAAGTTTTGAGGATTCTTGGTCATGTTTAACCTATTTTGGTACTTCGACAGGCTATCGAAGTCAGAGTGTAGGATGAAGCGAAGATTGTGGGATCTCGGCCCCTTTTAGGGCCCTTTTTGGGATTTGGGATTATGTAACGGATATGGGAATTTCAACCCATGGGTTTATCCATTCTTAGGCCTATTTTATATGTATAAATAGATGCTAAGGAGATGTATTGAGCATATATATAGAGATATGAATGGCTAAGTGCTAGAGTTGGATCCGTGTGATCAAGAGTTGTAAGTGCTTTGTGCATACTGGGTGAGGCTTGCAAGGCTAGTGCAAGTAACTGTAAGAGACCGTGTGAAGGCTTGGTGCTATACCCTAGCGAGAAGAAGGAGGATTTGGCAGAGTGCACGTAGATCTCTTGCCTTCTGCGGAGTGTAAATTGAATGCTATGTGCCTATAAGAATTTTGGCCAAAGATAATAAAGAAGACAAAGAGATGGTGGACATAGCCCTAGGGTGGGGGTGAACTACATACATGATGTGTTTCTCTGCTTTGTGCGATGTGTTATGTTTATATGTTAATATGTTTAGTGCTTTAATATAGATGAATGATTTGTCAATGCTAAGTGCTTAATAATATGGATGGATGTTAGATCTGACTTATATACATGTGCTTAGCACTGAATTTGTTAAGATATGATCTGTTTCGTCATGCTAAGTGTTGTTAGATGCTAGATCTGGTTGAATACTGCGATCCTCTGTAATTAGGGTTTAACTGCACTGTAACTGAGATTGAATATTGATGAATGTTAACTGTTGAGTGCTCTTTTGAGTGTTAGAATCACAGATCTATGTCCCAGCTAAGGTTGCAGACATCTGAGTCCTACAACCACCACTGCCTCTACCTCGGGTGAGACTTCATCTACTTCGTAGGTGTTTCTAAAAGGGTCAGTAGTTAGGGTTTTGTTGGTGTGCTGTTGTAGCATTGAACCCTGGGTCTGCCCTTGTGCCAACAATGGCATGCCTAAGGAAATTATATCCGAAAAAGATACAAAGTTTACTTCGAACTTCTGGAAATATATGTTTATTGGATTTGAAACAAAATTACTCTTTAGTACAACCTATCACCCTCAAACTGATGGGCATACAAAGAGGGTAAACCAAGTATTAGAAGACATGTTGAGGATGCATGTAATGC
Organism: Picea engelmannii; assembly: GCA_009831015.1. NCBI lineage: Eukaryota > Viridiplantae > Streptophyta > Pinopsida > Pinales > Pinaceae > Picea > Picea engelmannii. The sequence continues at coordinate 327,183 of ML794132.1, forward strand.
ATCAACCCAAGAAGTGGGAGGACTACCTACCACTGGTAGAATTTTCCTATAACAATGGCTATTAAGAGTCATTAAAAATGAGCCCTTTTGAAGCCCTCTATGGAAGGCAATGCAACATCCCAATCAGCTGGAACAACCCAATAGACAGAGTTACAATTAGGCCAGATATGCTAAAGGAAATGGAACAATAAGTAATTCATATCAAACAAAATATGAACATAGCCCAAGATAGACAAAAGAGCTACACAAACATGAAAAGGACTCCTAGAGAGTTCAAGGCAGGAGATCATGTGTATATCCGAGTTAGACCCAGGAAAATCTCTTTGAGAATGGGAGCTTGTGCCAAGATGGAACCTTGGTATTGTGGACCCTTTGAAGTTTTGGATAGAGTGGGACCAGTAGCCTATCAAATAACACTTCCTCCCACAGTGAAGGCACATAATGTTTTCCATGTTTCTTTATTAAAGAAGTATGTACATGATTCTAATCATATTATTGACTGGTTTGTGATTCAGGTGGAACTCGAGGGAGAAAAACCATTGCACAGGTCAAGGTGCAGTGGAAACACTTTGGCCCAGATGAGGCCAGCTGGGAAATGGAGGATGACATGAGACATGCATATCCATTTTTGTTTACTTTTGTACATACAGAGCATATCAACAGATAGAAGACCGGGGACGTTGTTCCTTTAAGGGAGAGGGGATTGTAATACCCCTGTTTCCCCCAGTTTGTAAATATAACTATAACTAGCCAAGAGATTACAGAGGACTAAATGTGTGTGAATGTTTGATTTGATGAACCTTTGTATAAAAGGTTCAATGTATGAATTTTATGTTATCAATAGAAATTTCATATGTGTTGCACAACTGATGAAAGGGGGAAAGTTTTCCAAGATAGACCATGCATGATATGAGAGATATGGTGAAGGGAAACCAAGAATGGTTGAGATGACCCTCACTAGACCAGCACCTACTGGGTCTAATTGCTCAATGCTCTTACCTAGAAATGAATTACCAGTCAGGCTGGTAGTTGGAAGGCCCTCCTCAAGAGTTAATGAGGAGATGTAGCAGGGTACCCATCTGTAAGGATTTCATGCCTGACCATGAATTGGGATTCAAACCCACACAAAATTGCCGAGGGAGGAAATAAATCAAGTAATTCGGGGATATAGACATATCGACAAGATAACAGAGTAGAGAAAACACTCTACCGAGAAGATAAGGGAGCATACTTCGACTCTAGATTTGAGAGGAAAAGATGAGCAGTAAGATCATTTTTTATTGAAAGAAGCCATGAGCATGGTTTGGATAGAAGCTGATAAACGAGGCTGGCAAGTGACTGAGGAAGTACTCGTGCAGACCTCCTTGCTTGGAGTAGAGAAAACCAGTTGCCAATTTCCTATGGGAGGAGGAGAGTAACCTTCGTCCCTGACTCTCATGGAGAAAAGAGAAAGAATCTCTCTCAGAGCATTATAGTGTAGCTAGGGGATGGCCAATGGTAAATCCAATAGGAGTGGCTATGCCTTTGGTTGGGAGGAAACATGAAACCCTTTCAACAGTCACTTCACATTCTTCATTTCTTATGAGTATTATCATACTCTGTGTGTGTGTGTGTGTATATATATATATATATATATATTGGATGAGATGATGACTGTATGTGTTTATGGTTAAGTCCTTCAGTATTTAAACAATTATTATAAATGCTCTTTGGCTTCTGTAAACTGTTATATTTTTATGATCTTTGAATTATCTCAGTTTAGCTACTAGAGAGTCATGGGATGTGAATCCACAGGAGATTAGGGGTAGGATTGACTGAAACGTATAATTCCTACCAATATTTTGAATTCACCTTAGCGGGAATGTCAAGTTCATCTCTATGAGAGAAGGGCATCTTCCCTTCAGAATATCCACCCATCTGACTGAGGGATCATGCCCATGTCCTTAACTCATTTGCTGCTAAAAATATTATCTCCTATCCAACAATATTTCCCAAATAACCCATGTGACCAAGGCCTAGGAACCCTGTGCTAGTCCGAAAGGAGCTAGCTCTTTCGGCTTCAGTATTTGTGACTCCATAATCCTCGAAAATAGTTGAAGGCCAAAGTCATGAATTGACGAGGGCCATCGATATGGGGATCCAATGTGGATCCCTCTCAGCTGTTAGATCGGACTTAGGAAGGGAAGCGTTAAGTGATTTGGCGAAGTCCTACTTTGGGAGAATAAGAGTGGTCTAATGCTAAAACTCTCGAATGTCGGAGTCGCGGAGTAAATTGGGACCATTGAAAATGGAGGGACATGTGTCCACAGCTCAATGGTTATCCGAAAGTGTGGGTATTTGACAATATAGGGACGTGTAAGTTTCCCTGGATCTCTGCAAGCCAGAGTGAATCTTGGCTGTGGATGCTAGGCACACGTGACGATAGATCTAGCATGGTTAGGAGAGAAAGTCAGAAGATACACGTCAAACCCCCAAATGTTGAACTTTCGAAGTGATGTGGACCGTTGTTCTTTGAATCCTTTGGGATTCCTCCTAGCCTTCGATATAAGAACCCCACCCTCGATTATCCAACCGATTGGGGACTCATCATGGAGAAACATATGGCCCCTACTTGTCCTCTATCTAAAATTTTCCGTTGAATTAAAGTCGTCGGATGATAGGACATGTGGAAAGTGATCCCACAGTTCAGAGACTTAGTACTCTGGAGGAACCTGCCCAAGAACCTACCAAATGTGAAAACCTCTGAAGTCGCGAATGCCAAAATGAATCTCGATCGTTGGTAGGATGAGGACACTTGGTGCCATATTAGAGAGTCTGAAGACTTAGCTCTTCGAGGAACTCACAACGTGAGGAGTTGGAAAGATCTGTAGTCTGGAGCTGCAAAGTAACGAGAGCCATAGATCTTAGGATCCTTCGGGAGCTTCCCTGACTGTCGGATCCCTGCTGAGGTCAGCCCGATGTTGACCACTTCGGGAGATTAGAGGTGGTTCAATGCGAAATCCACCACAACCATTAGATCTAAGAGTTGCAAAGGAGGATTGCCAAATCAATGTCAGATTAATTCTTGACCGTCAGATCTCAGTAAGGACATATCAATGGAGAGGAGCCATTGCAGGATCTAAAGGTTGAGTTAACAATCACATAAGTTGTTGTTCCGCAATCCCCAACGACCGTCGATCATTACTCGTCCACAAATCGATGGTACTCATTCGTCCCTCCGCCAATGTGCATCTTCCATTGCAGAACTTGACGACGAGTTTAAACATCGTGCTAGTTGAGAATCCACAACCCTTCCTAGCCATTGATTTTCACAATTGATTCAATCATGTTCGTCAAACTTAACATGTTGAAGCCCCAAAGTAATAGAGGTCATAGATCCAGGGACTACGTGGACTCTTACTGACCGTGAGACCGAAGGGCTGGGCGACGATTAGTCCAAGATGACGTGGCATCCTAATGTCACTCAAGGTGACGTGGACCCACGTTACGTATGCCATGTGTCACCTAGATTTGTGCATCTGTAGACCCCATGGACCCATTAGATTGTGACACATGTCACTCCCTGTAAGGGCCACCTGTAAAGCTCTATATTGCCGCGTGTCTGGTGTTGGGCTCATCTAACAAGTGGGAAACTTGGGACCCACCCATACTCACCACCGTGTATTACACATCATCCCATGCGATAGTGGATACTTCGGCAGTCCAAACTCCGGGAGTCTGAAATTTTGGAGTATAGAGTATAGATTTATGTAAGGAACCGAAGCCTAAAGTCCCATATTAAATCGTGACCATTGACTGATTGGCCACATGGAGAAATCTCGAGGCCCTTTGTAACTCCGTCAGTTCGACACTCTAGGGATGTCATGTGGTGAAGTGAAAAATATTTCCCAAGACAAAGTCCCAAAACCCCCTTTTTAACCGTAGGATCTCAGCGGGTGATGCAGACCGTTGATTTTCTCTGTTGTTCGACAATCCGAGAATTCAGCCTTCGGGAAGAATGTCATGCAATATTTATTGGAACTCTCGAAGTCTGGGAGTCCTGAAGTCCTGAAAATTTCGTTAAGAGGACCTTTTAGCTCCCAGTCTTCAGCCTGAGGTCACAAGGGGGACTCCACTAACTGACTTAGGCACTTAGTGTGAGATGTAAACTTTAGATAAGCAGAGGAGGAGGGTTTTTCTTAGTAAGAGACCAAAGATGAACCAAGAGAAAGTGAAAACTTCGACGTCCCATCCCTTAGATGCTCTTTTAAGTGGTTGGGTGTGTGACAAGCATCAATAGGTCTCCCATGTGTCTCTAGGGTGGAAAATAGAGCTATAATAAGAAATCATTGTTGGCCAAACTATTTTGGAGACTAAATTTTATTATGAATCTTTTGATGTGTAGAACTTCTTCTAACATTTTACTAAGTCTTAGAACGGTGTAAGCATATGCTTTTCTCATGTATGAGAAATATCTCTTATTTTGTTTGTCTCATAATTTGTTTCTCTATAGCCTATAATCATAGTACTGTAATTAGTTGTTATTTTTAGACTTTTCTTGTTTGCATTTATTCATAGTACAAGTTCTTACATAAACTACTCATTCAAACAAATCAAAGTTATTTCTCAACCCCCCATGAACATGCATAGAGGTCAATTTGATTGCAACAATACAACTCTTGTGGATGAATTAATTTTGAGGATGGGGAGGAGCACTAGACTTTTCTCATAGTTTTGTAATTAAAGTGATGAGGAGAAAGAGGAGGAGTATTGACCCTTTCTCACACTTGTATCATTTGAGTGAGGAGGAGAAGTAGCATTTGGCCTTTCTCACATTTGTATTAATATTTGGAAGGAAGATAAAGAACATAAGTCCTTTTCCATACGTTTTCATACTTGTTAATTTGTTCATGTTATGAGTGAGGACCTTGTTGCAAATTCCAATTTAATGTTATCAAAACAAATATTGATATATCAATTATTGAAAACCAACATTTACAATATTAGAAACTTGGAAACTGACATTTCAACTAATAAAAACCAATATATTAAATATTGAAAACCAATATTTATAATAAATTTATGATAACTTAAACTAAATTTAATTTAATTTTAATAAAATATTTTTTTTATTATATATATAAAAATTGAACTCAACCTAAATTGGTATGTATAGAATTAGATTGACCAAAGTATATATACAACTAATCTAATATCATGACACTAGTGATTAAACTAGTTAAGCTCAAATTTTGATGGGTGGATTTTGTCTTTTTCTCTAACATACCTATTCCTAGTGACTAGGTTGTTTGAATTGTGAAAGTTTTGTTGGTTTTTGAACCATTTAATTAATGACTAGGTTGTTTGAATTGTGAAATTTTTGTTGGTTTTTAACCATTTAATTAATGCGTTAAAAATTAATTTATCCATGCTGAGTATAATTTTTTCACCACTGCCTTTTCATAACTAGATTTAAATTGCATCAAACAACCATGTAACAATCATTTTAACACTTATGAGATACGTTTTTAACACTTATAAGATACGTTTTCAAATTATGGAGACGCGACTTTTGAGATATTAGTAAGCACTCATCTCCTTCTCTCCAACACATATTATTCATAAGTAAGATAGAATTCAATATCCCATAGAAAAATTAAAAGCATTTGCACGTCATTTCCTCTCCAACCCATATTATTAGTCACTACCCTTCGGGTCGAGTGACTCTTAGTAATCGATTTTCAATATTTTTATTAACTTGACACATAAATCAATGAATTTTTTGATGGTTTTAATCAAAGTGTTGCAAAATCATACAATTTAGGTTGTAATTTAATTAAAGTTTTCATTTGAATTTTTTATTTGGCCTCTTCTCGAGGTCAGGGACAAAATATCATAGTCTATCTTGGTTGAAAAGTTTACATCTGCAACCTCATTTTTCGGAAATGAAGTAATGCTAGAAATGACTCTAGCATTACTTCTCAACATTAAATGTTTGCTAATGTTTACTCCTCCCATACTTAGTGCATAGAGAATGTCCTATTGATGTGTCTGCTGCAGCTGCCACCTATAGTACTATGCAAATCTGCATACATGAAAACATGCCTACATGAGCCTAGTCATACTTCTTGTTTAATCATACCTCTAAAATGTTATTCATTAATGTCCACGGACACCTCTCCATTTTTCCTAAGAATCTTGTCCAACCCAACCTCCCTAGGCATGACAAAGAATCCCAATACCACCGATTGGCCGAAGAATCCCAATACCACAGGCTGGCGTCCTCCTCTTCAGAGAATTTTCATGCTGGCCTCCTCCTCTTCAGAGAATTTTCGGCTGAGCATGTAATCCTCCAGAGCCAATGCTATGAAGATTGGTTTTAGTAGTGAATTCCTCTCTGTAAGTCATTGTTGTCGGTAAGTTTGGAATATTGCAGTATGTTTAATAGTTGAAGTAAGTAATATTTTGGAAAATTAATCATTCAAATGAACTTTGGTGTTTCATTCCGGTAGGAGGAAGGCTTACCAGATTACCGAGATATTTGCCGCACCGAATCCTGGTCTTCTATTTCTCTTTTAGTTCTTGGGTGGCGCCATTAGTTTTCTCATTCACTCTAAGGTTGTAAGAGAACTCTGCACACATCTCCATCAATTAAATCAGTTCAATTAGAATTGTTTATTTTCTCTGGAACCCTAATTGTGTTTATGAAAGAAAGCACCCAAAAATCAAGAAAGCATGGTTACTGTACACTAGCTGAACTTGGTCTACCTTGGATACTCTCACTAGCCATTAGCATGGACATCTCTCCATAACTCTTAGGCCTGTCATCTCTCCAAAGCTCGTTGGCTGCTAATCATACATTCCTTCATAATAACTTCTACTTATAATTATAACTACTGGAACAAACAATCTCACCATACAAGCAAGCAACCTTACCTCATCAGCTGGAACTTACACTCGATTTCAATCTTGAACTGAAACTACAACCGCTTCTTTTACTAGAGATAAACTACATCAACTGAATCCACAGTTGTTTAAGCCTCTACTACCTTCTCTATTGGTGTTGGGTGGTGGTGAAACTGGATCCCATACTTTTTATGACTCTATCTAGAGGTTGCATTTTCACTAAGTGTTTCATCAACATCCTAGGTATAGGCATCATGAGAAGGAGACCCAAGCGTGTATTGAGATTGAGTTCTAGAACCAGATAATTCTATTAACCCAAAAGCAATTGATTGGATTAAATCAGTTGAACCCATTTCAGTTCCATAGCCTGTAAATGTAGTTCCAAATCCAATTGTTTACCCATAATCACGAGCATATTATGGAGCAAAGCAAGCAGTCAAGGTATAGGCAATGAAGGCAGGGGTTGTAGAAGAAGTCGTTTTTTACTCAGTTTACCTACTAGTAGTTTTAGATTCATATCTAGCTCACTATTTGATACGATAAATGTGAAGCTATGTTTGGATGAGCGGTATGCACTACTAGATGTGTTACTGAATGTGCTATGTGCTACAGTTGCCTTTCCTCCTGCCATGATATCTCACCATACACGATATCCTTACATCCTAGTTACCCCTATACAACATACCCATCCATCCCATAGCTAGTATCCATAGCTAAATCACCTACCAAATGGTCTCACCAAACAGAACCATTCACGAGAGATAATTATACCAGACATCTATAGGTTATGCTAACTAATGAGATATCTCAATGTGATTAGCTAAGTAATTTCACAATGAACTTACACCTACTTCTTCCTACAATGCTAATTCTATTATTGGTTATTCTTCACTCCCGTCGTTTTGTCTTCTGCAGAAACATTGAGAATGCCATTCATGCCATTAATCTGTGAGACGCCCCTAGGAGCCGGAGGAATTCTTGTGAGCTCCCCAAATCCAAGAAAAACCAGAAGTTAGATAAAAATTTGTGTTTCTATAGAGATATCTGTACCTGGAGGTATTTGTTGTGCCTGTGTGGGGATGTATCTATACACCATCGATTTACCTATGTCCCGTCTAGGGTGAGGCTGCCACCTTCATCGATAATAATGGAAACTTGCAAAGCTGCACCATAGACCACAGCTTCATCCTCCTACATGCACTTATCCACAAGCTCCATACTCCTCCTGAATAGATCCATGTTGAGCTCCTCGAAGCGAGCTTTGGTAATGGTGATGAAGCATAAGATTCCTAATGAATCGCCTCCCCACATCCTACCTTTCCACTTTTGAACACATCTTCTAATTTTCAGCTACGTGGAGTCTATCAAGAGAATGGTTTTACTCTCCGTTAATATACATGGTTTTCAAGAGAACAATGCCCTCGTTCATTACAATGAATTAAATATATGTCTTAAGACATGATGTGCCATCTGAGGCCTAAGTTATTAATCCCAAAAACCATTTCTGGTGTGCGATCAAAAACATTTCTTGGCCCAAGAAATTAAAATTTGGCACTTGATAAGGACTAACCACACACAAGATCAGGATTCATAGACTGTTGAAGCTTGAGCATAATGTTTTCTACTACATGGTAAAAATTAAAAACATAAAAGTGTTTGGCATTGCTAAAACCCTAGAATGAAATGGGAACATAAAAATAACCAATAATTAAGAAAAAAAAAACTATATCTTGTATTTTGTTGTATGCATAAAACAATTACTACATGGTAAAAAAGAAAAACAAAAAAGTGCTTGGCACTGCTACAACCCTAGAATGGGAGCATATAGATAAAAAATAATAAAGAATCAATTGAGGTGCAGATCTATTGCAAACAATTGCTCCACAACCAGTTTTAGGCTTGTGGGAGTTTAACATGCTTTCTGTCTGATTTCCTATTGCCTCTAGTTGCTTATCTTTAAAAAAAAAGTGTTGGGGATTGTTGCGCTGCTTACTCGTTATTAAAAATATTAAAATGCAAACTGTATGTTAAACTAAAAATGCTAGCGGAGAGGAAGTTACTTTCATGGTAAGTAAATTGATTAACAAATTTCTTAGAAGCGCATATTTCGTGATATTGAAAAACAAATTTCTTAGAAGTGCATATTTCGTGATATTGAAAAACAATTTTTTTATATATGCATATTGGGTAGTATTGGTCTAAAAGCCTCCAAAATATAACTAATTTGCTAACTCAACTAACAGGTGGATCCATAGGAGGTCAGAATGGAGTCTAAGGTTTTTCACGGCACTGAGGCTCGTGGGTGTGGATAATTTTTCCCCGTCATTCTAACACACGGTGACAGGTTTTTCCTTTCCTCTCCCCTGCGTCTTTAACCTAGGCTCACTGTCTACTCTCTTCCCTGTAAACCGTAGATCGTTTTTTATAGCATCCCTATCATTTTTGTCCTGAATTTCTTTGCAGACGTGTAACGCTGGGATTAACTATGGAGAAGGAGACAGATCATGTGGACCCTCCCTCCTCATCTAGCGGATTTGACCTCAGTCTAGGGATGCTATCAATTGATTTCTAGCTGCTTAGCCATACTATGCTTACTTCTCTCGAGCCTTCATCTCCTCTCACTGGTAAACTACCGTCTCCTTCCCTTTCCCTGCATGGAACAGATTCTTACACCGATGTTTTTGGTACTTTCTCAGACTTTATGGTCATGGAATTGCCCACCTTTGGGAGCATCCCCTCGGATCCTAGCTCACCGGTTGATTTATCCCTTGATTGGCTCTCACAGGAGGAGGGTGATTTCCTACGCTCTTCACCACCTACAAACCTTGAACTCGATGGAAGTGGTTTTGCGTCAGAAGGGACTCAACACCATGAAGTCTCGAGACTAGGTCTTAGAAGTAAGGATACAGGTCTAACACATCTTCAGGGAACTTGTCCCTCTTCCAAAGGTTTTATATCAACATTCTTGGAAGTTGAAGAAAAGAGGGGATTTTCTCAAGACATAAGGGCCCCTTCCCCAGTTTACAATCCAGAGGACTCATGGGACACAAGGGGATTTCATTGCACCCGCCAAAACCAGAGAAGGAAAGGTACAAAATCTATTGGGAAAGTGGACAATCTGCAGTTTGGGAAGGAGGTCGGTATGAACAAGGTGGTACAGATGACGAATCAGACTCTGGTGGGGAGGGCCAGTGGTAGGTTTTTTTCCCTCAAAACCATTATTTCTTGGAAAAAGTCGCTCTGGGAAGAGCACCTGGGGTATGCCCCAGAGGTTATTGAATTAAGCAAGAATTGGTTTTCTTTCCTTTTTTTACAACCAGAGAATGCAAAAGGGGCGTTGAGTAAAAACTGGAGTATAAAACCCTCCCCTCTTTTTCTCAAGCCTTGGAGTCCCCTTTTTGATGCAAGTAGGGAGAAAATGGATAAAATCCATGTTTGGGTAAGATTGTTGGCTCTACCCTTACAATTCTGGTCTCTAGATCACTTCAAAGCCATCAGAAATTTCAGGGGGGATTTTCTTGAAGCTAATCTTTCCTTCGAAGAGACAAAGCAAAGAAAATTTGCTAGGATTTTGGTCAATCTAAATGTCAGAGAAGGTCTTGGAGAGGAGATTGATGTTACTTGGGAGGGTTACACTCATACTCAGCTCCTAGACTATGAGAATATCCCCTTCATATGTTGACATTGTCACAAGTATGGGCACCTGGTGGATTCTTTCCACGTCCCCTTAAGAACAAAAAGGGGCCCTTATTACAGGACAAAACTAAATCCTTCTTATCCAAATTCTAGCAAAAGGAAAACATTTATCATAGGGAACGAATCTCCTCATTGTACGAAATCCATACCCTCCACATCAGTATCAACAGAACAGGAACAGAAAGAAGGATCTCCCCCCCTAGAAAGGATAGTGGGGGCATAATTGGAGAAAACAAGCACCTCTTCTCCGAACTCAGAATTTACAAAGGAATTGACCTCGGGTATTCCTCTTCCTCCCTCACCCCCCATTACAGTTTCAATAAATAATTTGTCTTTAGAGGGCACTGAATGGTTGTAGGCTCTAAAAAACTTGTCTCTAAACACTGCTTCTTGGACCTGCACCGAGACTCTCCTGGTCTGTTTAAATGATACCCCCCTTCTAGAAGATCTACCTCCCCCTAAGCATCTCTGCCTAGTAGAAGAAGTCTCTTCCTCCTCATCCCAATCCCTGGATTCTTCTTCTACCCATTACTTTTTAAGATCTCAAAGAAAAACCATCGGTGCACTGGGAAAGGATGAAGTCTCATCCCTGGATAGGGGAGGATGGAGGAGAAAGTCCTTTTTCTCCAAAGGGTTATCAAAGGCCATAATAGATCTCTTAGCCGGAAAACAACTATCTTTTGAACGAGCACTTAGAGATTTGAAGCCCCGGGCCAAGGTTCTAGGATGAATATTATGTCCTTCAACTACAGGGGTTTAGAGGGGGCCTTCAAAAAACCCTCCCTAAAAAGGGTGGTTACCATTTAACACCTGGATGTTTTATTCCTCCAAGAGACTATGGGAGTAGGAGATGAGATAAAAACAAGTCTAGAGATTCTGCTTCCAGGTTGGGTTTTTACTATGGTGGATGCTTTGGGCAGATCTGTTGGATTGACCATCGGTTGGAACACACAAAACCTCCAAGTTCTCAACTCTTGGGTTCTGGACTCAAGACTTGGGATAATGGTGTTGTTATAAGAAATCAAAGAGGCAGTCCATATACTCAACATTTATGGACCCTATCAGAACAAAAAATCCTTTTGGGACTCTCTCCTCAAAAAATCCTTCTTCCAAGAAATGTTGATCTTAGGGGGATACCTAAATATCTCCCTGGGTCCCTCTGAGGTCTGGGGGGATAGTGCTAAGCCAGATCCACAGGCTGACTACTTTAGCCGTAAATTTGCAGAATCCAAACTAACAGATCTAGACCCATTAAATCTCAAGCCTACTTGGAAAAATATGAGGGTTGGAATCGATGGAGTGGCAAAAAGACTGGATCATTTTTTTTATCAGTGATACTCTTATGAACAATCTTCTTATCATCAAGCAATGGATTGGTTTTGGAGGCCTTTCAGACCATCATCCAATGTTTTTGGAATTCATACAGGGCGCTGAGAAGCCAACCAACCCGTTCAAATTTAACAAAACTTTGCTTGAAGATGATTCCTTTTTGAAGTTGATAAAGGACCACTGGATACCATATTGACAAAATTTACCCTAGTCAACAACTTATCAGTTTACAAAAAATTTGAAAAGAATCAAAGAAGTAGTGAAAACGTGGGCATTCCAATAAAGGAAAAATGAGGACAAAGAGTTAAAAGACATTGAACTTGAACTACAAAGTATCTTGGAAGATTTAAAGGACATCCTGAGCACACCAGAGGAAAAACTGAGATTACTTCAATTGGAGAAAAGGAGGATAAAACTTTTCAAGGAACACGAAGAGACCTCGAGATTAAAAAGCATAGTTATTTGGCTAGAAAGTGGCGATGAACAAAGTTATTCCAAGCCTATGCCAAAGGAAGGAAAAACATCAATACTATTTGGCATTTAAAGGATCAGGACAAAAACTTGGAAACCTCCTTTGAAGGGTTGTCAACACCGGGAAAAAATTATTTCCAAAATCTCTTCAAAGCAGAAAACCGAGCTACAATCGAGGAAGTAGTTAAATTGGCACAAATGTTTCCTAGATTTGTTGAAAAAGAGGAGAATTGATTCCTAATGAAAGAAGTCACAGAAAAAGAGCTCCTAGAAGTACTACATAGTTTCTAAAAAGATAAAAGTCCAGGCCCAAATGGATGGACCATTGAATTCTTCCTGGGCTGTTACAAAATTTTAGGATCAGACTTATTAAAAATGGTGGAGGATACAAGAATATCAAGTCACATCCCACAGAGTCTCAAATAAACATTCCTTTCTCTTATCCCAAAATAGGATAACTCGAAGACTCTGGATGACTTCAGACCAATCTCTCTTTGCAACTGTGCCTATAAAATTGTCTCAAAATTTATTGCTAGACGATTCAAAAAAATTATTTCCAGGAACATTTAGGAAAAACAGTTTGGTTTTTTGGAAGGGAAGACAGATTCATGAAGCCATAGGAATAACACAAGAAGAAATTCATAGAATCAAGACAAGAAAACAAAAAGGGGCAGTGTTAAAGATAGATCTCTCAAAATCCTATGATAGAGTAAGATGGTTGTATATTCGATTATTACTGACTCCTCTGGGGTTTGAAGTTCCCTTTATCACTTGGGTCATGAGCTGTCTTACCACAACTTCCTTTGCAGTCTTAATAAATGGCTCAGATTCACCTTTCTTTAACCCAGAATGAGGGCTCAGGCAAGGTTGTCTACTATCACCACTCCTCTTCCTTCTAGTAGTAGGAGGACTCAACAGAGCTCTTACATAGGCAAATATTGCAGGAGTCTTTTCAGGTATCAAGATAACACTTGGTTTGTCTCTCACACATCTATTCTTTGCAGATGATGTCTTAATTTTCATTGGAGGGTCCAGAAGGGAAACATAAATATTAAGTAACATCCTTTCTCTTTTCTCCAAAGCAACATGGATGCTAATAAATGACAGAAAATCTTCGCTCACTACTTTCCTCCTTTCAAATGAAGAAGAGAAGGAACACCACTCCTTATTCCCGTTTGAAATAAAGAAGTTAGAAGAAGGACTAAATTACTTGGGTTTTAATTTAAAACCCAATGATTACATAAAAGAAGATTGGAAGTGGCTCTTGAAGAAATTGGAAAAAAGGCTAAATGCTTGGAGTCATTGGTGGTTGTTACAAGCAGGGAGGCTGGTGCTAGTAAAGTTAGTTTTGGAAGCTATCCCCATTTATTGGATGTCCCTCTCTTGGATTCCTAAAGGAATTCTGGAAGCAGCATGAAAAATCTCCTCAAAATTTCTCTGAAGTGGAAAAAAGGAGGCACATATAATTCCTTGGGTCCGTTGGGAAAGAATAGCCATGCCAAAGGCCTTGGGAGGGTGGGGACTGAAAAATATATTTCTTTTCTCCAAAGCACCGGTAGCCAAGGGAGAGTGGCGGCTTATAAACACCTCTAGTCTATGGACTAAGGTCATCGTCCAGAAATATATTGCACTAGTACCTCTCGAGGCTTGGTTAAGAAGCCAACAAAAAACCAAAAAGGGAGCCTCGGTGATCTAGAAATCCATCCTAAACGATTTCCCTCTCATTGAAAATGGACTAGCTTGGAAAATTGGGAATGGAAACCTCTTCAGGTTAGGGACAGACCCCTGGCTAGGAAGCGAAAGAAATCACTTACTCACTGACCAGTTAATTCAGAGTTTACACTCTTTGGGTTTTATTTTCCTAAGTTCCCTGGTGGACCCCAACCACTCTACCCTTTGGTAATAGGGTTGGAAGGAACCACGAGGGTGGACCTCAGTGAACAAAATTCCTCTTCTGAAGGTTGTCCTAGGTTTGGTGGTGGAGGAATTGTGGAAAGTCAAAAGACCAACAAAAACTATAATTTTTATGTGGAATGTCCTTCAAAATAAGGTTTCGACTTGGGACAACCTTCCGAAGAGGAATTTTGTTGGACCTGGTTGGTACACTCTTTTCAAATCCGAAGGAGAATATTCCTTACATCTCTTTTTAAAGTATAGATTCATCATCAAATTTTGGAAGGAAATTTCTAGACTGTTAAATCTTTATTGCGTATGGGAAGGAAGGGATTTGGAACACTCCTAGCGTACATGGTGGAAAAGGAGATACTACAAGATCTTAAGATCTCTTCCCCTCTTGGTTATTTGGGGCATTTGGCTTGCCTGAAACTCCTTCATTTTCAAAGGAATTCCACCTTCCTCTGAACATACTGCTACAAGTAGTGTTGCTCTGTTTCCAATGTTCCTCTCACAGAGCTCTAGCCCACCCTCTAGACAACTACAAGAAATGGTGATAGAAAACACCTCTCTATGGGGTTTCTTTGATGGAGCATCCCAACAAAATCTTTGTGGAGGTGGAGGACTCCTCTATCTCTCACCTTCACACTATTTCATCTTGACTTTTGGCATTGGGATAGGAACAAACAACTTTCATGAACTTCTGAGCCTCAAACTACTCATTGTATTTGCTATTGAAAAAGGTTGTCGGACTTCAAAAGTTTAAGAGGACTCTTTAAATGTCATAACCTGGATAAAAGGCACACAAAGATGTTTAAACACAAGACTTGCTACATTGGTGGAAGACATGCATCGTTTGCAGACAAATTTTGACTCACTTGTTTGCCAACATGTCTATAGGGAAAACAATAAAGAAGCATACCAAAGGTCGAAAGGGGGGATTAACATGGTTATGGGCTAGTGGAAAATAACTAAGTACCAAAATGATCAAGCAAATGAATATTTGCACAGGACTTTTTTGGATTAATCAAATTAGTATAAATTGAATGGACAGGTTTATAAAGAACATGATTATATTTGGGGAATCCAATGATCAATAATAATTTTGTAAATATATATTATGCACACTATATGAAGACAGTACTAAGAAGACCAACTGAAGCATATTCAACAGAACTGGCTCCAACATTTTTGTGGCTATAACAATCTACAAAAGAATTCATGAAATGCATTAGGTAGCTTCAACTACAGACTACACTGTAATAGAATACACCAAGAGGTGTATCTGCAAAATGTAATTTTGTTCATAAAGTAATAAAATTACGCTTTTTTCCAAGGAAAAAAAACACTAACGCCTGGACAGAGCATATGAGACTGGTCTCCATTAAATTTAGCTCAACTTGACCATTAAAAAATCTATGTTAGCTTCTTTTGGCAGGGACTTGTTGCTTCGCAACTGCTCTTGTTCATAAGTAAGATGGAATTCAATATCCCATAGAAAATTAAAGGCATCTGCATGTCATTTCCTGTAGTTAATGGATTAAATACACTCACTTGGGTTTCTTTTATGAGTGATTTTTTTATATAAAATAAATTTTTTTTTAATATTCAAAGTGTTTGGGTGTTTTTCTAATAATTTTTTTTTGTGTATGGGATGATTTAGAATGGATGAGTACATAATATTTTTATATATTTTGTTATTTTTTAGGTGGAAATAATGAAGCTATTGGTTTATAGGGGTCATTTTATGGACAAGTCTTACTTTGGTGATTTGGGGTTCAAAATTATTTGGAGTCTATTTGAGACTTTAAATGGCCATTTTGAGGGTAAAAAATTTGTAAGCTTAGTTCGAGTTTCTCAATATTGTTTTACACTTTGAGAGCTTTCCATGGCATGAAGATCACCTCAATCGGATTTTGTATATAGAAGTAATGTCTCATACAATTTGACTTATCCTATTGACCATCATGGTAACTTCCATTACTCACACATGTGGAGCTAGTCATATGTGGAATTTCAAGAAGATTCTAGAGGGTCCAAAACCCTAACATTATTTGGGGGTTGAGGCATGTAAAAAATCTAACATTAATTGGGGGTTGAGGCATGAAAAAATCCTAACCCTAACCCTAGTCAGCTATCAACTATGTTAAATACTTCACCACAAGGAAAAGAATGGGCTCCACTCTTATTGTATTTTTTATTGTTCCATAGCAGAGAATATGAGAGTGAGATACTAGAGTAAAACAGATGAACTAGAGGATCATGTAGCAGCCACATTAGTCACATTGTCAATGGAAACTTCATAGTGAGTGCCCCTTTCTTTGTATTTGCATTTCATAACTGAGAAGAAAAGAGCAAAGAGTAGGCCTCACCTTCTAACTGAGTTTTTACCATATTAGGTCTTCCTAGGGTGCATCTTGTGCTCATTGCGTGGAAGGTGTATTATTTTCTTAACTTTTTTCATTTTTGTTTTTAGTCATTTCAATATTTTCATGCATTAATCAAGTAACATTAAAATCTAAAATCTAAAATATAAAGTAAAACACTGTATAATAAAAGTTTCATAACAATTTAAGATTTATTGTGACAAACCATTCCAGTAAAATATCCATGATAATTTAGAAAGCATGAGAGCAACAACCTCACATTGTCATTCAACCCTCTTTTCCATTTATAAACATGGATGAATGATAAAACTACACCTTATAAAAATATGCGTAAATACACTACTTCCCAATTCATAAATCTTTAAAAAAGGCCTCACCTCAAATTACAAGGAACCCATAATTACACTCAACTTCAAGATTTTTCCAATAAGGATAGATAGAGTTCCCAAGAGTTCAATCACTTCAACCACTAACTAGCATCATCCTCACTTAATCATTCTCTCAACCCACATGGAATTGTCCCATGAGATGAAAAATTTCTCACACACAAAGATTGGTTCCCATAAAACATGCCCTCGTAGGTGCCTCCTCAATGTGGGTCCTCGCTTTAGCATTTCCATGCTAACATGGAGAGTGCATTTTATCTATTTACATATTTTTTCAATAAGAAAAGTGTCCATTTAAACAAAATAAAAAAACCATATAAAATTTCAATCAAATTATATATATATATATATATATATATATATATATATATATATATATATATATATATATATATATATATATATATCTCAATCAGTTAGGTATATTCTTACATATATGTAAAATTTTAATTTTAGTTTTCTATGTTAAAATATTTTTTTATAAATATGTAGAAATTTTAAATAAAAATAAATTTGGTTATATTTTTGTATATTTGTTAGTTGAAATTCTAATCTAAATTTTAATAAGAATTTTATAATTAATTTATTAATCTTTAAAATAATTTAATAATTTAATTTATATTAAAGATTTATTAATTTTATTCAATTTATAATAATTTAAATGAATAATTTTATCACATTTTTACATTAAAATAATTTAATAATTTTGTTTATATTAAATATTTAATAATTTTGTTTAGTTTATAATAATTTAAATGAATAATTTTATCATGTTATGTTTTGAATTGGTTTAGAAGAGACAATTGAATATCAACTTGGATCCACATCATAAATCTATTTAAATCCTTAATTTCCAATACTAACTTGCATCCACATCATAAATCTATTTAAATCCTTAATTTCCCTTACCTTATTTTGTACTACCAACTTGGATTCATGTCATAAATGTATTTAAATCCCTAATTTCCAATACCAACTTAGATCCACATCATAAATCTATTTAAATCCTTAATTTCCTTTATTTTATTTTATAAGAGTTTTCAATTTTATATACAATTTAGATCCACATCATAAATCTATTTAAATCCTTATTTTCCTTTACCTCATTTTATAAGAGTTTTCAATTTTATAATATACATGTAATAAATATTTAATATTTTTTCTTTTTTAATTTTTTAATTTTATATATTTTCTTTCCATTAAATCTCAAACTTAAATCATAAACATTGTAAAATTGTTTTAAAATTATTTTGAATTGTTTTCACTTTCTATTTGATTTAGATTGAGGTTTTGAGATTTGTACTTACTTTGATTTTTGCTTGAAAGTTTAGTAAGATTTAAGTTGTTTTAAAATTATTTTCACTTTCTATTTGATTTAGATTGAAGTTTTGAGATTTGTACTTTGATTATTTCTTGAAAGTTTAGTAAAATTTAAAATTTAAGTAGTTTGATTTGAATTTATTTAACCTTATAACTCATAATTATTTTGAATTGTTTTTACTTTCTATATGATTCAGATGGAGGTTTTTTGATTTATTATTTCTTCAAGTTTAGTGAGATTTAAGTTGTTGGATTTGAATTTATTTAATCTTATAATTCATTTGTTTTGTATAAAATCATAAAATGGATATGCAATTTTATTTTACTTTATAAATCACTAAAATATGAGTATTTTTTTTATTTTCAATATTACTAATCCAAATAAAAATACTTTTTCTTTATAAATCTTCGTGGATCTTGGGCAACAATCAAGACTCATGTCCTGTACTCAGTCACGAGCTCTGCCAAATGTGCCAAACACTACTAACGAAGCTCAGATATGGTCACTGTACTTTGACGGATCCAAATCCAAGGAAGGAGCCGGTGCGAGATGTGTACTCATTGACCCCGCAGGTAATAAAACTTTCATTGTCTGTCGATTAGAGTTCGAGTGCACTAATAACACTGTTGAATATGAAGCGCTTCTACAAGGTCTTAAGAAATCTTTGGATATGGATGTAAGAAATTTGATGGTGTTTGGTGATTTGGAAATCATGGTTAGGAAGGTAAGAAACTCCATACATTGCTTGTCACCACATCTCAAGAGTTATCAAACCGAGAAGGTCTCGCGCCGAATGCATTTTCGATTGAATTATTGTTTAGGCCGTCGATCTCGGATAATATCACCAATTGGAGAGTGTTCGACGATGATCAACATATCATCAACTTCTTGCATATGGATGACACTGGTGAAATTATTGATGAAGGCACTCACGATGAAAACCTCCGCAATTTCACGATAATATCAAATCCTAGATCTCCTGAATCGACATCTAATCTGGTAAACTCTATTCCCAGATCCGTTGTAAGACTAGAAAAGTTTTATGATTTACATGATAAATTTAGAGGTTCAATCAATTGTAAAACGAACAATTCTTCCTTGAATTATGAAACGATAAATCTAGGGACTAAAGATAATCCGCAAAATATCAATTTGGTAATGGGATGCTCTGAAGAAGAATGATCTACCCTTATAAAATTGTTTAAAGAATTCAATGATGTTTTTTCCTGGATATATGATGATCTAAAAACATTCGATCCTAATATAATACAACATGTCGTCCCCATGAAACCAAAAACTCAGCGTTTTCAACAGAAATTAAGAAAGATGCACCCCAAATTGGAACTGACTGTCAAGAAGGAACTAAATAAATTACTAAATGCAAAGATAATTTTTCCAGTGAGACGCACACAATGGGTGTCTAATCTAGTTCCTGTAAGGAAGAAAAGCGGTGAAATTTGACTCTGTGTCGATTTTCGTAACTTGAACCGAGCATCTGATAAAGACAATTATCCCGTTCCTCCAATGAAACAAATTATTTAGAATGTATCTGGTTCCGAAAGACTGTCACTGTTGGATGGTTTTTCAGGAAACAACCAAGTCCTCATGTCTCCAACAGACCAGTTAAAAACCACTTTTCGTACACCCCGGGGGACTTATGCCTACAGGAAGATGCCTTTTGGACTTATAAATGTCAGGGCCACTTTCTAGAGAGCATGGACATTTCTTTTAGTGGCCTCATAAACCAATCAGTAGTGGTCTATCTTGATGACGTTGCCGTTTTCTTCAAAAACAAGAAAGATCACTTGTCTCACCTTAGGACTGTTCTAGAATGATGTCGCAAGTATGGCATATCTCTCAACCCTAAGAAGTCAGTCTTTGCGGTGGAACAAGGGAAAATGCTTGGGTTCATAGTGTCCAGTGATGGAATGATCATCGGTCTTGAAAGAACTCGAGCCATTGAAAAAATCCCCCCCCCCCACCCCTCTAAAAAATCCATGCAATCCTTTTTGATCCAGATTAATTTTGTCAAAAGATTTGTCCCAAGTTTTTTAGAAATTTTAAGACCATTACAAAATTTAATTAAAAAGTATTTTCAGTATCGTTGGGGACCATAGGAAAGTCAAGCCTTTGATTCCATCAAAAAATCCATAGTGGAATCCCCTTCCTTGATGAGTCCTGATTTCTCACGAGATTTCACTCTTTACACTTTCGCCTCCAATCAATCTTATGTTGTTGTGTTAACACAAACAAATGCTGAAAGAAATGAAATCCCTATTGCCTTCAAGAGCTCTGCTTTTAAAGGGGCTGAACTGAATTATTCAACTATATATCAAGAGGTGTATGCTGTTTTCAAAGCAGTGAAACACTTCCGGTCATATCTGCTGAAATCCAGAACTAAAGTTATCGTTCCTTACCCTACCGTAAGAAACTTATTAGTACAAAAGGAACTGAGAGAAAAATGGGCAAATTGGATGACATCATTACAAGAATACGACCTCGAAATAACTCCTCCACAAATTGTTAGAGGTCAAGGCCTATGTAAACTAGTGGTTGATTTAGTTGAAGAACATGAAAGTCAAATTAATATCTCAATTGTAAATCGACCCAATGAAAATCAGATCTGTTGCACACAAGTTGTTGCTAATTCTTGGTATGATGATATAAAATTTTATTTGACACATGGATCTGCTCCTCGCTATCTTGATCCTAAAAACATAAGAGAACTCATGTTAAAATATGCATCTTTCCAACTCATAAATGATGTATTGTTTCAAAATAATTTTGACGGTGTTCTTATGCATTGTTTAGAAAAAGAAGAATCGGAAAAAGTGATATCTGAACTATATGCAGGTGAAGCTAGTGGACACTTTGGTGGAGACACCACTGCTCACAAAGTGTTAAGAGATGGGTACTATTGGCCCATGTTATTTAAAGATGCCCATGCAGTATGTCGTAAATGTATAATCTGCCAAAAGGCTGCTGGACGAGTGAAAATGACAACATTCCCTTTGCAACCTGTTACTGTGGATTCACCTTTTCAGTAGTGGGGTCTCGACATCATAGGGCCAGTGAACCCTACTTCTTCACAGTAGCATAAATACATCATTACAACAACGGATTATTTTACCAGATGTTCCGAAGCTACACCTTTGAAAGTGGTAAACACTAATCATGTAGTATCTTTCCTTAACTCGAATATCATTACTAGATTCGGTATCCCTGAATGTTTAGTCTTTGATAACACATCTTATTTCTCATCCATCAATATGAATGTATTCACCTTAGAAAAAGGGATTAAATTGAAATATTCTGCTAGCTACTACACCCAAGGAAATGGCCTAGCAGAATCAACAAACAAAAATTTGATCAAGATCATTAAGAGGACAGTCTCTGAAAACCACAAGAACTGGCACAACGCTTTGTTTAATGCACTATGGGATGACAGAGTAACTCCCAAAGTTTATGTTGGTAACTCTCATTTCTTTCTCGTTTACGGGAGAGAAGCAATCCTACCTCCTCATGTTCTTATCCCATCTCTGCAACTATAGAAGAAAGTCCAAGAAGAGGTCTACCCGCCTCTAGAAAGATGAATCAATTCCTTATTAAAATTGGAGGAAGTGAGAGCACAGGAAAAAAAGAGGCTGGATCAACATCAAAAGATTGTAAAAAGATGGTTCGATTCAAACTCTTCTTCAGATAGGAACTTTGAGGTAGGATATTTGGTTCTCAAATGGGATAAACCTCACAAGGGAAAAGGGGAACACTCCAAGTTCCAAAACCTGTGACTGGGACCTTTCGTAATCGTTGAAAAACTAGGTCCCATATCTTTCTATCTACGTAATTTGGAGGGACAGCCAGACACCTTCCTGGTGATGGCCAAGATCTAAAAAGGTATTTTTTCTCATGATTCCAGATTCACCTCTGTACATATTTTCTATTTTAATTTTTATTTTTGTTTTTTGGATTTTGGTTCTTTTCATTTTGCTTGTTTTCATTGCTTTATAAATAAGCTTTTGTCTGTGTCACATTTTAGTTCGTGAAGGGAAACCAGAATGCCTCATTATGAAGAAACAATCAAGATATTTTCAAAGCATCAATGTTGTAAATTGATGAAACACAGATTAGCTAAAGAAACTTTATGTTCGAAGTAGGTTTCTTGGTTTCACTTTATAATCATGAGCAAACACGATCATGATTAAAACTCTTTACGCTATCCCTGTTTTTAAAGAAAACAACTCAAGTATGCCTTCCTTTCCTCGAAAAGTTATTCTTATCAGAAAACTAATTTCAGATCATAATGAAGGTTATCAAGGAAAAAATTAAGGCCAATAAATATCAAGTGTTCTGAAAATTGAAAATTTTAGCATCACCCCTCTCTTCTAAAGATTGTTAAATTTATATCAAACTGTCTCTAAAGAGTTGTGGGAAGTGTATGTAAACCCATCGAGATACTGAACATGTCTGTTGGTAGTGGGTAAATGCATGCATGATTCCAAGACAACTTCGCCAGGGTACTGAACAAGCCTGCTGGTAGGGAAGCAATGTCGAGTTCAAGAAAATTATCATGTATAAATTTTGATATTAATCGTAAGTGCCCTTCATTTTGAATTGAAAATTCTTGGACAGGGTAGAGGCGTCAGAGTGGGTTAATTGACATCCCTGTCGAGGCTATGGACACCTGCTGGAAGCAACGGCCCTGTCAATAGTATCGAAGTGATTGGCTTGAATATCGTTGCTCTCATAATTAAAACTTGTCACCGGATTTCATTTGAACAGAGAGACATCTGAAGCTGGACTATGTGATGTTTTTGGGATTTGATTGGGATGCTTGATTTCCTTTCAATTGTTCTTTAATCTTTAATCATTCTAATCAGTCCTAACATGAACTTGTTGGTGATGCAAAGATAATTGCTTCTCCCAGTAAGTCGCCATTGTTGGCATCCCTACATGTTTTTGCTAGTTTGAATGACAAACGACACTTCCTGTAGCTGCCTTCACCTCATCTTGTAAATATTACTATTTTGGGGTAATTATTGGATTATAAAAGATGTTTGATTATTCTTGTTTTATTTTTATCTTGTGTTTTCATGCTTGATTCATGACTAAAAGCATGACTCAAGCATGGAAACTTAATTTCGTATAATATCCCTATTCAAAGCCTGGTTTTTAAAGGTTCATTGTGCTTACATATACTTCATATTTCTTACTTGAATGATTTTCCTTTTGAGTTTATAGAATATCGATATATTACCCATGTTGATTTGCATTTGGACTGTAATCTTATTTATTTGAATCCTTTGTAAATCAACTATAATGCCAAATATCGATTCACATTTGGATTGTAAAAACATATCCATTCCAACCCTTTGCAAATCAACTATATCCATTACATGACGTGGGAATTAAATGCACCAGAATCATATCCTGTACTTCATTTTGGTTGGTAGAATGAATTGACAGGCTTCTCAATCCGAGTTAAGGGTTTGTGTAGTGCTATGTACTTGGAGATTTCATTACCAGGAGTGTTCAAACTCCATAACCGAGAACTTCATGTGTATGCTATGATCTCACAGGTGTTCTACTTGTTTTGTTTCCATGGTATCCGCTCAAACTTGTCCCTGTTACTTTTGGCATCTAAACCCACATCTAGCTTGGGGTCGCCCATATCACAGTCTAGTCATACTCTCAATGGCTCCTGTTGTCTGAATAGAGCCGAATGGCTCTCAAGCGTTGTTGTCTCATGATGATGCGGTCGAGGATTTGAAAGGCCAGGGTTGGGATATTTTCATTAAGAAGTTCAAAGGGTATAACCTTCACGTGGCCAAAGAATTCACCCAAATGTTTGAAGGAGATAGAGCGAAGGTTGGTGATATTCAGTTGGGGGTGACTGAAGAGTTTTTGAATGAAGCAACGAGGTTTCCTCTCTCCGATCAGAAGTGGTTTAGGAATTCGAAGATTGACGAAGTGCCCTGGAGTCTTTTCATGACCTCCAGAAATATTGATTATTGTGAGAAAGGTATTACTGTTTCCTTGCTTAAGGTTAGGTGGCATGGTCTGTTATTAGTTCTTAAACAATTTATTACCTGTGAGGGATGTTATGGCCTGGTTTTTCTTTACCATGTGCGATTGATTATGCACTTTATAGGCTTCAATTTGAATGTGCCATTTTATTTGCTAAGAAGGAAGTAGAGCCTCGACTCTAGCCTCTTTCACCATGGTTTAATTAAAATTCTATTGGTTCATTGTTTAAAAAACCTGGGTGATGATTGGGACAGGTTCTCAGCTCGAAACGGTTTAGTTACAGACTTTCCTATAGAAACCCCTATGTTGGATAAGCCTTTGTTGGAGAAACATTTTGATTTCTCAAGTGACAAGCTAGATCCTTTGAAGAAAAACCCTCGTCACGAGGCAATACCCGATCATTTTTTACCTGGGCAACAAAATGTTGGATCCAAGTCAAATGAAACCATTGAGCATGAATTAGTTGTCGATCTTAAAGCCACTATAAAATCCGACAGTAAAGAACCTCGCAAACAATCAAAACAGAAGAAAGTAGTGTTAGGGTTCCAAAATAAAAGGGCTAGTTGGCTCATTATGAGAAGTCCGGGAAATTGATTTAAGCCTCATTTGAGCTCGATCAATACAATCGAGATCAATGAGGATTCAAATCCCGAAATTGAGGATTTTCTCATAGAAGATGATCTAGATTGTCATAAGTTGGACCTTAATCAACCATACGACTATGTTAACAATCTCCCACCGTGTCTCGAGGATAGCAAGGGGTTTACTGGTATTAAGCTCAGTCAAGGGCCGACAATAGGTAGTGTTGTTGTTCTTGCACCCAATTATACGCTCCCTTGACAGATCGACCCTGATGTGCATTGCGAGGTCTGCTTGCATTGGATTGGGAAGTAATATACTAATATCTCCATTCTCCAAGCAAGAATCAAAGCACTCACAACTCACAATGAATCATTGACAAAAGAAAACCGTGACCTCAAGGAAAATGAATAGAGACAAGCCAAGTGTCTTAAGAAGACATGCAACATTGTGATAAAGAATGGAGACAATGTGAAGGCCATGATAAATTCTGAGATATCTTTATCCATGTTTAGTTATTAGTTGAATGGTAAGACAATTTTTACTACAGTCATGTTATTTTAAAAAACAAATCAATTCGAGTGAACTTGGATTTCTTTTACGAATATAAGACTGGCTACAAAATCATGAGATTCTGTAGCCAAGTCATTTTCATATAAAATTTAGTAATTATTTTTTAATAAAATATCTAACTTGTTCCCATTTCATTTTTCAGGACATGGTATATCTGATGCTACTCTTATGGGATGGAACATGTTCGATCTAGTTGATTAGTTTCTCCTTTGGTTTATTTTGTAAATAGTAAAAAAAAAATTCATAAATTTGAAGATATAGTTTGATCATGAGTGGCTCTAGGCCCTCTATATTTGTCATGTTTTGATCTTATGGGAGCTAATCCTATCTTAGAATATAGGGAGTTTAGATTTCAAAAAACTCTATAAATACTCTTTTTTTTGTAAATGAAGGGCATCTTGGCCTGGAACCAATTATGAATGAATGATTTTCAAGACTTATGGAACAACGTACAACTTTTGGCTTTAGTCCACTGTAGATGTTGTTTCATTAACATTTTTTTTTATTTAATCTTTGATATATTAATATGTCATGTAGCTTTAGACTCTTGATATGTTATGTTTAAGGATATTCATGTTATAAAAATCGTTCATAATTTGTTGTTCCAGATATTCACACTGTGATCATCTTTTTTAATTTGAATATTATGATTTCTATTTGATGTTTAAGTTGAATAATGAAGTGAATGTATTACACGTAGATTTCTCTAAATGTAATCATTGGAAATCATAAGATCATAGAATTAATATGTGTTCCCTTTTCGTTTTTTAATCCTGGCTGCCAATACATCTTGGGATTTATTTGGAAAGGTTTTAGTATAAAGTCTATTGCAGATGTATCTCGTAGGCATTGCAGCTAGATGTTATTCGTTCATATAGAGGCTTGGACACATCTCAGGAACCAACATCAGGTTAGCTTCTTTGTATTTTTAATTTCTGTCATTTATGTTTTAGTGAAACCAAAAAGTTTAGATCAACTTTTGACTATCTGTATGTTTGTGTTTCATAGTTTAGTTAATTCAAGATTTGTTAGATTTATAAAAAAGAAAACAAGAAATATTTAAATGTGCTTTATTTATTTTCTTCTCAAGAGAAATTATTCTTACATTGATTTTGCAAGTTTCCAGTAAATCTTGCAACCTATAAATGATGTTCATAAGTGACATTCTTATGTTTTTTCTTCTTCTTCTTAAATACATTTAAAACAATTATATATATATATATATATATATATATATATATATATATATATATATATATATATAAAAGTTTTTTAACATTAGTTAGTTATTCCTTTTTTTTCTTTTTTCTTTTTTAGGATTTTAGATTGTCTAACAGAGCCATTAAACCTGTCAGAATGAGTTACACCAAATAGCTTGGGTTACTTTGACAACCCCGGACCAGACTCGTTCTTCCAATTGATGGCCGGTCAATTTCTCTTGTCAACACGTCCTCAGGACTGTACCAGGTCCACTGGACCTTTACAATCCCTATGGCTCGATTCCGAAGCATCTTGCTTTTTCGGTCCAATATACGCACCGGATGCACTTGCAAGACGCCTTCTTTCTCCACCAGAATCATAGTCCTATAAATTACATGATTAACATCAGTTATATATTTCTTAGGCAATGAAACATGAAGCACTTTATGTACAATCATGGATGCAAGCAATGCAAGCATATATGCAACTGGTCCAATCCTTTCTAGGATTTCAAATGGCCCACAATATCTGGCTTCCAGCTTGGAACACTTTCCTAGCTTTAGGGAACTTTTGTTAGCTTTTACTTTCAAGAAAACATGTTCTCCCACTTTAAACTCTCTGTGGGTTCTGTTCTTATCAGCATAAATTTTCTGCCTGTCTTGGGGATCCCTCAAATTCTTCTTAATATTCAACATTTTTTCTTCCATTTCATTGAGCAACTTTGGCCCAGCTATTGCTCTGTCATCTGGGTTATACCAACTTATCCGGGTGTTGCACCTTCTGCCATATAGTGCTTCAAATGGGCTCATCTTTAGTGATGCTTGATATCGATTGTTGTAGGCAAACTCTACCAAGTGTAGGTAGTCTTCCCATTTAGATGAGTTGTCCATCACATACATTATTAGTATGTCTTCTATCACTTGGTTTTCCCTTTCTGTCTTCCCATCAGACTCAAGATGATATGATGTGTTGAAGTTCATATTAGTTCCGAACCCTTTGAATAACCCCTTCTAGAACTTTGAGGTAAATTTCGGGTCTCTATCCGACACAATTGTTTTGGGAATACCGTGCAATATTTCTACTTCCCTCATATAGATATCGACAACATGAGCTGCCTTGTGAGTAGTCTTCAATGGAATAAAATGGGAATCTTTAGTAAGCTTATCCACCACCACCATTATGGAATCATGCTGCTTGTTTGTTCTAGGTAATCCTGTGATGAAATCCATTGTCATCACTTCCCACTTCTAATCAGGAATGGGCAATGGCTGCAGCAACCCTGTTGGGTGTCTATGCTCAACCTTCACCTTCTGACACTCCATACATCTAGCGATGTACCCTTCAATTTCCTTCTTCATACCTGGCCAAAAGTATTGGCTCTTGACTACTTCCACTATTTTTTGATATCTAGGGTGCCCAACATAAGGCACATTATGCATCTCTTTCAAGATCATAATTTTCAACTCCTTTAAATTAGGTACATAAATTATGTTCTTGTACAGAAGTGTTCC
Organism: Picea engelmannii; assembly: GCA_009831015.1. Classification (NCBI taxonomy): domain Eukaryota; kingdom Viridiplantae; phylum Streptophyta; class Pinopsida; order Pinales; family Pinaceae; genus Picea; species Picea engelmannii. Next base: position 355,438 of record ML794132.1, read on the forward strand.
ATCAGCTTCCAATTTATAATCTTCCACTCTCTGTAGCATCTTACCTTGTTGTATATTTTCCACCAAATTCTATATACTGTAAATCTGCATTTGCAACTTCCAAAATTCTGCCTTTAATATCAATTTGGTACATGATAATGGCTGTAGCATGTAGTTCATGCACTCTCCTGTTGAGTGCATCAACCATTTTTTCTCCTTTTCTTTGATATGCATGATATCAAAGTCATACTCACAAAGAAATTCCAACCACCTACTCTGCCTAACATTTAAGGTTGGTTGATCAAATAGATACTTCAGACTATGATGATCTGTCTTGAGTTCAAACTTCTTTCCCATGAAGTAATGTCTCCATTTCTTTAGAGCGTGCACAATGGATGCCAACTCCAAATCATGAGTTGCATAGTTTTTTTCATGCTCTTTCAATTTCCTGGACTAATAACATATTACAAATCCATTCTAGCTTAGGACTCCTCCCAGTCCTTCTTTGCATGCATCTGTACAAACCATGAAATCCATATTTGGATTTGAAATCCTCAGGATTGGAGCACTGGTTAACAACTGCTTCAATTTTTGGAAGCTTCTCTCACACTCTTCTGTCCATTGAAATTTCTTCTCCCTCCTTTGCAAGGAAGTGATAGGGTCAGCTATCCTTGAGAATCCTGCAATGAACCTTCTATAATAGCTAGCTAGACCCATAAAGGATCTGAATTATTTTACGTTCTTCGTCACTGACCACTCACTAATGGATTATATCTTCTCAGGATCCACAACTATCCCATCTCTTGAAATGATATGCCCCAAATAATGGATCTGTTTTTTATAAAATGAGCACTTCCTCAATTTGGCGTATAGTTGGTTCTCTCTTAGCACCTGCAACACCATCTTGATATGTTGTTCATGCTCTTCCTATGACTTGTAATACACCAAGATGTCATCCAAATAGACTATGGAAAACTTGTCTAGATATTCCCTAAATACACCATTCATTAGGCACATAAAAACAATGGGTGAATTTGTTAACCCAAATGGCACCATTGTGAATTCATAATGACCAAACCTTGTTATGAAGGTGGTCTTGTTGATGTATTCATCCTTTATTCTTACCTGGTGATATCCTGACCTGAGATCTATTTTTGAAAATATCTTGGAATCCTTCAATTGATCAAAGAGATCATCGATCCTTGGCAGAGGATACTTGTTATTAATAGTCACTTTGTTCAATTGTCTGAAATCGATACATAATCTCAATGTCCCATACTTATTCTTCACGAATAGGATCGAGGCACCCCAAGGTGACACACTTGGGCATATATACCCCTTCTTCAGAAGCTCTTCAAGCTGCAATTGCAGTTCTTTCAACTCTGGTGTACTCATTTTGTAAGGAGCTTTCAACACTGGAGATGCTTCAGGAATCAGGTTTACAGAGAAGTCAATATCTCTCTTCGGGCGTAGTCTGTGTACCTCCTAGAATACATCTTCAAATTACTTTATTACCACATGGTCTTCAATCTTTGACACCTTATCCTAAGGAACTTCCTCCATGTGGGCTGTAAATAATTGACAGCCTTTCCTGTAGCATTTCTTCAACTACATTGTTGAGATTTCCCTGACAAAAATTGCTCTGGGAATTCCCTGGACTATTCTCTGATTCCCCTCCTCATCCAGGCAAGTGAATGACTTGTTACGACAGTTTAGGATGGCATGGTCCTAGTCCAACCAATCCATCCCAATTAGACAGTCATAGGAACCTACAGTTAAAATGTTCAATTCAGCCTTTGTGCTCAGTCCATTCATGTCCACTGGATAAGACTTAACCAACTCAACAAACTTTCTCTTGGCTCCTGTAGTCAGCTGCACTAATTAAGACTTTCCATTCTTTCTTCTTGGAAATTGCAAACATTCCACTATTCTAGGATCTATATAACTATGACTAGCCCAAGAATCAATTAAAATAGTAAAGGTTCGATTATTGATCATACCTTCAACTTCAATCATGTGTGATTGAAATTCATCTCACTTGTTGTCCAGGGCTGCATAGATCCTTGGTACTCTACTGACCATGTCCTCCATTATTTTAGCTTGTTGAACATTATGGATAGCTCTCACTTTGCCATTTTTGTGGGGACAATCTCTGTACTTGTGGTTTCCCTGACAGCCCCAACACTGAATGGGCGTATGCCTTGGCCTTTGTCCCCCTACTTCAGTCATTCTCTGCTCTTTAAAAGATGGTTTTCCTTGAGGACTATTTCCGAAAAAGGGAGGTTTATTTCCCTTCTGCCTCTGCTCTTTCTTGAACTTCGTTTGGTCATCCCAAGCCTTTCGAAAAGTGGGTTTTTTGATTTGCTGCTCATATAAGCATTTTTCTCTCCTTATGGTTTCTTCCATAGTATTAGGATCATCATACTGGATCTTGTCACCGATGGAAGGTGGAAGCCCACTCAAATACCTTTGAATTTTGGCAGTCTCATCCTTGATGAAAGGAACGTACTTCAACAATTCCAAAAACCTTCGTTCATATTCATCAATGTACATGCTACCCAACTTGAGCTCAAAGAACCCTTTCATCTTTCTGTCATAGTATCTCTTAGTCAAGTATTTCTTTTCAAAATACTTCTTGAATTCCTTCCAAGTAATGTATTTCTCTTTAATGTGCTACACTTGCACAAGATGATCTCACCACATGGATGCTTTTCCTTTCGGTTGATACATTGCAATTCTTCCTTTTGCATGAGGGGAATAATTCTGCGGTTGGAAATATTTCCTCATGCCAAGCAACCATGTATCGACATCTTCCTCCTTGTTGTGCTCTCTATCAAACATAGGAGGTTTAATCTTGTTCATTTCACCCTTGAGTTCATCCACTCCCAATCTCCTGTGTTTTTTGGTAGGAGATGGGCTTGAACTACTGTGTGCTCTCCTCTTGGAGTACTTCGGGGAGTGACAATGATTCCTACTAACGCTTCTTGATTTACTGGAGTCACTCTCCTTATCCAATTTCCTTTCTATCCTTTCCAGGCTTCACATCAACTTTATGTTGAATTCTCCTTGTTGATTCCTGGTTGTCATGAGCTTTTTGTTATCTACTTGATGAATCTGAACATCCTTCTGCAATCGATCAATGATTTTCATCATGTGCCCTTCCTTATCTATCTCTTCTCCATGTCCATTGGAGTTTGATCCTTCCACTCCCAAATGGAAATCCATTCCTTTTACTTCATTCTCTGAACTAGAAGAATTTTGTGCCTCCTCCATTTCTCTACACTCAGTGGAAATTCAGTTCGGTTATGGAAATCGTTGACTTTGCAAACACAACATGCAATCAACTGGAATTTTTTAGGACATCATTCCTTAAAAAATCCCACAACATTCATAAACCAATCTGATTTAAGAATATGTTCAGATTTCATTTTCTTTTCGAGCTCTTTTTTTCTCTTTAATAATTTTCGAGCACTAGCCCCTTTCTCTTAGTCCTCAACCCATGCAACCACGACTGTGACCTAGTAATAGCTCAATAAGAGCTTACTCGGGACTTCAGGCCTACAGCTTTAGTAGTCTTCAAAGCACATTGTTATCACATAAAATTTTCAAGGTCTTGTGAGTTTGTGGTTTCTACCTAGGTCTGTAGCTTTTCCTATTTCTCCTCTTTTTGCAGACCCGATCATAATATTTTCCTCTCAGCTTGTAGTTTTTCTGATTGTTTGTTTCCACCTGTTTGATAGATCTATTTTTCATTGTTGGCTGCCCAATAAATTTTGGCCCTAAGTTTTTCTTTTTCTCCAAGGTCAATCACTCCCTCCTTTACCTTTGTCGTTGATCTTTGTTCTCTCGAGCCCTCAACCAGTCACTCAAGTAAACTATACAGGCCATAGTCATGAACACCAAGTGAAACACTTGAAGCAGTCTAATATAAAATCAAATCAAGCGAGCTAGAAAGATCAGTTTTCAACGGCCTGGATCCATCAGATGGAGCGGATTGATGACCATCGGGTGATCGGGATCATACAATTGCACCAATTTTAGCATTGGACAGGGGTTCGAAATTGCGAGGCCAATCCTCGCCGTTGGTACCGAGAGGGATGCATGGCACAAGATTATCATTTCGTGGTTTCAAAAGATGGAGCAGTCAAAGAGTAGAGTTATGAGGAATCATGAAACGTGAAGTCGCCAAATAATATGGGTCGTCCATTTCAGAGGTACATGTGTCATCCAATTCGAGGGATCACGATTTCACGACCCATATGGTTTGAGCATGCAACACAAAATGAACTTGTGAAACATAAAATTGTGTCATGCCTGAGAGTTAGGCCCATGATCACAGCCTAGGGTCATATGGAAAGTGGGGCCTAAGAGAGGTAAGAGCCTATTTGAGCGACGGGCAGCTGAATTTTCTCGAGGAGATGGTCATGGCCATCATATTCAAGGCAAATCCGACCGTTGATCCAGATGGGTCTTTTCGCATTTTTGCGCATCGAAATATTTAGAATCAAGGGGAGTGGAGACTCTTGAAATGAGAAATCCCAAAATTTCGTATGGGGAAAGAACAGGGTCATAGCCTACAGTCGTGCGAGGCAAAGGAAATGGTTCCGCGTGAAAGATCAAAGTGCCTGAGTTAGTCACAGATAAATATCTATGTGACCTCGAGGCGCTGGAATTGACTCGAAGGAGTTGTGAGATCACCTGGAACATTAATGGGTGTGAGGCCTTGCCCTGATCCTGATGAAAGTAGTTAATGAAAATGGAGAAAGTGGTTGAAACCTCGTTTCACCACATAAATGGAAAGCATGGAAAATATGGCCGTGGAGGGCAGACTATCAACCGAAATTTCCTTGTCATGGATTTTCTTTTGAAGCCCATACTGCATTTGATCTTGCATCTGAAAAAAGAATGCAATTGCATACTCACAACAGAAGATGCAGACGCCAATCCTTGAATGCAGTGACCAGAGCGTGCTTCTGTGGGGAGCAAGTTGCTTTGAGTATATATACTTAGTTTTTATATTTTGTAATGGTCGATGGTAGAGAAAATCTCCCGATTTGTAAAGTTTTAATGAACACTCTAGTTCTCTAGTTATGCTTTTTAATCTGAGATTTCTTGTTTAATGAAAGTCAACTTTATTGCTCCCTCTTGTTTCCCTCCAATACTGAAAGAGTTCATGATTGATTTGAATTCTTGTAAGTACATTATGATGAAAGTTTGATTATAGTGTTGTTATAATTCCTTCCAGTTCCTTTGAGATTTGAATTCAAGAAGACCTTGTGTTCAAGTTTTTCTTCCTTAGGCTATTGGAAAGCATGATGTTCACAGAAGACCTCTACATTTTTTGCCGAATTCTTCCTCGTACTCACCCTTACTACATCCTACTAACTGAAATTAAACCAAGACCTCACCTTCTTATGCATATCAATCCAATTTTCTGAGTTAAGACGATATTTTATTGAAATTGCGCCCATTTGACCTTTTTGTAACCAATCCGTGACATAAAATACTGATGGGTATCGGGCTTACCTCTGCAGCAATCTAGAGGTGACTTCCAGTGCTAACAATTCTAGCGTCGTTGCAGAGGATCGAACCCTGGTCACCCATGTGACATGCGGGAATACTCACCACTATACTACAACAACTGACTGAAGTTAAACCAAGAACTCACCTTTTTATGCATATCAGTCCAGTTTTCTGAGTTAAGACGATATTTTCTTGAAATTGCACCCATTTGAAATTTTTATAACCAACCGGTGACATAAAATACTGATGGGTGTCAAGCTTACCTTTGCAGCAATCCAGAGGTGACTTCTGGTGCTAACATTTCTGGCACCACTGCCGGGGACGAAATTGAAGATCTTCCCCAGGATTGACCGACAAATCTTACCAGTTCTGAAGGTCCAACAAAACTTAGTACATCAAAGATTGTAACTGTGCACCTGGTAACTCCAATGTAGTGACTCCATTGATGCGAATCCACTGACAAATCCACTATTTCAGTTGTGCTTCTAGAGGCAAACAAACAAGGTCTACTCCACATCTGCCTCTAGCAACACCTGAAGTTGACCCAAAGAAAATTGTCAAAAAGGGAAGGGCGCCTCGAGAAGGTACTTCTGTTGCTAAACCAGTTATTTCTGATGATTTTCACTGTCCTCCCTTAGAAACTTCGATAGTTGCTTTTCATTATCCTATTATACCGTCTGTTGGAGTTTCCCGAAGTGTAAAGTTTGGGAGTGTTCATCTTGAGTTTTTGCCTCCTAGTCTGGATTTAGAGGGATAAATCCTTGTCACTCCTCTCTCCCCTGAAGTTGTACCTTGTTCTAGACGCCAGACCTTGGAAGATTTCCCCACGCCAAGTTTTATTACTCCTCCTCCTGTTAGAGTTACTGATTTTGCAGAAAGTGAATCCTATTTTCCTTCAAGCCCTGTAGCCTTTTCTCCAAATCCTCTGTTGTTTCTCTTTCCTCCCAGAAGCTCAGTTCCAGTCTCCCATGTTCGAACCCCTTCCCCTCCTAGTTCTCCTCCACCTATTATCCCTATGGCAGGTGCTAATCCTCCTAGAAACAGAATGGATGCCATAATGGCTACAAGATATGCCTCTCTAGTCTTACCTCAACCCATGAATTCTCTCCCTACTGGAGATTACCTAAAATGCATGCCTAAATTCACTGGAGAAGAAGACATAACTGCTGAAGAACACCTTGTTTCCTTCTATAGTTATGCGAACAATCTGAATATTGAAAATGAAGATGTCTGGATGAGAGTCTTTGTCTAGAGCCTTGATGATGAGGTTAGAAAATGGTTTAGGGGATTGACCCCTGGATCTATTGATGGGATTAAGGCTCTAGACAATGTTTTCCTGAGGCAATGGGGAGATAAAAAAGACTTTATGTATTATATCACAGAGTTTGGGTCCCTAAAGAGAAAAGAGGGAGAATCTGTCTCTGACTTCTCTAAAAGATTCAACAAAATGTACAATAAGATCCCTGCTGAGATAAAGCCTACTGAAGCCTCTGCCAAAATCACTTATGCTAGTACTTTTGACCCTAATTTCTGCCTCCCATTGAGAGAAATAAGAGATACTTCCCTGGCTCATATGCAAGAGGCAACCCTGGAGGTAGAATCCAATGTGTTAGTAGTTGACAGACTAAGAAATAAAGCCGACAGAGACAGAGGAAGGGGAAGATCCGAAGCCTCAACCTTTGGTTCTTCTTCATATCACCCTCAAGTATATGAATTGACCAAGATGGTGAAGTCCCTTTCCGAAGAAATGGATAAGATGAAATTTGAAGGGAATCAAGGTTATAAGAATGTCCAAAATGATGATAACAGAGCCAGCTTTAGAATACCAAACAATGCCCCTCAAATACTCCTGAGAGAGCCCAGAAACAGAGATAGGGATTATCATAAAATCAAACCCCCCCTCCAAAATAACCTCATTGATGATGAAGAAAGGGAGGAAGAAGAGCTTGATCCTGAAATCCATTGTCTTGGAGACACCTCCCCATTTTCCCATTTGACTCAATATACATACGAGGAATCCCTCATGAACCGTCAAATAAATGAGCTAAGTAAGGGTGAGAAGGCCAATAGTAATCCCAATAAGTACAATCTCAGGTCTAAGAATAAAGAAGGGAAGTCTGACATCCCTGATCATCCTTCCAGAGCAGAGAAACCTGCTAAAGATGTAGCAAACAACAACAAATAAAAGAAAGCTCAGAACCCCTCACCGATACCCAAAGACCCTGTCCCAGAAGTGAGAGAAGTTCTAAAACCCATTTCCTCCTTCCGCTTTGAGCACGAAATTCAAAAGATCAGAATCCCTATGCCCCTTGCAGAGCTAGTCAAGCATTAAGATTTCAAAAATCCCTCTCTAAGTTGTTGCAGTATGATCCATCTTTCCACTCCACAGACTTGGTAAATCTTCAAGATGAAAATCCAACAATCATATTAGGTCCTATGGTAGAAGATAGAGATGATTTATCCCCTCCCTTCTATACATCATTGAACATACATGATAAGGTGTTGCATAACTATTTGATGGATTCAGGGGCCTCTCATAATCTCATGCCCAAAATTGTCATGGAAGAACTCGGATTAGAGATCACAAAGGCTTATCATGATTTATATTCCTTTGATTCGAGGAGGATGCAATGTCTTGGGTCATCAAAGACCTAGTCCTGACCTTGTTTCAGCTTCCCATGAAGAGTGTGGTCATAGATATCATGGTGGTTGATGTCCCCCCCCAAGTTTGGCATACTATTGTCAAGATCTTGGATTAAAAGACTTGGGGGAACCTTGCAAATGGACCTCACATATGCCACCATTCCAGTGTTTGAAGGGGAGCATAGGAGACTGTATAGAGAAGATCAGTTAGCCTACATTGTTAGTGATGAAGCAGACCCCACCAATCATCCTTTTTTCGCACTTGACACTGATTTGGGATCTAGTTTGTTACAACTCACTGATACTCCTGAAAATCCTCTTGAAATCAGAAAACAACCCATTTATTTTCATGAAATACCTCCTCCAACTACTTCTGTGTGGAATATGTTCTTCGACGGACCCTCTTCTAGGGAAGGTGTTGGTGCCAGAGTGGTTTTTGTGTCACCTTGTCAAAAATCCATACCTTTGTCCTATAAACTAGAATTTGAAACTACCAACAATGTAGCAGAGTATGAGGCTCTTGTTTTGGGTTTAAGGGCTGCGAAGAATATGGGAATTGAAGAGATAACAATATTTTGAGATGCTGAGTTGATTGTTCAACAGATCAGAAATATTTATCAAGCCAAACACCCTCAACTGAGATCATATAGAAATGAGGTGTGGGACCTAATTGACAATTTCTTCTCAGCCTTCAACATTTCATTTATTCCAAGAGAGGAAAATACTATGGCTGATTCCTTGGTCATCTTAGTGAGCTAGTTTAGGATCCCACTACCACCTAGCCTCATGTATGATGTGTTGAAAAGTCAACAAGAAATGTGTGTCTAATTTGTTTTTCCCTTAAATAAATTGGATAATAAATATTAATCTATTATCTCATAATCACTTGAAATAGTTAAATGAAATGGAAAATCAGTTATCTATAGGAAATTCGAGTTCAAAGGTTGACTAGTGGGACATCCAAGTTGAATTAGTTTTAACTGAGTGATTCGAAGTTGTAATAGAGTTGGAGGTGTAGTTATGTGAGCTGTAAAGTAGTTTATCTCAGTTAAGTGAGTTAAGCTTAGCTGTACTAGTTGTAACTGAACTTACACTAGTGAGATATCAGTGAATTAATTATTAATTAATTCACAATCAATGATCTCACATGCAACTGAAGATTTACCACTGTTAACTACATGCATGTCAGATCTAGTGGAGACCTAGTTGAGATAACAGGTGAAAGGGACATTTTGACTATCAATTGTGACATTAGTGAGTGCACTCATGCAACAAAACACACAGCGGATGTTCCCATGAGGAATTTGTAGCCTAGGAAAGAGGGATTGTTTACCATCAGTAGGGATTACGCAGAGGAGGTAGGTTGTATGGAGGCAACAAATTGGCACATGAATTTGCCAATTTTTGTATGACAGTGTGAGACAATTGTATTTTGTACTGAGAGCTCTTGGATTAGATTTTTCTATGATATTGTTTCATGATCCATGATATATACATAATATATGATAGTGGGGTTTTTAGCTTGATGATTTCCCCATAAAAACATCTGTGTTATGTGTGATTGATTTTTCTTCTTGATATTGCAATTGGTGATCGTGTTTTAAATTCCGCAAGAATTTTGTAGAAGCAATTCTCTATTTAACAGTGGCATATAATTGTTAGATAAGGAGAATCCAGGAAATACATAATTTGTATTAAAATTTCTACATGGTATCAGAACGCAGAAGATTACAGAAGTTGAGTTTGTGACTGGATGGAATGTGAATTTGCAGAAAGACTTTCTTGGTGCTACAAATGATTCAAGATCGAAATGGATTTCAATGGATTGAGGTTAGAGTATGCACTCGAAGGCAGCTCAAAATATATTTCTTGGAAGGACAAGATGGAGGCAATACTCAAAGACAATGGCTTGAAGGAATTCATTGACAAAGATGTTCCTAAGACATATGTTGCAGACATTGCAAATCTTGATGCATGGAAAAAGAAAGTGGCAAAGGAGAGGAGGATTCTATTGGAGGGAGTATGAGACCACATTGTCTCAAACCTCCATGGGAAAGCCACACGATATGCAATCTGGAAGGCTTTGATGGATCTATTCCAAAACAACAGGGACCATAGGAAATTGGCTCTCAAAAATAAAATCAGGAAGATCAAGATGGACAAGGGAGACTTCGTTCCAAAATATCTCACGAAGTTTGTCCAATGTTGGGATGAGATGGGGAGTGTGGGAATAATAGTCATTGATGATGATTTGGTGACCTTGGTGCTCCTAGGACTTCCCAAGAGTTGGCACAATTATCAAGACTCTATCAATGGAAGGGAAAAATTGCTAGTTTGGGAATGACTATGGTCAGATGTAGTGCAGGAGGAGTTCATGTGGAACACTAGAGATGTCTCTTCATCAAAGCATCATGATGAAGAGGATTCTGCTTTGGCTGCCAAGGCAAGGAAAGGGAAGGGGAATAAATTCCATTCAAAATCCAAGTCTAAAGGCAAGAAGCTGGATGTTAAGCCCTAATATTGGCTCATTAACCCTTAATTGGGGCATATTAGATTAGTAATGTTATTTTATTTATGTCATCTTTATTCCATTAGTTGTAATTATGCCTCCTAGTCTCCTATATATACCAAGGAGACATTGTCATTTGGAATCATCTGGTACTTGAACATTTATGTGGGGTAAAAGGAGCTTTCCCCCTCGAAGAGGCTTATCATCTGAAATTCTCTCTTTTTCAAGGCGTTGAGTACTTATTCTAAGGTTTTTCTATGATATATTGATATTTGGTTCTTAACATATGGTATCAGAGCTCAAGGTCTTGGGGTTTCGCTGCTACATCTGAGACACTGTGGCATTTTCGCTATAATTTTTTTTCTACATTGATTCAGAAGGAATGAATTGGATGATATTTAGTAGATGGATCAAGGTACATTGGGTTAAAATTTCAGCTTCTGAGGCCTTATACTTTCATAGATCAATCATTTATAATATAGGGTTCTGGAATCATCCTGAATTGAGTCATTGCGGAATTTTCGCTATAAAATTTTTCTGTAATGTTTCATACCCTAAAATCAGGAGGATATTCACATAAATTAGTAAGGTATATGTGGTATCAATTGAAGCTTTTGGGTCATCTTAAATTTGTATATACACCCTGTGGAAGATAGGGTATCTAACTAGTCCTATTGACTAGTCTCAAGCAGGTGTTCCAGGTAAAACAATCATAGCGTCTTCCTAGAGTATCCAAATTGAGTGAGACTAGTTGCATTGGATAGTGGATAGCCCTTAGTAGTTTTGGTACGAGTTTTAGAATTTTATTTCAATTATTTTTTGTGGGGCACGCTATACAAGTGAGATCTCCTAGAAAGGCCAAAAATCAGCAAGTTGTGGGGAAGTTACTGTAAATTCCACTTGGCACATCCAATTTTTATCAGACCTGTGGAATTAAAGGGAAGAAATATCAGAGACCTACAAAAAATGAAATTTCATACTCATAAGGGCCAAAATTTTGGAGATACAATAAAAGGAAATTTTTCTAGTAGAACCACCTCAAAATCAAGGTTTAAAGTGATACTTGGTCAACATGCCACCAAAAAAGGGAACTTCTACACCAAAGGAGCCTCCAGAAAATCCTACTTTGATCCAAATTTTATGAGCATAACGAAATGACTACAGATTATTACCAGATGCTTAACACATAATAACAAAGATATAGTAAAACTGGTTTTCTATTCAATAAGGAAATAAGCTGAAACTGTAAAATGAAGCAAAAAACAAGATTGCTGGAATGGTGGCGACTTATCTCTGAGAAGAGATGTGACGGTTGCGCTCATTTGCCAGAAGATGATTAAAATGAGGCTCTCAAGGCATTTTTACAATAAACAGGAGTTTCAAAAACCTTAAACATCCAAAAACCTAACCCTAGGAGATGAAGCGCCAAAAGTCACGTGGGCCCCATTTGGGTAAGTCGGTACATCAACTTCCCGGGGTCGTAAATTTTGCATACGATCTCCGTTTTAGGCATATGATAGCCCATTGGAAAGATATAGCCAAGGAATACAATAGTTGCACAAAATTTCATGATGAAAATTTTCAACCGCAACATACCCCCAAAAACATCGTTTAGGGACTCAAAACGACTCTGGAAGTTCAGGACCCAAAAAACTACTAAAAATAGTAAATTATCAAAATTGCTAGAAAGCTGTTTTGAGCCAGCTAGAAAAGGTGGGTGGCCACCGATATCCACCTGGATCAATCCTCCATTATTAGGAAGCAATGGTCTCCATTGCGTTGAGTTCCCCCATCAGATGGGGAAATTTCTGCTGAATTTGGCCCTATGTGAGCCACTTGCCTTGGTGCAGGAGATGCCCTACTTTGATGACTCAATAAAGTTGGATCCTTTGTTGTCAAGTGCCCTTGATCTATTTGTACATAATCTGATCATTGGATGCCTATTTTATGCAGTCGGGGTTGATCTCTTTTGGTGTCAGTTGTTCTGCTAAGTCTGAGGTGTCCAATAATGGTGGGAAATAAGGCCGAAGGAGGTCCACGTTGAACACTAGGTGTAGGCCAAGGAAAGGAGGAATGTTGAGCACACAAGAATTATCCCCCACATCCTTGGCAATGGTGTACGATCCATAATGAAGTTGGTAATGCTTCCGATGGGGTCCTGTAAGGCGTTCTTTTTGCAAGTGCAACCAAACTTTGTTGCCCACTTGAAACTTATATGGAACCCGATGTTGATCATGGTGTTGCTTGTACTTGTCGTTGGAATTCTGTAGGATATCCTGAACCTGTTGACGAATGTGTTGGATCCTCTCAGTGAACTGGGTGGCTTTGTCAGCCTAAGTTGGAGCAGGAGAGGAGTCGGTCGAGGTGACCGCAAGGGGAAGTGCAACATCTATGAGACCCAATGGTTGGAATCCCAACCCCACCTAAAAGGGGCTATGGCCGGTTGAGCTATGTAGGACTCGGTTGTAGCTATGCTAGACATAGGGAAGACTCTCATCCCATGTGTGAGGGTGCTTGGAATTATACATGTGCAGGATATGCACGATTAGTCGATTTACAACCTAGGTTTGGCCATCTGTCTAGGGGTGGAAGACCGTGGATTTGGTGAGCTTGGTGTCTAGCAGTGAATAGAGGATCGACCAAAATGTGTTGAGAAATCGACTGTCCCGATCTGAGACAATGGTTTGTGGGATTCCAAAATGTACCCAGACTCGTTCAAAGAAGATCTTGGCAGTGGCTTCTACTGTGATGCTCTTCTTGCAAACAACCAGAATCGCCATCTTAGAAAAGCGATCGACAACCAAAAAAACACAGTCATTTCCCCTCTTGGTGGATGGGAGGCCCAACATGTAGTCCATTGAGATGGATTCCCATGGTCTATCAGGAGTAGGAAGAGGGGTGTACATGCCCTGTTTCTAAGGGGTTGGTTTGGCAATAACGCAGGCAGTGCAAGACCTAATATAATTGTTGACCTCCTTTTGAAGTTTCGGCCAGTAGAAATGTTTTTGTAGCATTGCCATTGTCTTTTCAACACCAAAGTGTCCTGCCACCCAAATGTAGTGGGCTTCCCAAATCAGCTTCACTTGCTCACTTGAGGGAACACATATATGGCCCAGATGACACAACAACCCATCCTGAAGATGGAAATTATCGACAACTTCCTTTGCACCCAACATTTGGTAGGCGGTGGAAAATTTTGAGTCTGTCTCATAGAGTTGGGGCCATCTAGAGGTCTCATGGCCACAGGAGTCTAGCACTGTGGTGAGTGTTGCGACTGGTGGTCTGTTGAGGCAATTAGTGACACAATTGGTGCTTCCTGTTTTATACTTGATGTTGAGGTGGAATTGTTGCAATTATGTGGACCACTTTTGATGGAGGTCATTCTACAATTTTGCTTGTGTCTGCATGAACTACAGTGGCTTATGATCAATGTGGATGACTATCTCCCTCTCAAGAATGTAATGTCTCCACTGGCGGCAGGATTGCACAATGGAGTACATTTATTTTTCGTAAGCAGGGTACTTACAAACATCATCTAATATTGTCACACTATGATATGCCACAGGGTGGCTGTGCTGCATGAGAACGACACCCACAACAAAGTCTGAAGCATCAGTCTCAATCTCAAAGGGTTGTTGCAGGTCTGGTAGTGAAAGTACTGGGGCTAAGCACAAGCACTGCTTCAAATCATCAAATTATTGTTGTTGGGGCCGACGCCATGCAAATTTCACCTTACCACCACCCCTGGTTATTTGGTTGAGATCCCATGGAATATGGGAGAATCCCAACACAAACCTGCGGTAGAAACTAGCAAGGCCCAAGAAGCTCCGAAGCTCAATGAGTGTGGTTGGGGCTAGCCAGTCACGGATGACTTGGATCTTGGCTGGATCCACATGTATGCCATGTTGATCAATGATGTAGCCTAGGTAATGGACCTTGTCCATGCCGAAGGAGCATTTTTCCAAGTTGGCGTATAGCTTGTGCTGCCGCAGGGTGTGCATAACCTGCTGAATATGCTACAAGTGTTCAGCCCAAGTGTTTCTATAAATGAGAATGTCATCAAGATACATCACTATAAAAGTATTGGTGAATGGTCGCAGGATATCATCCATCATCCTCATGAAAGTGGCTGGAGCATTTGTCATACCAAAGGGCATGAGAAACCATTCAAAAAGGCCTTCCTTTGACTTGAAGGCAGTCTTCCATACATCTGTATTTTCTATCGGGACCTGGTGGTAGAAAGAATTCAAATCAATCTTACTGAAGTATTTGGCCCCCATGAGTTGACCAAGGAGGTCATCGATTCAGGGAATTGGGTATCGATTTCTGACTATGATTTTATTCAGAGCTCGATAATCAATTCAAAGTCGCTAGGTTCCATCTTTCTTTTGTACCAGCACGATTGGGCTCCCGCAAGGTGATGAGCTAGGATGGATGTGCCCCATTGTGGAGCAATTCTTAGATCTGTCGCTTGATCTCCTCATTCTCTAACAAAGAGTGGTGATAGACTGGCCCATTGGGCATCAGTGCGTCGAGGGTCAGATCGATAGGGTGCTTGACCTGGCAGTGCAGAGGTACCTCGGTAGGTGAGGAGAAGATATCTGAGTATTCTTCCACTACCTTATCGACTTGCTTCTGCTGTGTGGCGAGCTCAGCCATAGAGACCCTAGATGTGGTTGTGATTTTTCTCTCATTCTGAGAGCAAATCACGAAGAAGACAAACTTCCCCGTCTGAAAGATGACCTTCTTGCATTTCTTAGCAGAGATCAATGAAATAACACTAGGTGGGATAGCCTCGGGTATCATGTACAATTTCCTGTTCAAAGTAATTATAACACTACAAGGCCTAGAATCATATACAACATGATGTTTCCATAAATAAGGTTGGCCCAAAATAACATCACAAAGTTCGAGAGGAGAAACATCACACAATACCTCATCTTTGAAGGGCTTGATGCCGTACAACAACCAACACTGTTGGCTGATGCAGATATCGCTTCCTTGGATGAGCCATCCAATGGTGTAGGGTTGTGGGTGCGGCATTGTCGACAAGACCAACCGCTTGACGACCTCTGCTGAGATGAGGTTCTTCTGGCTACCACTATCAATGATGAAGTGCAATGGGGTGTCTTTTACACACATCTATGAATGGAAGAGGTGCTCTCCTTCTTCTGGCTCATCCGGTTCACCATGTTGGAGCTTGGTGGTAGCAACAGTGGCACTGGGTTTTGCGTCAATGATTTCTCTTCCCCTTTCTAGTTTTGACTCAGATTCAAAACCTGCATCTGATTCAGAGGCTTTCACTTTGGCCACCAGCGTCTGCTTTGAGTGGCAATCAACAGTGTTATGCCAAGGGCTCTTACGGAAGTCGCACCACTTCCTAGTATCTTTCTTTGTCTTTCTTGGACTGGTTGTCCTGATATTGTCCATATTTTCTATGTACTTTGTTCTGTGGGTTGGGGCAACCCTTTCCTGGCTTTTGTTGTGTGGGGTTCCTCGACCCAAATTGTCGCATCTTTTGTTTGAGCTTCTGCTCAATTTTGACGACATATCGATAGGTCGTGCCCAAGGATGAGATGTCCAAAAATTCCATTTCAATATGGATGTATCTATGCAGAGCACCGCGATACTTGAGCACTAGATGTCTCTCCAAATCTTTGATACCCATCTTGGTGCTCAAGGTATGGAAGATATTTGTGAAATCTGGCACTGCTTGGTCTCTTTCTTGTCGCAATGTGGTCCATTTGGTATACAAGTCGTAATAATTCCGAAAGGGTAGTATTGTTCCTTAATAGCATCCCTGAAGGATTCCCAGGTGGCCATGACTGTAAATAATGAGGGTTCCTCTATTTCCTTTTTCTCACAGAAAGTTTCCCTCCAATCTTTGACATGGGGAACGGCTTTGAGGAGCGCAAAAGTAATATTTTCTCTATTCGAAAAGTTATGGATAGAGAAATACCCTTCTAGTAGATTTAACCACTTGTCTACAGTATCTGTGTTTATATTACCTTCAAATATAGGAATATCGAAGTTTATTTGTACCTTGAAGGGGGCGGTGCCTCCGCTTGAAGAAGATGCGTCACCTGTTGGTAGTCGTCAAAGGATTTGCATGAAATTATCCATCATCTCATTCCTCTGTTGCGTGAGGGATTCCTCAATCAAAAGTTTGAAAGGATCTCCTATCCTGTCATCTTTCTTTTCTCCTTCCATGAGAGGTTGTTTGGGTGTGAAAGATCTTTTGTCCTCAAGAGAAACAAGCTCGACACCCAAATCTTTGTACTCTGACCTCATTGGGGACATGCATTAAGATGACAAGGGGCAGACCAATATGATACCACTGATCCATATTTTATGAGTAGAATGAAATGAATACAAATTATTACCAGATTCTTAACACAAAATAACAGATATACAATAAAACTGGTTTTCTATTCAATAAGGAAATAAGTTGAAACTGTAAAATGCAGCGAAAAACAAGCTTGCTGGAATGGTGCGGCTTATCTCTGAGAAGAGATGTGATGGCTGGGCTCATTCGCCAGAAGATGATTAAAATGAGGCTCTCAAGGCCTTTTTACAATAAACAAGAGTTTCAAAAACCCTAAACATCCAAAAACCTAACCCTAGGATATGAAGCGCCAAAAGTCACGTGGGCTCTATTTGGGTAAGTCAGTACATCAACTTCTCGAGGTCGTAAATTTTGCATACGATCTATGTTTTGGGCGTATGATAGCCCATTGGAAATATCTAGCCGAGGAATACAATAGTTTCTTGTGGCCACAACATACCCCCAAAAACATCGTTTAGGGCCTCAAAATGGCTCCGAAAGTTTAGGACCCGAAAAACTACTAAAAATAGTAAATTATCAAAATTGCTAGAAAGCTGTTTTGAGCCAGTTGGAAAAGGTGGGTGGCCACCGATATCCACCTGGATCATACTTGGACTCTTGATGAAGGTGAAGAAATGCATAGGGACATAAATGATTTACAAAAGAAGAAAGTAACAAAATATGAACTACAAGAGATGATGGATTCAACAGAAGCTAAGTTTGAGGCAATAAATACTAAGATGGATGCTTTAAAAGGGGAGATCATGGAAGGATTGAAAAATTTCCTAATAGAGAGGACACCTGAAAGTGAAAATGTATCCCATGAAATTCATGATGACACAAGGAAGGTGAATCAAGAATGGAGAAACTCCAACTTTGGGGAGAAGACCAACCGCGTTCCTAAGATCGATATGCAGAAGTTTGATGGAAAAGACCCAATCAAATGGATACTTCAGATGGAGCAATTATTTGATCTACATCATGTGCCACATACACAAAAGGTACGAATTGCTTCTTTATATTTAGAACCCAATCAATTTGTATGGTATCGATGGCTTTGTTCTCGCAAATCACTTATCACTTGGACAGATTTCACGAAAGAAATGATAGCACACTATGAGGATACAATGAGCAATACCTTCTTTAGCCAATTGATAAATCTCAAACAAAAGGGTTCAGTTACCGAGCACATTGAGAACTTCCAAAGATTGAATATAAAGGTAACAAATATTCCAGATGAGCACTTGATTGGTGTATTCATAGGAACTTTAAAGGATAACATTCAACATGAGGTTCGCCTTTGGGAAACCAAATCATTGGAGAATGCATTTAGGGTGGCAAGAAATGTTGAAAGTAAAAATATGGCTATGGCTACTAGAAGGACCAATCCTAACA
>ML794132.1:375572-405996 GCA_009831015.1 Picea engelmannii
CATAGGCAACTAAAGATTTTGAACAACTCAAAGAGGTGATGTGCAAAGCTCCTGTCTTGACCACTCCAGACTTCAAAAAAACCTTTATTGTGGAATGTGATGCCTCGGGGAATGGAATTGGTGTTGTCCTAATGCAAGAAGGAAGGCCCTTGGCTTTTGAAAGTCGACCACTCAAGGGAAAGGACTTACAAAAACTCATTTGTGAGAAGGAAATGGTGGAAATACTACATGCATTGAAGAAATGGCGTCCTTACCTAATAGGTAGGCACTTCAAGGTCAAAGCAGATCATGATAGTCTTAAATACTTCTTGGAACAAAGACTATCTTCAGAAGAACAACAAAAATGGGTAACCAAGATATTAGGTTATGATTTTGAAATCATCTATAAAAACGGGAAGCAAAATGTTGTGGCAGATGCACTCTCAGGAAAGCATGAAGATGTTGAGTCCTTTCTCTGTGCTATCTCGATCATCCAACCCGATTGGATAATAGAAGCAAAGGATGAATGGAAGAATGAAGAAAAAGTGTGGACTCTCATTCAAAGGTTGCAGCAGGATTCGAGTGCATCTGATACATTTACTTGGAAGAATGATTCACTATGGTACAAAGATCGCTTATATTTATGTAAGACCTCCCAACTCAACCAAAAGGTACTATTGGAATTTCACACCTCTCCAGTAGGAGGGCACTCAGGATTTTTGACAACCTACCATAGGGTCAAGAAGGATTTTTTTTGGGATGGCCTTAAAACTGATGTTCAAAGGTTTGTGGTAGAATGTTTGGTTTGCCAAAAAAATAAGGTGGAAACAATTAAGACCCCAGGTCTTTTACAACCATTAGCCATCACAAGTCAGCGCTGGGAGGAGGTTTCCATGGATTTCATCATAGGGTTACCGAAGTCTAAAGGAAAGAGTGTCATCATGGTGATTGTTGATAGACTGGCCAAGTACACACACTTGTGTGCACTCTCTCATCCCTTCAAAGCTAGTATAGTTGTCACCGCATTCATGGAGATAGTTCAAAAGCTACATGGCAGCCCAAAGATTATTGTAAGTGATAGAGTTCCCATCTTCACTAGACATTTTTGGACATAATTATTTTCTTGTTTGGGTACTCAATTGGCTCATAGATCATGCTATCATCCTCAATCTGATGGACAAACTGAGATAGTGAAAAAATGTCTGGAAGGCTACCTTCGTTGCTTTGTCTCTAATAAACAAACATAATGGTTCAAATGGTTATCCTTGGCAGAATGGTGGTATAACACTTCCTTTCATACTGCAACAAAAATGACACCATTTATGGAACTTTATGGATACCACCCTCCTTCCATCACTTCTTATCTAAAAGAAAAATCTAAGGTTCAAGAAGTGGAAGATCACATCGAGCATCAACAAAAAGTTCTCCAAATCTTAAAGGACAACCTAACCATGGCACAAAATTGCATGAAACAACAAGCAAATCAACATCATAGTGAAATAAGTTTTGAAGTAGGGGATTGGGTGTTTTTAAGACTACAACCATACAAACAGATGTCCCTCAAGCAAGCCAAGAAAGATAATAAATTACCACCAAAGTACTCAGGCCCTTATAAGGTGTTGCAAAATATTGGTACTATGGCATACAAATTGGAGTGGCCTGCATCTTCATGAGTACACCCAGTTTTCCATGTTTCATGCTTAAAGAAGGTTATAGGTGACAAGATCCTAGTTCAAACTATATTTCCAGAACTTGATGAGGAAGGAAAAATCATATTGGAGCTAGAAGCCATCACTAACACAAGAATTCGCCAGTTGAGGAATAGATCAATTTTAGAGTATCTCATTAAATGGAGGAAACTACCGGCTGAAGATTCCACTTGGGAAGATGAGTCTTTTATACAGAAGCATCCAGAGTTACTCAAGCGTTGCAGACAACACTTGTCTCAAGGGGAGGGGCATGTTAAGCCTTGGCTCATTATCCCTTAATTGGGGCATATTACATTAGTAATGTTATTTTATTTATGTCGGCTTTATTCCATTAGTTATAATTATACCTTCTAGTGTCCTATATATACCAAGGAGACATTGTCATTTGGAATCATCTAGTACTTGAACTTTTATGTGGGCTAAAAGGAGGTTGCCCCCTCGAAGAGGCTTATTATCTGAAATTCTCTCTTTTTCAAGGCGTTGAGTACTTATTCTAAGGTTTTTCTATGCTATATTGATATTTGGTTCTTAACACTCGATTTGTCCAAAGTGAATTGTTTTCACTATCACGAACATGGGCATCTCGCTACTAACTGTCCACAGAAGAAGAAGAACAAGAAGGTTGTTGGAGTTGCAGCTGGTGAGGCCCTTACCTTACAATTTGAACTTGACTTCTCCTTGATTTCATGCATGGCGTCAAGTGAATTGGGATCGGTGTGGTATTTGGATAGTGGCACTTCCACATGATGGGAGATAAGGAGATTTTCGGTGACTTGGAGGAGAAATATCTCAAAATGCATATAGAGATGGGTGATGATGGACGATATAATGAAACTGGCATCAGTACCATTACCTTTCAAAGGGATTTAGGTAAACCATTTCAATCGAAATATGTTATGCATTTTCTAGGTCTGAAGAAAAACTTGGTCTCGGTTGCAATGTTGGAGGACAAAGGCTATGACGTTCTTTTCAGCGATGGAAAATATTTCCTGCGATATAAAACAACGAGTCAAGTCAAGAAGATAGGGATTCGAGTTAAGAATCTCTACAATATGGAGGTAGATGGCTGTGCTACCATGATGGGAAAGGTAGAAAAAGTGGTGAGTTAGGATGAGGGTGAATTATGGCACAGGTGATTGGGCCATCTTCATCATGGAGCCTTGAAAATCATGCAACAAATATCTACTAGACTTCCAATGGGAACACTTTCTCAGTTATATCAGTGCAAGGGTTGCACCATGGAGAAGTATGTAAAGGAGAACCATGTTTCGATGATCTTGGAGAGAGTTCACATAGACATGTGTGGACCATTCTCGGTTGATTCAACAACAAAACATAAGTATTATGTTATTTTTGTTGATGACTTTTCTCGTAAATGTTGGATCTTCTTCATGCAGAAGAAGGATCAAACATTCTCAAAGATCTGTGAGTTTAAAGCATTGGTGGAGAAAGAGTCAGGGAAGCAAGTAAAGGATCTAAGGAGTGATAATGGTGGAGAATACATCTCTAGTGAATTGAAAGACTTCTGTAGCAAAGAAGGATTTCGAAGAGAACTCATAGTGCCTCATAACCCATAACAAAATGGGTTCGCAGAGAGGAAGAACACAATGATCATGGATGAAGCACGAGCAATGTTGCATGATCAGGGCCTACCAATGTATTTGTGGGCGGAAGCATGCAATACTATGGTTTATGTGCAAAACCATTGTCCTCATAGAGTACTTGGCATGCGTACACTTGAAGAATCTTTGATTGGTAAGAAACCTAATGTTTCTCATTTTAAGATTTTTGGCTCATTTTTTTATGTGCATGTGACCAAGGATGTTAGGAAGAAGTTGGAACCGACTGTTGAAGTTGGGATATTTGTGGGGTACATAGAAACACCCCATAATTATGGTGTGTATTTTCCTAAAAGTAAGATGATTTTTATGCAACAGGACATTAAATTTGATGAGGGGAAATCCATGTGGTTGTCCCTTGAGAGGGAGCTAGACTTGCATGCAAAGGAGGAATTATTGGTTCCCAAAGATGAGTCTCAAGATGTGGATCAAATACATGAGGATGTTCATGGAGTGGAGAAAGCCACTCATGTAGAGCCATCCATCAGAAATGCCAGAAAGTGCACCATAGAAGCTGATAGATTGAGACTAGATGCTGCATAGAATGTAGGAGCCCCTACTTCACAGCGCAGACAGAGACAGACTCTTGATCAATTTACTGGATACATGGCTCTCATGAGAAAATGTATTGTGAGTAAACCATCTTCCTTTCAGGAAGCAGTGCAGGATCCCACTTGGGTTGATGCAATGGTGGAGGAGTATGACTCCATTGTCAAAAACAGTGTAGGGGACGTTGTCCCAAGGCCGGGTGATAAATCAGTGGTAGGTTCGAGATGGATCTACAAAGGTAATATTTTAATCATTGTTCTTTATGTTAATGATTTAATACTGACTGGTGATGAGAAATTGATACACTCATGCAAGGAGGACCTTGCAAAGGATTTCGAGATGAAGGATTTGGGCCTCCTTCATTATTTCCTTGGATTGGCAATATGGTAGTGAGATGGTGAACTTTTTGTGTCTCAAGGCAAGTATGCAAGGGAGATACTAGGTAAGTTTCACATGGAGGGCTGCAAACCCATGGATACTCCTCTTCCAAGAAACTGGAGGAAAGAGGATGCTACTTCTAGAGAGGTAGTGGATGTTATTGTCTATCAACAATTAGTGGGTTCGCTAATGTATCTAGTGAACACGAGACCAAACATTTGCTATGTGATTAACAAACCAAGTCAAGTGATGGTTAAGACTAACAATCTCTTTTGGAAGGTGGGAAAGCATGTCTTGAGATACCTGAGGGGAACATCTGAGTATGGATTATGGTACAAACAGATGGGTGAGGTGAAGTTGCATGGCTTCACGAATGGAGATTGGGCAGGCAACCCAACGGAAAAAAAGAACACATCAGGGGGATCTTTAGTATCAAATCTACAGTTGTTTCTTGGTACAGCAAGAAGTAGAGATATGTGGCACTCAGTTTAGCAAAAGAAGAACACATGGCAGCGAGTCAAGCTGCATGTGAGGCTATTTGGATGAGAAAGATCTTGGTTGGCTTGTTTGGTTCTCATTTAGATCTAACAGTGATTCATTGTGATAATCAGAGTTTCATTAAAATATCGATTAATCCTATGTTTCATGATAGATCTAAGCATATAGATATCCGATATCATCATCTCAGAGATTGTGTGCAACGTAAGATCATGTTGCTTCAATACATTCCTACGAAAGATCAAGATGCAGACATTCTGACAAAGGTGCTCACCAGAAGAAAATTCAAATACCATAGAGACAAGATCAAGGTGAAGGATAATCCCTTTCTTGTTGAGAGGGAGTGTTGAAAAGTCAACAAGAAATGTGTGTCTAATTTATTTTTCCCTTAAATAAATTGGACAATAAATATTAATCTATTATCTCATAATCACTTGAAATAGTTAACTGAAATGGAAAATCAGTTAGCTATAGGAAATTCGAGTTCAAAGGTTGACTGGTGGGACATCCAAGTCGAATTAGTTGTAACTGAGTGATTCGAAGTTGTAACAGAGTTGGAGGTGTAGTTATGTGAGTTGTAAAGTAGTTTAACTTAGTTAAGTGAGTTAAGC
This sequence comes from Picea engelmannii, assembly GCA_009831015.1. Lineage (NCBI taxonomy): Eukaryota > Viridiplantae > Streptophyta > Pinopsida > Pinales > Pinaceae > Picea > Picea engelmannii. The sequence continues at coordinate 380,916 of ML794132.1, forward strand.
TCAATTGTACTAGTTGTAACTGAACTTACACTATTGAGAGATCAGTGAATTAATTATTAATTAATTCACAATCAATGATCTCACATGCAATTGGAGATTTACTACTATTAACTACATGCATGTAAGATCCAGTGGAGACCCAGTTGAGATAACAGGTGAAAGGGATAGTTTGACTATCAATTGTGACATTAGTGAGTGCAATCATGCAACCACACACAAAGTGGATGTGCCCATGAGGAATGCACAACCTAGGCAAGAGGAATTCGATTCATTGCATGGTTTTCCATTAGTAGGGATTGCGCAGAGGAGGCAGGTTGTCTGGAGGCAGTAAATTGGCACATGAATTTGCAAATTTTTGTATGACAGTGTGAGACAATTGTATATTGTACTGAGAGATATTGGATTAGATTTTTGTATGAGATTGTTTTATGATCCATGATATATACATAATATATGATAGTGGTGTTTTTAGCTTTATTCTTTCTCGGTAAAAACATCTGTGTTATGTGTGATTGATCTTTCTTCTTAATATTGCAATTGGTGATCGTGTTTTAAATTCCGCAAGAATTTTGTAGAAGAGATTATGTATTTAACAATGGCATATAATTGTTAGATCAAGAGAATCCATGCAATACATAATTTGTATTAAAATTTCTACATGATGTTGAGATTAGATATCGACCCTCTGTACCTGAAAATATCAAGCACTAGAAGGTGTTCGAGGATGATCTTGAAATCAGAAGATTTCTAGAGTCGGTTAATGAGTTCTCTGCATTACATATTGATCAGGACCATGATTCTGATGGTGACCCTCCCCCTGAATCATTTTTGAATAAAATTGCTAATCACCATATTATTTAGCTGCCTAGAAACCACATTCCAAAGAGACTAGTCCCGTTAGAAAGATTGTTCGATGGGAATGATGTGGTAGTAAATATTAAAGGTCCAACTGAAGATGCTGATATAGCCGAGTGAAATATTTGTATAGAGGAGGATCCAAAGTTCATCAAGTTATCAAACAGCCTGTCAAGGGAGCAGAGAGATGAGTATGCTGAGCTATTAAAAGAATTTTTTGATGTGTTTGCCTGGACCTATGAAGACCTCAGAACATACAACACAATTGTCATTAAGCATAAGATCCCATTAAGAGAGGAGGCCAAACCATTTAGGCAGAAATTAAGATCAATAAATCCTATGTTGTTGCCCATTATGGAAAGGGAGGTAAAGAAGTTGTTGGATGCCCAAATCATTGTGCCTTTAAGATATTTGGAATGGGTAGCCAACCTAGTCCCAGTGAGAAAGAAGAGTGGGGAAATTAGACTCTGTGTCAATTTCAGAAATCTTAACATGAGCTCTATGAATGACAATTACCTGCTACCAAAGATGGAACATATATTGCAGAGGGTGACTGGTGCATCTAGGATTTCCATCAATGAGATCTCTGTCCTACCTGAAGACAGAGAAAAGACAACCTTCACCACTCCTTTCGGCACATTCATGTATGCCAAAATTCCCTTTGGATTCATGAACACAAGAGCTACCTTACAATGAGCCATGGACATCGCATTCATTGGAGAAATACATAACAGTCTTCTCCAAATCCGATAAAGAACATTGTCAACATTTGAGAAAGGTCTTCTCAAAATGCAGAAGGTTTGGTCTCTCCCTAAATCCCAAGAAGTATTTATTTGCCATGCAGGAAGGAAAATTGTTGGGACACATTGTATTAGCTGAGGGAGTCAGGATCGATCCAAGAAGGGTGGAAGCTATTCAATCCTTGCCACTTTCTAGGTCCAAGAAGGAGGTTCAGTCTTTCCTAGGAAAAATTAATTTTCTGAGAAGGTTTGTTTCAAATTTTGATGAACTGGTGAAACATATCACCGCCATGCTCAGGAAATGGAATGAAGTAAAATGGACTATTGAGCCCAGAGAATCCTTCAACCAAATCAAGAAGGCACTGACTAAAGCACCTATGCTTATTAGTCCTGATTATTCTAAGGATTTTCTTATTTTCTCTTTTTCTTCATTTGACACAGTGGCAGTTGTTTTACTACAAAAGAATGATGCAGGGCTGGAGCAACCTATTTCCTTTTTCAGTAGAGCATTGAGGGATGCAGAGATCAAATATGACATCATGGAAAAGTAGACCTATGCTTTGGTGAAAGCTCTCAAAGATTTTAGAGTCTATGTTTTTCATTTGGAGATCATTGCATATGTTCCTTCAGCCTCCGTGAAAGACATTCTTATTCAGCTTAACATAGATGGGAGAAGGAGCAAGTGGATTGCCAAAATCCTCAAATTTGACCTGGAAATAAAACCCACCAAATTAGTTAAAGGCCAGGGTTTAGCCAAGTTGTTGTTTGAATCTAATTGTAAATATTTGGAGGTCAAATTCATCAATGTTGGATCAAAGAATCATTAGGCTAAAGCATCTGATAGAGGCCCTCAAGACAACCCCCTGTTGGCAAAATGCGCTTGGTACAAAGATATTATATTTGTTCTGCAGGAGTTGCAACCTCTAGATGGTATGGGAAGAAGTAAGGAAAGCGGATTAAATATCAAAGAAATTAGATATTTCCTTATTGACTAGGTCTTGTATTGGAAAGACCCTCTAGGAGTGCTTCTAAGATGTCTAGACCCACAGGAGGCCCAAAGAATTATGTTTGATTTTCATAGCAACTTATGTGGTGGACATCACTTCTGGAAAGCCACTGCCTACAAAATCCTTAGGGCTGGGTAGTACTAGCCTACTCTATTCACTGATGTCTGTGCAAAATTCAAGGCTTGTATCAAATGTTAGAAATTATTTGGGAAACAACAACTCAAGTCTCTACCATTGAAGTCTGTACTAGCTTCATGACCCTTTCAACAATAGGGTATAGACTTTATTGGGGAATTACATCCTCCTTCAAGTGGTCAACAAAGGTGGATGCTAACTACAATAGATTATTTTACCAAATGGATAGAGGCTATCCCCACAAGGAGTGCTTTTCAAAAAGTGATTATTGGTTTTCTTGAAGATATTATAGCAAGGTTTGGTTGCCCGAACATAATTGTTACTGATAATGCTGCATCCTTCAGGGCCAAACCATTGATCAATTTTTGTGAGTAATTCGAAATTTTGTTGATCCACTCTACCCCTTACTATCTGCAAGGCAATGGATTGGAAGATTCCTCTAACAAGAGCCTGATAAAGATCATAAAAAGACTGTTAGAAGACAATAAGAAATCCTGGGATTCGAAGCTCAATTTTTCTCTGTGGTCTGACAGGGTGACAACAAAAATATTGCTGGGTATCTCTCCTTTCCAACTGATATATGGGACTGAAGCAATTTTTCCTTCTCAACTTGCCCTGCCTGTAGAGAAATTATTCCAAGACTATCAAGGAGAGCTTGATGACATGATCAGGAGAATTCATTAGTTGGTAGAAATACAACAGAGTAGGGAGCAGGTGATGGGCAGAGTGCATGACCATCAACAAAAGATCAAGCAGACCTTTGACAGGAAAGAAATTAAAGAGGATTTCCAGCCAGGAGATTTGGTACTCAAGTGGGATGCGCCCAGACAGGACAAGGGAAAGCATGGAAAATTTCAATCCCTTTGGATCGGGCCCTTCTAAATCTCTGAGAAGTTCCCAAATAACACTTACAGGTTGCAGGATTTGGAGGGAGACGAAGTCTTTGGTGGCCCTGTAAATGGGCACTTCCTTAATTTTTTTTTTTTTTAAATCCACAGTTGGCTCCTTACCATTGTAAATATCATTCCTATTTTATGTTTATTTTGTTTTTGATAGGAGACTCCATAGACCAATGGATAAGGCATTGGAACTACTTGTTCTTAGCAGCTCGCAGGGCACATTCCATCCCCCGTGGAGCCAAATGTTATCACATAAACTTGTCAAGGTCTTGTGAGTCTGTGGTTTCTTCCTAGGTCTGTAGCTTTTCCTGTTTCTCCTCTTTTTGCAGACCTAATCATAAGTTTTTCCTCTCGGCTTGTAGTTTTTCTGATTGTTTGTTTCCACTTGTTTGATATATTTGTTTTTCATTGTTGGATACTTGAGAAATTTCGGCCCTAAGTTTTTCTTTTTCTCTAAGGAAGATCACTCCCTCCTTTACCTCCGTCACTGATATTTGTTCTCCTGAGCCCTCAACCAGTCACTCAAGTAAACTATACAGGCCGCAGTCATGAACACCAAGCGAAACACTTGAAGCAGTCTGATATAAAATCAAATCAAGCAAGCGAGCAAGATTAGTTTTCAACGACGGGATCCATCAGATAGAGCGGATCGACAACCATTAGGTGATTGGGATCATAGATTTGCACCAAGTTTAGCATCAGACAGGGGTCTGAAATCACGAGGCCAATCCTAGCTGTTAGTACCGAGAGGGATGCATGGCGCAAGATTAACATTTCGTGGTTTCCCGAGATGGAGCGGTCAAAGGGAAGAGTCATGAGGACTCACGAAACACAAAATTGTGAAATAATCTAGGCCATCCATTTCAGAGGTACGTGTGTCATCCAATCCGAGGGATCGCGATCTCATGAACCAGATGGTTTGAGCATGGAGCAAAATGTGAACTCGTGAAATGCAAAATCATGACACGCTTAAGAGTTAGGCCCATGATCATAGCCTAGGGTCATATGGAAAGTGGGTACTAAGAGAGGTAAGTGCCTGATTGAGCGACGAGCGACCAAAGTTGCTTAAGGAGATGATTGTGGCAAGGCAAATCTGACCGTTGATCCAGATGGGCCATTTCGCGTTTTTACGCATCGAAATATTTGGAATCAAGGGGAGTGGAAACTCTCGAAATGTGAAATCCCAAAATTTTGTATGGGGAAAGCACGGAGGCACGACCCACGGTCACGTGAGGCAAAGGAAATGGAGCCATGCGAAAAATGAAAGTGCCCGATTTGGTCACAGAGAAAGATTTGCGTGACCTCGAGGTGCCAGAATTGACTCGAAGGAGTCGTGAGCTCACCTAGAACATTCATCGATGTCAGGCCTCGCCCTGATCCCGATGAAAGTAGTTAATGAAAATGGAGAAAGTGGTTGAAACCTCATTTCACCACATAAATGGAAAGCATGGAAAATTTGGCCGTGGAGGGAAGATTGTCAGTTGAAAGTTCCCTGCCATGAATTTTCTTGTGAAGCCCATATTGTGTCTAATATTGCGTCTGACAAAAGAATGCAAGTGCAGCCTGATAGCAGAAGATCCAGACGTCAAGCCTTGAATGCAGTGACCAGAGCGTGCTTCTGTGGGGAGAAAGTTGCTTTGAGTATATATACTCAATTTTTATATTTTGTAATGGTCGATGGTAGGGAAAATCTCCTGATTTGTAAATTTTTAATGAACACTCTGGTTCTCTGGTTATGCTTTGTAATCTGAGATTTCTTGTTTAATGAAAGTCATCTTTCTTGCTCCCTCTTGTTTCCCTCCGATACTGAAATAGTTCATGATTTACTGGTTCATTTGAATTATTGTAACTGCATTATGATGAAAGTTTGATTATAGTGTTGTTATAATTCCTTTCAGTTCCTTTGAGATTTGAATTCAAGAAGATCTTGCGTTCAAGTTTTTCTCCCTTAGGCCACTAGAAATCCCGATGTTCACGGAAGACCTCTACATTTCTCATCGAAGTCTTCTTCCTACTCACCCTTACTACAACCTACCGACTGAAGTTAAACCAATACCTCACCTTCTTATGCATATTAGTCCATTTTTCTGAGTTAAGATGATATTTTCTTGAAATTTTGCCCATTTGACCTTTTTATAACCAACTTGTGACACAAAATATTGATGGGTATCGGGCTTACCTTTGCAACAATCCATAGGTGACTTACGATGCTAAAATTTTTGGCACCATTGTCGGGGATCGAACCCGGGTCACCCGCATCACAGGCGGGAATACTCACCACTATACTACAATGACTAACTGAAGTTAAACCAAGACATCACCTTCTTATGCATATCAATCCAGTTTTCTGAGTTAATATGATATTTTCTTGAAATTGCGCCCATTTGACCTTTTTATAACCAACCTATGACATAAAATATTGATGGGTATCAGGCTTACCTCTGCATCTATCTAGAGGTGACTTCCAATGCTAACACACATCACAAAAAAATTTTGAGTTACGAACTAACAAAGTCGCGAAGTAGGGTGGATCAATGGTCCACATCCACCGAGCATCCAACATCTGATACCCACTATGGAATTCCGTCATTAGGGTTTCGGGAATTCGAATCTTCAGAGCTTCGATACTTTGGAGCTTTGGAGGTTTCAGAACTTCGGGTTTCAAAAGTTTTCTTGCTTGCTTGCTTCTAATATCTCGACTTTCGAAGTCTGAAATTATGATTTTCTCTTTTACTTTAGAACTTCGAGTTTCGTAAGTTTATGCATCAGCACATCCCCCTTCTTTTGACATCCAAAATCTGAAGTTATGGTCTAACGGTAAGGCTTCCAGGATAACCCTCCCACACCTTCTGTAGATCTGACGGTTGTAAAGGATGTCCCTTCCTTCCGAACATATCCTATGTCCCACATCACTTTATGACCCAATACCACGTTTTTCGTGGTTTACAATACCGCTACACCTCCTGAGCTTCATAACATGACCAAGTAACCTCTTGGCACTCAGGGACGTTCTGAGGTTTGAAATTGGTTCTTCCAGACACAATTTCCACTTGAAACCTTGGGTCCAAAGACCACTTATCCATCCCATCCAGGTTAGGCATTGAAAACCTTGGCTCTGAACTCGAATTTTGTCTACTTCAACAACATTCTTTCCAAAACTTTTACTTCAATTTTCCACTAACATGGCCCATTGAGGCTCAGTGTTGAAAACCTTGTCTCTGATACCAAATCGTAACATTCTCGACCACCGATAGGCCAGATAATGCTACCCAAACACCATTAACTCAGCCTTTACTTCTCTGATACCAAATTGTAACATTCTCGGCCATCAACAAGCCAGATAATGCTACCCAAACACCCTTAACCTAGCTTTTACTGCTCTAATACCAAATTGTAACATTCATATATACATATATAATGCATTTTAATCGAAATAAAAGACATAAGACAGAGTTATTGTTACCATTCAGATTCAAACAAAATTAACAGTAAATCCACATGCAATGAAATGCATGATACATTTACCAGTAGCACAAACATGCATAACATACATAATTAGGCACATAAATGATACTTATATTTTAGCTAGAGTAAACCCACCAACTATGTGCATACCTTCCACGAACCTCCCAGCCACAGACCATGCTACTCATCACACTCAAGAGTGGGTCGCCCCCGAGCTGGGACTAAGGTCCACCCAGGGCAAGGGAATCCTAGAATAGGTTGAGGTTATAAGAAACTGCACAGTGCAACTGGAAGGATTCTCTCCAGGAGCCTTCTTACGCCCACTACTCTTGGACTCTCATTCCCCACATGCCTGTTCCACCCTAGGAATATTCACCTTCATTGTTCCATAGTCCATCGGCTACTCCACTTCCCCTCTCAGGGTCTCAGCAATAGGTCGGATCAGGAATTCTCAGAGCTCTGTAGCCGGTGTTGGACTCTCTCTAGGAGAAAACCACTTCCCAACAAACTCGCTCACCTAGAGAGAGCTGCTCACAAGCCTGACAACCTGCCTCTTCAACCACTTTCGACTCGGTTCCAGCGAGGTACGGGTGACAACAACAACAACAGGTAAAACGGTTATGAACACCCAAAACGGTAACAATCAAACACTAAGAGATAGCATAACTCAGGTGGTTATAGGATGTGTCGAGCTTCTTAGGAAGGAAACACTGTACGACTTCACAGTTTTGTGTTTTCAGAGATGCGTGAGGGTATGCAGAGGTCGATCGCCAAGCTCCATGAAATTCACAGAGGATGGGGAATGGTAAGCGAACCCCCAACACAACTTGACTCTTTGGTTTTAATTGCATGCGCCTAGGTCAACACTTGTCTTCCCGGATCTGCATGCACTCCACTTAGCATATGTTATTTTTCCAGGAAATTAGGAAAACATTGATCAATTGTCAACCTTAGCCTTTAGGAAAGAATAATAAATTATTATCCCCTTTAGAGGTAAGCCCCCAAGGTTAGCCCCTAATCCCACACACTTAGCCTCCTCCCTTACCCAAGCTTGTGGGAGCTTAGTCCCCCATCACTCTTTCTTTGTGGTCAGTCTGCATGTAATGATGTTTATATTTTATTAATGATCTGCATAATTACATATACAAAATCATGCTCATGGCCTTAAGCATCTAGGTTCTCTGGCCTAATAAACATATAAGTCTTCTGGTTATAATTGCTTAGCTCACTAGCTTATAAACACAATTACAATTCAACAATATAACTGGGGCTTGTCCTTGGGGTATTACACCACAATAGTATTATCATTCAAGGAAGAACAATCATTAAGAGGCAAGCCTAGAGATAACATATTAGTCCCACCCGCCAGGTCCACAATCTCCTTTGGATTCTTGCCAGTCTTTTGAATATGTGATTGTTTAATTTGCTGAATAGAATCAATGACACTTGGAGATGAAATAAAAGGATCGTTAATATATGACTTACCCGCGAGAAAGACAGAGGAATAATCATTCAAAAAGGAGGGGGAAGAATCATCAGCAGCGCCCGAACCCTTCAACTTAGTCGACATCAACCTAAGTGGGTTCCATTCTTCCATCACTTTTGAGTTCCCAGAATAATTCAGACAATGAGCTTTTATATGACCAATGTCTCGTCACTTAAGGCATCAAAATGGGATTCCAACATAATCCAGTCGTTGATGAAACACATGAGTACCCCAATTTATCCTAATCTAAGCAGGCATGCCATCTTCAATGTTTATCTCAATCAAGACCTTGGCAATTTTAATTTCTATTGAGAAGAAATTGTCCTCATCCACAGTTATGAATCTACCCACCGCATTTGATATCGCTTCTAATGCTTCTCAAGACCAGAATTGAAGTGGAAGACCAAGTAATTTTAACCAAAGGTGCTTGATTTTAATGGGTTCTCTGTCAGGGTGAAATTCACAGTGTCATCTCTTTAGGAAAATCGTCCCTCATCCAAACAGGCAGGTGGATTCCATCATCTTTTGAGAATTCGAAACACTAAGGAATTGTATACATATCCAACCGCGAAATAGTGTGAAAAAGCTTGGACAATAGCCCAAAATCGGCTTCCAAGTCTTGTCAATCCATTCAATAATCTCTTTTTTGTTTGGTGAAGCATATTCATATCTACCAATCATAGCTTTGGACGCCAATTTATCCAAACAATCCAGTCCAATGTCTGCTCCCATCGACATAGTTAAATCTAGATTTTTAACTTTGTAGGCCTTTTGTTTCCTTCTGGCTTTTGCCTTCTCTCCGTTGGGCAGGTTTACACCTTCTTCTGTCACCTTTTTTCCATGATTCTTCATTTCTTGAGACTTTGCAAGGAGGTCAGTCAGAAAACCATTAAATCGCCTCTAAGATAGTGATACATTCGAGAGTGATATGCCATGAGCTTCATCTGCATGAAAATTTACATCTAACGATGGGGATGTATTAATGGGAAGCGAGGGTTGCGTAAATTTTGATGAGACATTATTGTTGAGACACCTCGATTTTTCGCCACCTTTAAAGAACCCACGCAAGGAGAGATAAATCTAAAAACGAAACAGATTTAAGTCGCCTCGAAAAGAGAGGAGAGTTAATGACAATACAAAGGGAAAATGGGACAGGTGGTAAGCCAGAAGGGATAGAAGCCCGATCAAGGTGTAGGACTCTGATGTTAATAAAGAGCGAGCCAAGATGTCAAAGGAAAAATTAAAGTCCGGAAGGAGGGCCAGAATCCCTAAGTAGTTTGATGACAAGTAGTAAATGGAAAATTAAAGGGACATCAAATTGAGGATTCAAACCATTAATGGAAAGGTTAATGAAGAAAGTACACCGCAATCAAAGTGATCAGAAAACGATGAAGAGAATATATCGATGATAAAAAATACCAACATTAATCGGAAAACCCACCGAGGTCCAAATAATGGCAGTAAGAAGGATCTAAAATGACTAAAAAGATCCACACAAAGAGTTCAGAGGGGTTTAGCAAAATCAGAATTCAGGGCATTCCCACTTTTTGACGCCTGGTTGGTGCTAGGCTATTCCTATGTTTCATGAGAATGGTCCATAGGAATAGCTTAACTCCAGGAGGATACTTAGACACAACTAAGAATAATTTTGGCAGAATGTTCAGTAAGGAAACATAAGAAGGTAAGAAACCGCCCCCTTAAACACAACAAAAGATGAGGATGACCGAACCAATCCTTGCATCAAGGACCATCTGCAAAACATTTCCAATTAATCTGTACTGTCAAATCCCTACAAAACTTATGTGGTTCGTAATCCATCAACTTCCAAAATATCCAAGGTCTTCCAGTACCCAACTACCAATCATAAATCTCAGTATCAACAAGCTTAAATGAAACGTAGATTATTAAGAAAGGTCCCTTGTAACAGTCAGTCAACCAAAAGTCAGAACATCCAGCTTCCAACTCTGCGTCCTGCATTCCTACTCCCTGCATTCAACGTTCCTGCGTCCTGCATTCCAGCGTCCTCAAAAAATACTTACAACAATAATTTTGTGCCTCTATGCTCACTACCCTCGTTTCCCTATATGTGCCAAGCTTCCGTATATGCATAAATGCACATTTATGGAAACCAACTTCTCCATATGTGTCAGGATTTTGTATATACACATATACAGAAGCTAGCTTCCCTATATGCCACCTTTTTGTATATGCAGATATACAAAATCTAGCTTCCATAAATGCCCAACTTCCCTATATGTGCTAAGTTTCTGTATATGCACATATACAAAAGCCCGATGCATATATGTGCTAGGATTTTGTATATTTTTCTACATGCACTAAGCAAACTAAGTAATGATTGGCTTAGTGCATGGTGGATAGTAACTCCCTAAGACAACACTTGAGACAATTTAAGAATGAGTGACCTCATGTACTTAAGACAACTTATCTCCATTGCAGATTCCTTCATCCAACTAGCATGGAAAAAATTGTTAGCAATGATTATTTTTAAAAATACTATGATGTAAGAATTATGATGTATAGGCCTTAATGTGAATTGGTTTTTATAGAATGGTTTATATGTATGGAATGAATCGGGGTGAAGGATAATCCCTTTCTTGTTGAGAGGGAGTGTTGAAAAGTCAACAAGAAATGTGTGTCTAATTTATTTTTTCCTTAAATAAATTGGACAATAAATATTAATCTATTATCTCATAATCACTTGAAATAGTTAACTGAAATGGAAAATCAGTTAGCTATAGGAAATTCGAGTTCAAAGGTTGATTGGTGGGACATCCAAGTCGAATTAGTTGTAACTGACTGATTCGAAGTTGTAACAGAGTTGGAGGTGTAGTTATGTGAGTTGTAAAGTAGTTTAACTCAGTTAAGTGAGTTAAGCTCAGTTGAACTAGTTGTAACTGAACTTACACTAGTGATAGATCAGTGAATTAATTATTAATTAATTCACAATCAGTGATCTCACATGAAACTGGAGATTTACCATTGTTAACTGCATACATGTCAGATCCAGTGGAGACCCAGTTGAGATAACAGGTGAAAGGGACAGTTTGACTATCAATTGTGACATTAGTGAGTGCAGTCATGCAACCACACACAAAGTGGATGTGCCCATGAGGAATGCACAACCTAGGCAAGAGAGATTCTATTCATTGCAGGGTTTTCCATTAGCAGGGATTGCGCAGAGGAGGTAGGTTGTCTGGAGGCAGTAAATTGGCACATGAATTTGCCAATTTTTGTATGACAGTGTGATACAATTGTATATTTTACTGAGAGATATTGGATTAGATTTTTGTATGAGATTGTTTCATGATCCATGATATATACATAATATATGATAGTGGGGTTTTTAGCTTTATGTTTTCCCAGTAAAAACATCTGTGTTATGTGTGATTGATCTTTCTTCTTGATATTGCAATTGTCGATCGTGTTTTAAATTCCGCAAGAATTTTGTAGAAGCGATTCTATATTTAACAGTGGCATATAATTTTTATATCAAGAGAATCCATGCAATACATATTTTGTATTAAAATTTCTACACGATGTTGAGATTAGATATCGACGCTCTGTACCTGAAAATATCAAGCACTAGAAGGTGTTCGAGGATGATCTTGAAATCAGAAGATTTTTGGAGTCGGTTGATGAGTTATCTGCATTACATATTGATCAGGACCATGATTCCGATGGTGACCCTCCCCCTGAATCATTTTTGAATAAAATTTCTAATTACCATATTATTTAGCTGCCTAGAAACCACATTCCAAAGAGACTAGTCCCGTTAGAAAGATTGTTCGATGGGAACGATGTGGTAGTAAAGCTTAAAGGTCCAACTGAAGATGCTGATATAGCCAAGTGAAATATTGGTATAGAGGAGAATCCAAAGTTCGTCAAGTTATCAAGCAACCTGTCAAGGGAGCAGAGAGTTGAGTATGTTGAGCTATTAAAATAATTTTCCGATGTGTTTTCCTGGACCTATGAAGACCTCAGAACATACGACACAACCTTCATTGAGCATAAGATCCCATTAAAAGAGGAGGCCAAACCATTTAGGTAGAAATTAAGATCAATAAATCCTATGTTGCTGCCCATTATGGAAAGGGAGGTAAAGAAGTTGTTGGACGCCCAAATCATTGTGCCTTTGAGATATTCGGAATGGGTAGCCAACCTAGTCCCAGTGAGAAAGAAGAGTGGGAAAATCAAATTCTGTGTCAATTTCAGAAATCTTAACATGAGCTCTATGAATGACAATTACCCGCTGCCAAAGATGGAACACATATTGCAGAGGGTGACTAGTGCATCTAGAATTTCCATGATTGATGGATTTTCTGGCTACAATGAGATCTTTGTCCTGCCTGAAGACAAAGAAAAGAAAACCTTCACCACTCCTTGGGGCACATTCATGTATGCCAAAATTCCCTTTGGATTGATGAACGTAGGAGCTACCTTACAATGAGCCATGGACATCGCATTCATTGGAGAAAGAGATAAATTTGTGGTCATCTATATGGATGCCATAACAGTCTTCTTCAAATCTGATAAAGAACATTGTCAACATCTGAGAAAGGTCTTCTCGAAATGCAGACGGTTTGGTCTCTCCCTAAATCCCAAGAAGTCTTTATTTTCCATGCAGGAAGGAAAATTGTTGGGACACATTGTATCAGTCGAGGGAGTCAAGATCAATCCAAGAAGGGTGGAAGTTACTCAAGCCTTGCCACTTCCCAGGTCCAAGAAGGAGGTTTAGTCTTTCCTAGGCAATTTTTTTTTTTTGAGAAGGTTTGTTTCAAATTTTGTTGAACTGGCGAAACATATCACTGCCATGCTCAGGAAATGGAATGAAGTAAAATGGACTGTTGAGCCCAGAGAATCCTTCAACCAAATCAAGAAGGCACTGACTAAAGGACATGTGCTTATCAGTCTTGATTATTCCAAGGATTTTATGATTTTCTCTTTTTCTTCATTTGACACAGTGGCAGCTGTTTTACTACAAAAGAATGATGCAGGGCTGGAGCAACCTATTTCCTTTTTCAGTAGAGCATTGAGGGATGCAGAGATCAAATACGACATCATGGAAAAGAAGGCCTATGCTTTGGTGAAAGCTCTCAAATATTTTAGAGTCTATGTTTTTCATTCGAAGATCATTGCATATGTTCCTTCAGCCTCCGTGAAGGACATTCTTATTCAGCCTAACATAGATGGGAGAAGGAGCAAGTGGATTACCAAAATCCTCAAATTTGACCTGGAAATAAAATCCACCAAATTAGTTAAAGGCCAGGGTTTATCCAAGTTGTTGGCTGAATCTAATTGTAAATATTTGGAGGTCAAATTCATCAACATTGGCTCAGATAATCAGTAGGCTAAAGCATCCGATAGAGGCCCTCAAGACAACCCCCTGTTGGTAGAATGCACTTGGTACACAGATATTATTATATTTGTTCTATAGGAGTTGCGACCTCTAGATGGTATGAGAAGAAGTAAGGAAAGAGGATTAAATCTCAAAGCAATTAGATATTTCCTTATTGACCAGGTCTTGTATTGGAAAGACCCTCTAGGAGTGCTTCTGAGATGTCTAGACCCTAAGGAGGCCCAAAGAATTATGTTTGATTTTCATAGCATCTTACTTGGGGGACATCACTTCTGGAAAACCACTGCCTAGAAAATCCTTAGGGTTGGGTACTACTGACCTACTCTATTCACTGATGTTTGTGCAAAATTCAAGGCTTGTATCAAATGTCAGAAATTCTTTGGGAAACAACAACTCAAGTCTATGCCATTGAATCCTGTACTAGCTTCAGGACCCTTTCAACAGTGGGGTATAGACTTTATTGGGGAAATCCATCTTCCTTTAAGTCATCAACACAGGTGGATCTTAACTGCAACAGATTATTTTACCAAATGGATAGAGGATATCCCCATAAGGAGTGCTTTTCACAAAGTGATTATTGGTTTTCTTGAAGATATTATAGCAAGGTTTGGTCTCCCGAACAGAATTTTACTGATAATGATGCATCCTTCAGGTCCAAACCATTGATCAATTTTTGTGAGCAGTTCAGAATTTTGTTGATCCAATCTACCCCTTACTATCTGCAAGGCAATGGATTGGAAGAGTCCTCTAACAAGATCTTGATAAAGATCATCAAAAGATTGTTAGAAGACAATAAGAAAGCCTAGGATTCAAATCTCAAGTTTTCTCTGTGGGATGAAAGGGTGACAACAAAAAGGTCCCTGGGTATCTCTCCTTTCCAACTGATATATGGGACTGAAGCAATTTTTTCTTCTCAGCTTGCCCTTCCTGTAGCGAAATTATTCCAAGACTATCAAGGAGAGCCTGATGACATGATCAGGAAAATTCATCAGCTAGTAGAAATACAACAGAGTAGGGAGTAGGTGATGGGCAGAGCGCATGACCGTCAGTAGAAGATCAAGCAGACCCTTGAAAGGAAAGGAATTAAAGAGGATTTCCAGCCAGGAGATCTTCTACTCAAGTGGGATGCGCCCAGACAGGACAAGGGAAAGCATGTAAAATTTCAATCTCTTTGGATTGGGCCCTTCCGAATCTCTGAGAAGTTCCCAAATAACACTTATAGGTTGCAGGATTTGGAGGGAGACAAAGTCTTTAGTGGCCCTGTAAATTGGCATTTCCTAAAAATATATTTTTTTTAAAGCCGCAGTCGGCTCCTTACCATTGTAAATATCATTCCTGTTTTATGTTTATTTTGTTTTTGATAGGAGACTCCATATCCCAATGGATAAGGCACTGGAACTACGTGTTCTTAATAGCTCGCAGGGAGCATGCCATCCCCTGTGGAGCCAAATGTTATCACATAAATTTGTCAAGGTATTATGAGTCCGTGGTTTCTACCTAGGTCTGTAGCTTTTCCTATTTCTCCTCTTTTTGTAGACCCAATCATAAGTTTTTCCTCTCGGCTTGCAGTTTTTCTGATTATTTGTTTCCACTTGTTTGATATATTTGTTTTTCATTGTTGGTTGCCTGAGAAATTTCGGCCCTAAGTTTTTCTTTTCCTCCAAGGTCGATCACTCCCTCCTTTACCTCTGTCACTGATATTTGTTCTCCTGAGCCCTCAACCAGTCACTCAAGTAAACTATATAGGCCGCAGTCATGAACACCAAGCGAAACACTTGAAGCAATTTGATATAAACTCAAATCAAGCGAGCGAGCAAGATCAGTTTTCAATAGCGGGATCCATCAGATGGAGCGGATCGACGACCATCGGGTGATCGGGATCATAGATTTGCACCAAGTTTAGCGTCGGACATGGATCTGAAATCACGAGTCCAATCCTAGTCGTTAGTACCAAGAGGGACGCATGGCGCAAGATTAAAATTTTGTGGTTTCACGAGATGGAGCGGTCAAAGGGAAGAGTCATGAGGACTCATGAAACACGAAATCGCAAAATAATCTAGGCCGTCCATTTCATAGGTACGTGTGTCATTCGATCTGAGGGATCGTGATTTCATGAACTTAATGGTTTGAGCATGGAGCATGACAAGAACTCGCGAAATGAAAAATCGTGACACACCTGAGAGTTAGTCCCACGATCACAGCCCAAGGTCATATGGAAAGTGGGTACTAAGAGAGGTAAGCACCTGATTGAGCAACGAGCGACCAAAGTTGCTGAAGGAGATGATTGTGGCCATTAGATTCAAGGAAAATATGACCATTGATCTAGATGGGTTGTTTTGCGTTTTCGCACATCGAAATATTTGGAATCAAGGGGAGTGGAAACTCCTAAAATGCGAAATCCTGAAATTTCATATGGGGAAAGCACGGGGTCACGGCCCACGGTCGCGTGAGGCAAAGGAAATGGAGCCGCGTGAAAGATCAAAGAACCCGATTTGGTCACAGAGAAATATTTGTGTGACCTTGAGTCACTAGAATTGACTCGAAGGAGTTGTGAGCTCACCTGGAACATTCATGGGTGTCAGGCCTCGCCCTGATCCCGATGAAAGTAGTTAATGAAAATGGAGAAAGTGGTTGAAACCTCATTTCACCACATAAATGGAAAGCATGGAAAATTTGGCCATGGAGGGCAGACTGTCATTCGAAAGTTCCTTGTCATGAATTTTCTTACTAAGCCCATACTGCGTCTGATCTTGCGTCTGACAAAAGAATGCAAGTGCAACCTGATAGTAGAAGATCCAAACGCCAAGCCTTGAATGCAGTGACCAGAGCGTGCTTCTGTGGGGAGCAAGTTGCTTTGAGTATATATACTCAGTTTTTATATTTTGTAATGGTCGATGGTAGAGAAAAGCTCCCGATTTGTAAAATTTTAATGAACACTCTGGTTCTCTAGTTATGCTTTGTAATCTGAGATTTCTTGTTTAATAAAAGTCATGTTTCTTGCTCCCTCTTGTTTCCCTCCGATACTGAAATAGTTCATGATTTACTGGTTCATTTGAATTATTGTAACTGCATTATGATGAAAGTTTGATTATAGTGTTGTTATAATTCCTTTCAGTTCCTTTGAGATTTAAATTCAAGAAGACCTTGTGTTCAAGTTTTTCTTCCTTAGGCTGCTAGAAAGCCTGATGTTCATGGAAGACCTCTACATTTTTCATCGAAGTATTCCTCCTACTCACCCTTACTACAACCTACTGATTGAAGTTAAACCAAGTCCTCACCTTCTTATGCATATCAGTCCAATTTTCTGATTTAAGATAATATTTTCTTGAAATTGCACCCATTTGACCCTTTTATAACCAACCCGTGACATAAAATACTGATGGGTATTGGGCTTACCTCTACAGCAGGTGACTTACGGTGCTAACATTTCTGGCACCATTGTCGGGGATCGAACATGGGTCACCCGCGTGATAGGCGGGAATACTCACCACTATACTACAACGACTGACTGAAGTTAAACCAAGACATCACCTTCTTATGTATATCAATCCAGTTTTCTGAGTTAAGATGATATTTTCTTGAAATTGCGCCCATTTGACCTTTTGTGACATAAAATACCGATGGGTATTGGGCTTACTTCTGCAGCAATCTAGAGGTGACTTCCGGTGCTAACACACATCAGAACAAATTTTCGAGTTCCGAACTAACAAACTTGTGAAGTAGGATGGATCAACGGTCCATGTCTACCAAACATCCAACATCTGATACCCACTATGGACTTTCGTCATTGGGGTTTCAGGAATTCGAAGCTTCGAAGCTTCGGTACTTTGGAGCTTCGGAGCTTCGAAACTTCGGGTTTCAAAAGTTTTCTTACTTGCTTCCTTCCAATCTCTCGACTTCTGAAGTCCGAAATTATGATTTTCTCTTTTGCTTCAGAACTTCGGGTTTCAGAAGTTTGTGGATCAACACATCCCCCTTCTTCTGACATCCGAAATCCGAAGTTATGGTCTAATGGTAAGGCTTCTAGGATAACCCTCTTACACCTTATGTAGATCTGATGGTTGTAAAGGATGTCCCTTCCTTCCGAACAGATCTTATGTCCCACATTAATTTGCGACCCAATACCACGTTTATCGTGGCTTACAATACCGCTACACCTCCTAAAATTCGTAACACGACCAAGTAACCTCTTGGCACTCAGGGACGTTCTAAGGTTTGAAATTGGTTCTTCCAGACACAATTTCCACTTGAAGCCTTGGGTCCAAATACCACTTATCCATCCCATCCAGTCTCGGCGTTGAAAACCTTGGCTCTAAACTCGAATTTTGTCTACTTCGACAACAATTCTTTCTGGAACTTTTACTTCAATTTTCCACTAACATGGCCCATCGAGGCTCAGTGTTGAAAAACTTGGCTCTGATACCAAATTGTAACATTCTCGACCACCAATAGGCTAGATAATGCTACCCAAATACCCTTAACTTAGCCTTTACTTCTCTGATACCAAATTGTAACATTCCCAACCACCGACAAGATGGATAGCACTACCCAAACACACTTAACCTAGCCTTTACTACTTTAATACCGAATTGTAACATTCATATATACATATATAATGCATTTTAATTGAAATAAAAGACATAACACAGAGTTACTGTTACCATTCAGATTCAAACAATATTAATAGTAAATCCACATGCAACGAAACACATGATACATTTACCAGTAGCACAAACATGCATAACATACATAATTAGGCACATAAATGATACTATCTTTTAGCTAGATTAAACCCACCAACTACGTGCAAACCTTCCACGAACCTCCCAACCAAAGACCACACTGCTCATCACGCTCAAGAGTGGGTCACCCCTGAGCTGGGACTAAGCTCCACCCAGGGCAAGGGAATCCTAGACTAGGCTGAGGTTACAAGAAACTGCACAATGCAACTGGAAGGATTCTCTCCAGGAGCCTTCTTACGCCCACTAATCATGGACTCTCATTCCCCACATGCCTGTTCCACCCTAGGAATATGCACCTTCATTGTTCCATAGTCCATTAGCTACTCCACTTCCCCTCTCAGGGTCTCGACAATAGGTCGGATTAGGAATTCTCAGAGCTCCATAGCTGGTGCTAGAATCTCTCTAGGAGAAAACCACTTCCCAAAAAACTCGCTCACCTAGAGAGAGTTGCTCACAGGCCTGACAATCGGCCTCTTCAACCACTTTTGACTCAGTTCTAGCGAGGTACAGGTGACAACAACACGAAGACATAGCATAACTCATGCGGTTATAGGATGCATCGGGCTTCTCAGGAAGGCAACATGGGACGGCTTCATGATTTTGTGTTTTCAAGGATGCGTGAGGGTATGCAGAGGTTGATCGTCGAGCTCCACGGATTTCATAGAGGATGGGGAATGGTAGACGAACCCCCAACACAACTTGACTCTTTAGTTTTAATTACGTGCGCCCAGGTCGACACTTATCTTCCCGGATCTGCATGCACTCCACTTAGCATACGTTCCTTTTCCAGGAAATTAGGACAACATTGATCAATTGTCAACCTTAGCCTTTAGGAAATAATAATAAATTATTATCCCATTTAGAAGTAAGACCCCTAGCTTAGCCCCTAGGCCCACACACTTAGCCTCCTCCCTTACCCAACCTTGTGGGAGCTTAGTCCCCCCATCACTCTTTATTCATGGTCAGTCTGGATGAAATGATGTTTATATTTTATTAATGATATGCATAATTACATATACAAAATCAGGCTCATGGCCTTAAGCATCTAGGCTCTCTGGCCTAATAAACATATAAATCTTCAGGTTATAATTTCTCAACTCACCAGCCTATAAACATAATTACAATTCAACAATATAACTGGGGCTCGTCCTTGGGGTATTACACCACAACAATATTATCATTCAAGGAAGAACAATCATTAAGAGCCAAGCCTGGAGATAACATATTATTCCCACCCGCCAGGTCCACAGTCTCCTTTGGATTCTCGCCAGTCTTTTGAATATGTGATTGTTTAATTTGCTAAATAGAATCAATGACACTTGGAGATGAAATAAAAGGATCGTTAATATATGACTTATCCGCGAGCAAGATAGAGGAATAATCATTCAAAAAGGAGGGGGAAGAATCATCAGCAGCGGCTGAACCCTTCAACTTAGTCCACATCGACCTAAGTGGGTTTCGTTCTTCCATCACTTTTGAGTTCCCAGAATAATCCGGACAATGAGGTTTTAGATGACCAGTGTCCCGTCACTTAAGGCATCGAAATGGGATTCCAACATAATCCAGTCGCTGATGAAACACATGAGTACCCCAATTTATCCTAATCTCAGCAGGCATTCCATCTTCAATGTTTATCTCAATCAAGACCTTGACAATTTTCATTCCTATTGAGAAGAAATTGTCCTCATCCACAGTTATGAATCTACCCACCGTGTTTGATATCACTTCTAATGCTTCCTGAGACCAGAATTGAAGTGGAAGACCAAGTAATTTTAACCAAAGGTGCCTGATTTTAATGGGTTCTTTGTCAGGGTGAAATTCACAGTGTCATCTCTTTAGGACAATCGACCCTCGTCCAAACAGCCAGGTAGAGTCCATCATCTTTTGAGAATCAGAAACACTAAGGAATTGTATACATATCCAACCACGAAGTAGTGTGAAAAATCTTAGACAATAGCCCAAAATCGGCTTCCAAGTCTTGTCGATCACTTCAATAATCTCTTTTTTGTTTGGCGAAGCATATTCAAATCTACCAATCAGAGCTTTGGATGCCAATTTCTCCAAACAGTCCAGTCCAATGTCTACTCCCATCGACATAGTTAAATCCAGATTTTTAACTTTGTAGGCTTTTTGTTTCCTTCTGGCTTTTGTCTTCTCTTCGCTGGGTAGGTTTAAACCTTCTTCTGTCACCTTTTTTCCATGATTCTTAATTTCTTGAGACTTTGCAAGGAGGTCAGTTGACAAACCATTAAATCGCCTCTAAGATAGTGATACATTCAAGAGTGATATGCCATGAGCTTCATCTGCATGAAAATTTACATCTGACGATGGGGATGTATTAATGGGAAGCGAGGGTTGTGTAAATTTTGATGAGACATTACTGTTGAGACACCTTGATTTTTTGCCACCTCTGAAGAACCCACACAAGGAGAGATAAATCTAAACACGAAACAGATTTAAGTCGCCTTAAAAGAGAGGAGAGTGAATGAAAATACAAAGGGAAAATGGGATAGGTGGTAAGCCAGAAGGGATAGCAGCCCAATCGAGGTATAGGACTCCGATGTTAATAAAGAGCGAGCCAAGGTGTCAAAGGAAAAATTAAAGTCTGGAAGGAGGGCCAGAATCCCTAAGCATTTTGATGACAAGTAGTAAATGGAAAATTAAAGGGACATCAAATTGAGGATTCAATCCATTAATGGAAAGGTTAATGAAGAAAGTACACAGCAATCAAAGTGATCAAAAAACGATGAAGAGGATATATCGATGATCAGAAAAACCAACATTAATCGAAAAACCCACTGAGGTCCAAATAATGGCAGTAAGAAGGATCCAAAATGACCAGAAAGATCCACACAAAGAGTTCAAAGGGGTTTAGCAAAATCAGAATTCAGGGCATTCCCACTTTTTGACACCTAGTTGGTACTAGGCTATTCCTATGTTTCATGAGACTGGTCCATAGGAATAACTTAACTCCAGGAGGATACTAAGACACAACTAAGAAGAATCTTGGCAGAATGTTCAGTAAGGAAACATAAGAAGGTAAGAAACTGCCCCCTTCAACACAACAAAAGACGAGGATGACCGAACCAATTCTTGCATCAAGGACCATCTCCAAAATATTTCCAATTAATCTGTACTGTCAAATCCCTACAAAACTTATGTGGTTCGTAATCCATCAACTTCCAAAATATCCAAGGTCTTCCAGTACCCAACTACCAATCATAAATCTCAGTATCAACAAGCTTAAATGAAACGTAGATTATTAAGAAAGGTCCCTTGTAACAGTCAGTCGACCAGAAGTCAGAACATCCAACTTGCAACTCTGCGTCCTGCGTTCCTACTCCCTGCAATCAACGTTCCTGCATCCTGCGTTCTGGCGTCCTCAAAAAATACTTACAACAATAATTTTGTGCCTCTATGCTCACTACCCTCATTTCCCTATCTGTGCCAAGCTTCTGTATATGCATAAATGCACATTTATGGAAACCAACTTCTCCATATGTGTCAGGATTTTGTATATACACATATACAGAAGCTAGCTTCCCTATATGCCACCTTTTTGTATATGCAGATATACAAAATCTAGCTTCTATAAATGCCCAACTTCCCTATATGTGCTAAGTTTCTGTATATGCACATATACAGAAGCCCGATGCATATATGTGCTAGGATTTTGTATATTTTTCTACATGCACTAAGCAAACTAAGTAATGATTGGCTTAGTGCATGGGGGATAGTGACTCCCTGAGACAACACTTGAGACAATTTAAGACTAAGTGACCTCATGTACTTAAAACAACTTATCTCCATTGTAGATTCCTTCATCCAACTAACATGGAAAAAATTGTTAGCAATGATTATTTTTAAAAATACTATGATGTAAGAATTATGATGTATGGAATGAATTGTGAAGAATAATATTTATGTATGGAATTAATTGTGAAGAATAATATTTATGCATGAATGGCAAGGAATAATATTTTTTAAAAAGAAAGTTGTAATTAACCAATTTTATTAAATATTTTTTAAAAATATTTGGAAATATAAAATAAGTAATATATATTATTGTTAAATGAATGGTATAAAACTAATTATGACGAATGTTTTTAATATTTTTTAAAAAGAATGTTTTTAATATTTTTTAAAAAGAAAGTTATAATTAACCAATTTTATTAAATATTTTTTTAAAATATTTGGAAATATAAAATAAGTAATATATATTATTGTTAAATGAATGGTATAAAACGAATTATGACGAATGTTTTTAATTTGTTTGTTTTAAAATAGAAAATTTATTGGTGAATTATGGTGAATCTATCATTCATTGTGACTATGAAATATTTATACAAATTTATATTATTGTTAAATGAATGGTATAAAACTAATTATGACGAATATTTTTAATTTGTTTGTTTTAAAATAAAAAATTTATTAGTGAATTATGGTGAATCTATCATTGTTACTATCAAATATTTATACAAATTATTTTAAAATTTAAATTCATTTATATAAAATAAATTGGGATGAATAAATTAATATAGAATAAATTGTGAAGAATAGATGCAATTGAAATAATTACATCAATTGTTATTTTCGCATATTCGAATAATGAGTATTTTAATATTCTAGATAATAACGTTATGGATCAATCACTTCTAGCTATATAGTTATATTAATTCACAGCGATAGATATTTTGAACAACGAATATGAATCTTAAAACGAAATTCGAATATAAAGTTTATAATGAGATTTGTATTTAATGCTCTCCCGAGTGTTAATTCCAAAGTATTCTTACTTCCCATTGAAATTGTGTAGACGAATATTATTTGATTTGAATTTATTTGAACTTATAATTCATTTGCTGTTTATAAAATCATAAAATGGATATACACTTTCATTTTAGTGTGAGAATTCATTTACTTTAAAATCATAAAATTGATAAACAATTTCATTTTACTTTATATAAAATCATAATATGAATAAACAATTTTATTTTAGTGTGAGAATTATATATATATATATATATATATATATATATATATATATATATATATATATATATATATATATATATAAGTCATCTACAATAGTAAAAATGCTTTTTCTTTCTTCCCAATTTTAATTTGCTATTTTACTGTTTTGATGTTTTAGGTTCACTTTGCGTAGAATATAGGCTTAGTCAAAAGCAGGAAATAGTGATATCTTGCTTTAAAAAAAATCACATAATATACACAAATACTCCATTATTCATGAGTATTTTTGGTTGGCATATATCATCTTACATAATTTTTATTTTAGTTAAACAATTTTGTTTTGATTTGGTTAAACTATTTATTTTTTTGGGTTTTTTTCCTGGAATTTGATTATGTAAATTTGGACAAAATTGTTATTTTCTGTTGTTTAAATTGCATTTCTAAATACATAAATAGATTCAGTGTACTTAAAATCTTGAGGCATTATGATTATACAAATTTAGCCATTCAAATCTGCAGATCAAACCATTCCTCTCAGAATTTTGAGAAAAAACAATAAAAAGTAGCTGAAAAACAGCCAAAAAGTAAAATGTTTAGACACTGCTTTATGTTTGACAGATTTTCAGTGTAAATTTGACATTTGACATTTTTGTTTTTGAGAGAACTTTGGTTGAGAAACTCCCTCCACCAATAAATGAACCAGTGAATCCTTGTTAGTAATTACAACATGTTTAAATTCCATATGAACCAGTGAATCCTGGGTAGTAATTACAATATGTTTAAATTCTATCTAACACAAATAGCGCTTGTATAAACGCTTCCCATATTCTATGGAATATGCTCAAGTGCGACATAAGATATGGTCAGAATCCCTGCAAATTTACATTACATGTTGGGTTTAAGCTGAAACTGCTTAAAAGATTCAGACTCTAAGCAGTTCCAATTTCAATCAATTTAACAGTTCCAGCTTTAAACCATGTCCCAACCCAAACCCTTAGGTGTTGGTAAATTCTCCTTGCCCTGCGTCATGTCTTCAGAAATAACTTGCAAATTTTCTGCCAGATGTTTGAGTCAGATTCACTGTTTCGAAAAGAAGCCCTGGCCGCATCGCTCATCTTCTCCTGCAAATTGAGAAAAACGCTGTGTTCTCAATATTTGCTAGGTTTGTTGTTCAAATATGTTCATCTAGACCCAATGACAAGACAAAAATAGAGGAGGTGTTTGTTGTAAATTTCTTCTGGTGTTGGTATAAATCTTTTAATTTTCTTTCTTCAAAAAGAAAAACTGAAAGAACAGGACTAATCAGAGGTAATACAAGCACCAACAACTGCTCAGCTTAGAATTACTTACTGGGATAAGATTCTTATTCAACAGGCCATCTATGAGGCTGAACAAAATGTC